>JAPDFK010000076.1:0-154049 GCA_027569635.1 Lasiosphaeriaceae sp. G1095
CGACGAGCTTTCTTAGAGGAAATAACATATTGAACGAGCTCGTCTTCTTGCTCTGGGGTCAAAGTCCGCGGCCGGCCAGTGCTGCGCCCAGCAGTGGCATCGTCGGCACGTATAGCGGTCCGGATCTAGGCTTTGGTATACCCAGTAATGCTGTAGATTCTGGCTTGGCTTATGCTGGCATCAAAATACAAAACTCGAACTCGCTAACGCTCTTCGGTAGTGAGCTGTTTGGTACTGCCGGATCCCCGTGGCCGAGCCATTGTACTGCTGTAGGCTGCTGTGGGCTGCTGTGGGCTGCTGTGGGCTGCTGAAATCTTTGGATTCTTTGGAAAAAATTTCTTTGGACTATTGCAGTGGAGTTTTGGGTGCGTTCAGTCTATTGGTCAAAACGCGTAGTGTGTTGTGCCCCACAGGTACTTGACATGGGGGTTTTCTTTTTGCACGCGACCGCAGTAGGTTGACAGGAAGCCTTTTGATGTGGCCGATCCATGTGGGTCCCTGTGGTCCCTGTAGTCACGTGATGGCTACCCCTTTTACCTTCTCAATGCTCCATGTCCCTCAAAGGGCCATTATTCCCACAAAATATTAAAACAATTAATTAAATAAGTATTTAAACGCTTTAGTTTATATTAATTCTTATTATTAAATTTAAAGTTTTTGCCTTTTTAAGCAAAGTTTATAATATTAGTAATTTTAAAGTTATTGCATAAAGCTGCTATATTATCTTTATATTAAGATGTTTTTATTTGTATAAATATAGTAATAGAGGAGTAGGTTAATAGAAGGGTTAGGTAGATGGAGGGGTTCTTTGTAGTAATTGAGAGGTTATAAAGCTATAATTGCGGTTGCGATCACTTTAGTTAAAATGCATAATAGACGCAAGTAGCTGATTATAACAAGGTATGCCTTCTCTCTAACTGCCCTTAAAGCTTTTGTTTCATTATTTCCCTTAAGGGTTTTACGTACCTAGAAAAAGCTTGCTCGCACACGCTATTGCAATATTGTTAGGGCTTTCTATATATAAGAAGTGCCCTTCCCGTATCGAAATGCATACCGCTTCCTATCCAATAATTATAATCACTCAATAGTAAATCACAATCGCTACCGCTACTAGATCCTTGCTACTCTATAGTCGAACTATATTAGATCAACTACTAATTAGTATTAGATTAATAGGGTCAATTACGCTAATTAACAACTATTGCAATAAGTGGTTTGGTTAGCCACGTAGTAGTAGCCAGTAGGTTATATAGTAATTGCATTAATTTATCTTGTTTTTCGTAAGAAGAAGGATCTTAACTAAGTTAACAAAAAGCCTTTTAATATAGCCAATCCATATAGGTCCCTATAGTCCTTGTAATCACGTGATAGCTACCTCTTTTACCTTCTCAATGCTCTATGCCCCTCAAAGAGCCATTATTCCCACATATATAAAAGCTTTTAAATAATATATTTAAATTTAATTTTTATTAATTATATTAAATATTAAATTTGCTAATATTAATTTTAATTTTAGCTTTAAAATTATTAATATTAATATTTTTATAATTAATTAAAAATATTGTAAAATTATTATTTTTATTACTATATTTTTATATATAATACTTTTATTATTATTATTTTAATTAATATTTAAAAATTAAGTATTTTATAAACTAATAGTTTTATTTTTTATATATAAAGTATTTTTTAATATTATTATTATTATAACTATTATTACTATTAAAAAGTTTAAATAATTGCTAAAATTTATTATTATTATAATAATTTCTTTAATTATTATTTTTATTATTAAATTAGTTATTACTTTTATATTATTAGTTAATTTAATATTGTTTGTTTTTATTATTATTATTAAGGTTATAATAATAGGGATTTTAAATAGTATAATATTATTTAAGGATTTATTTATAGTATGATAAATAAATATTAACTATATTTTATAAATTAAAAGTAATGCTTTTAAAAATAGTTATTAATTTAATAATAATTAATATATAAATTTTAATATTTTAATAAGCATTAATTAACTATTTTATAAAATTATAATTACTTTAATAATTATTTAATAGTTTTTTATAAATTTTTTATAGTTATATAATTATAGTTTTAATGTTTTTTAATAAAGTTTTATTTAAATTAGTTATTATAACTTATTAAAAAGTAATAAATTGCTATTTTTATAAGTAAAACTATTAGTCTTTAATTATATAAAAGAATTGTTTAGTTTGCTATATTATTTAATTAAAAAAAAAGCTTTTTTTAATAATATAATTATAGTAAAATTATTTTGCTTTATCCTTTAATATAATTAAATATACTTTATAGTATATATTTTATAAAACTTTTATTTTTTTGTAAAAGTTTTAAAAAATTTTAATTTTTACATTTAATATATTATAAAGCTTGTGTCACGGCGGGCCGTGCTAGCGGGAGCCACTTGCGGGTCCGTGGCTCATGTGGGGCTGAGGGGCTGAGGGCACGTGCCCAGAGAGTTGGAACACAAAAGAAGAGCGTTGCGCGCTCGCAGAGAGTTGAGAGGCCAGAGATTAGTGTTGCCAATACACCACACCTAACCATCACCGACCTCGCTGCGTGTTGTGTGCCACTCTTGTCACCCGAGCTACCAACCCTTCTTACAGCTTGCTATTAAACTTTTTATTATTATTATATTATTCATTTAACTTAATTAAAACTTTTACTATAATATTAATTATAAGGATTTTTATATTATATTTAAATATAATATTTAAAATTTTTAAAATTTTAATTTCGAAAGTTTTAAGGGTTTTAAGCTAAATTATTAAAGGATTGCTATTATTATTATTAATAATGTTTTTTTTTTCTTTTACTTTTTTTATTTTATTTTTAATAATATTTAAATTATAATATAATTTAAACTTATTTTTTTATATAGTAATATATTCATTAAGCTTTTACTTTAGCTATTTAAAAAACTTATTAGCGTTTATTAAATTATAAAACTAAGTTAAAATAATATTATTATTATTAAAATAAATATTATAGTTATTAAAGAAGTACTTAAAAATTATATAAAAAGTTTTATTAAAATTTTTAAAAATATTCTTATTTTAATTTTAAAAGTTTTTTTTAAACTAAATAAAAAGTATTTTATTAATAAGTTTATTATTTTTATAAATATTAAAATAATTAATTAAATAAATATTTAAATGCTTTAGTTTGTACTAGTTTTTATTGTTAAAATTAAAGTCTTTACTTTCTTAAGTAAAGTCTATAATATTAGCAATTTTAGGGTTATTATATAAAGCTACTATATTATTTTTATATTAGAATATTTTTTATTTTATATAAATATAATAATAAAAGGGTAGGTTAATAGAAGAGTTAGGTAAATAAAGGGGTTCTTTATAGTAATTAGGAGATTATAAAGCTATAATTGTAGTTATGATCACTTTAATCGAAATGTGTAATGAATGCAGGTAGCTAATTATAATAAGGTATACCTTCTTTTTAATTACCTTTAAGGCTTTCATCTTGCTATTTTCTTTAAAAGTTTTACGTGCTTAAAAAAGCTTGCTTACACGTGCTATTACAATACTATTAGGGCTTTCTATATATAAATAATGCCCTTCCTATATTAAAATACATACTACTTCCTATCTAACAATTGTAATCACTTAATAGTAAATTATAGTTATTACTATTACCAGATCCTTACTACTTTATAGTTGAACTATATTAGGTTAATATCATAACCCAGAGTCGTGACCTACACAAAGCAGGTGCTAGGGTTAGGGTTAGGTATAAGGGTGTGCTTACAAAGCGTACAACAGCAGATAGAGTAACAAGGGTTATATAGCTATAACTAATACAATTGCTAAAAGATACTTTAATAACTGCATGAAGTGTTCTAAAGACCCTTCAGCCTACTTGCTTATAAAGAAATGCTTCCTCGCGTCCTGCCGTCCCGAGCACCGGGACCGTGGGAGCAGTCCCTTAGTCCCATCCCACGGAATACCGGGACTGAGCTAACTGGTCAGTGCTCCGCCCTGTCCCGTTCGTCCCACGGTCCCGACACACGGGACTCCGGGACGACCCTGATTGGTCCGCCCGCCCAGGAGGGTCCCACTGGTCCTACCTGGGAGGCTGCCTGAGGCCGCACTCTGCTGCCAATCAAAACCGTAACAGTTAACTATTAATTAGTATTGGATTAATAGGGTTAATTACATTAGTTAACAACTATCACAATAAGTAGTTTAGTTAGCCACGTAGTAGTAGCTAATAGGTTATATAGTAATTACATTAATCTATTTTATTCAAGGAAGAAGAAGGATCCTAACTAGGTTAATAGGAAGCCTTTTGATGTGGCCGATCCATATGGGTCCCTGTAGTCCCTGTGGTCCCTGTGGTCACATGATAGCTACTTCTTTTACCTTCTCAATGCTCCATGCCCCTCAAAGGGCCATTATTCCTACAGTTATTAATTATTTTAAAAAATCACTAATTTATTATCTTTTCATACTTTTACTTTACTAATATTTAAGAATTAATAAATATATAAAAGTACTATCTTAAAATGTTGAAGAAATTGTGTCTTACATTTTAACCTTTTTATATATTAGAGCGTAAATACGTTATCCATTTCTAAAACAATATAACTATTATTATAATATCATTAATTTTAAATCCTTATTAGCTCTTTATAATTTTATAATATTTAAACAGTAAAGCAGTTCACTATTCGTCCATTATTCTTACATAACCGTAACTTGTTTAGCCATATCCTAACTTCTTCTTATAATAACTTAACTAATAAAAATAAAATATTTAAATAAAATAATTGAAATCGAGTCTCCTAAACTAACTGGCTGGTTCAGAGGACCAAAAAGAGCTTCCTTTTATAATTAAGTTAAAGCAATTCTTGCCAACGTCGATCCAGGGGGCGAGTCAGGCAATAGAGGGCGGCGTGGTGATGGCAGCGTAGTTGAACCGTGTAGGTAAGGACAAGGTGCGGGAGGCGGTGCGGGTGTGGGAGGAGATTCGGTATGAGAGGGTGCATAGGATATAGCAGATGGGCATCACGACGAGGAAGCAGTGGCACAAGGCGGACTGGGATGCCATATGGAAAGACCCCGAGTCGATGCACCTGAAGAGGGAGGCGTGGGTTCTGGATTTTGATGCCGAGGAGGATGCCTTGCTCGGTATGATTCTATAAGGGCCCAACTGGATGGCGAGGAGGCGTAGACGGTTTAGAGAGTGCCGTGGATTTAAAGTCTCGTTTATGAGGACGGTTGGTCTGTGAGTTGGTTGAGTTCCGCTTTTCTAATATTGACGCCATTGCCAATCCATAACATTTGTGTTCGGGACATCCCGACGACGTCAATTGGCCGGCCTGACAGCGAAGCACGTCGAATGAGCAGCTCCCTGACATCGGGTGCATTGAAGCTTCGATTATTGGCTCGGATTCTCCGCGGTCTCCCCACTCGTTTCTGCTTGCATGATCACAGTAGCCTTAGGCATCGCAACAGGCTTGCTTATCCGACAGTATTCCGGCCGACCACTGTCGCGGCTCGTTGAGTTTCATCAACTGTGTTGTCGTGGATGCGGCCCCGTCCTCGACGCAATCGAAGCGTGGGAACCCGGATGTGCCGAAGACCATGCGAACGACGCCGTGTTGGGGGTCTGGCTGGACGGGTGCATATGTATATGTTTGTACCTGCTCCCGAACGGCTTTGACGCTGTGCAGAAGCTCACGATATATCAGTCTCATGGTATGTAGGGTGCTGGCCTTGCCCATTCCCCTTTCGTGACTTTGCGCTGACCTTCTGCTGGGATCGTGGTCCAGACAATGCGACCGCTCCTTTGTCGAAAAAACCATTAGCTCGACGCGAGGTATCGTGGCGGATACCACGACGCCTACCGCGTTCGACCATGCCACGTCCTGGTTGATGGACTGCTTGGAGGATCACGACTGCAGGCCGGGCGGTGAAGAACACATGCCCCGTCGCATCCTCGACGTGAGGGCTCAGGAGAGGTTTTAGTCGAGTCTTGGTATGGGATGGGCAGCCCCCCATCTTGGGTCGCTGGTGAGACTCCGGCCGACAACAATCCCTGGGTGTCCCCTCTCAATTCGCGCGGCTGGACTCTTCAGGAGGCCTTCCTTTCGCGGCCGTGCGCTGCACTTTATCAGAAAGGAGATGGTCTGGGAGTGCGACCAGATGCACTTCTGCGAGTGTGGCCATGTTGACGCTGGAGGGGCTTGTCGCCCCGGTCGCGATCTTCACCGTCGAGCATCCAGATATCGGTACCGTGATTCGGCCATCGGATGGGACGGTTTACAAAGTAATTAGATTGCGATGAGAAAAGAGACGTCGATGTGACGGTCAATGATCCCGTATATGGCTGCCTGATCCATGAGTCTAACGATGAGGCTGATGACAAGGTTGGAGTCGAGGTTGGCGATGAAGCTGAAGACCATATCTATGATAAAGGTTATGGCGAGGCTGATGACGAGATTGGGGAGGAGGTTGACGATGAGTTTGAAGACGACACCTTTGATAACGTTTATGGCGAGATCAACGAGGAGCTCAATGTCAACCTGAAAGGACAGTGGTGTGAAGACTGCGCAGTGGAGACTGGGTATTGGATTCAACCCGAGTTCTGCTGTCTGCGGCTAATTAGCGACATGGCCCAAAGGAAGCGAGGATCTCTACAGCCACTGTTTCCTCGTTCTCCAGCGATCTCATCTGGTGCCAAATGCCTGGGAGAGAATTGGGATAGGGCCAGTTCATGACAACCAGGACGCGACGCCGTTGTTGTCCCGGAGCGGCAAGTTCGACGAGTTAGGCTTGTCTGAGGGTTGAACTACGCCCGTCTTTACCTTTACTTCAAGTGATTATATCTGGCTTACCCAACTCACCCAATGTGACACCCCGAGGAAATTCCCACACACACAACAACCCTAGGTGACAGAACAAGGTATATGTATTTCCACCACCAACCCATGCTATGAACCGTTATGGGGAAAAGGGGGAAGGGGAGGAGGGTGAAGGGTAAAGGTGGTGTGTGAACGTACCCTCGAACTCGGGGAGGAGACCCTCGCGGACGGTGTCAGCGATGCTGGGGTTGGGGCCGAAGCTAGGAATAGGGACAGCCATTTTGTCTGGTGTGTGTGGGGGGTTGGTTGGTTGGTGGTGTGCGTGTTTGAAGTGAATTGTTGGAGAGATTGAGCTGGGGTGTCCGTCCCTTCAGCAATCGAGATCGAGGAGCGAGCCCGGTTTTATAGCCAGATCTGCAACACCATAGAGGCCCCTACCTCTCCACATCTTTTGCAGTATTGGCAGTATTGGAGACCCAATGGAGAAAGGAGGAGGTGTGGGGGCCATCAATAGGTGGGCGTTCCTACCCCGTCTCCAAACGGTGTGGCGACGATTGCCCCTGATACAAAACAGCCGTGGGGTAATCCTGCGCAGCGATGCTGCGCAGGCAGCGGTAGCGAGGAAGATCTACAACACCACGTAAACAGAAGTGAGAAAGGGGCGGAGTCCGGAGCTACTGGGATGACAGCGGGATGTTAGCGATGTGATGATTGGAGATGTTGAGCCTCATGGAGCTTCATGGACCTCCGTGGACTTAATAGTACCAATAACTGTCTATGCTTGCGGGAGTGGTTAAAATGACCGTGCCTCCCATTAGAATAACTATCTCTAGATGTACTTGGAAGAGGCCCCCCTTATCTTAGCTACGGCCATCGCCCAGCCCGATTAATACATCTCGCAAAGTTTAGATTCTAGTGGCCCAAGGAGCAAGTTCGGGTGGCGCATCTCGGCCGATACTGGTGCAGATTGACGGGGTTAGGCATACATTCGGCTCTGTGGCGCCCCATGATGCAGTCGTTAATTAGATAACGGCGGTGGGAGTGGCCAGCCTCCAATGGGCCAGCCACAAGTTTGACGTTAATAGCTGGAGACACGCGGCTTTTACACTTTTCACGGAACTTTTATGTTTTTGAGCCCCCAATATTTTAAACATTCATGTGACCGCGAATTTCATTTCATGCTTCTCCACTTCTCCGATTACCTGTGTTCGTTGTCTAACTTGCAAACAACAAACTCAGGCGTAATATCTGAGCATCCTTCACATCAATATACCTTGTATCCTGTCTCCGACCTAAAGTCCAGAGTCCGACCCATATAGAGACTCCAGGGATCGCGGAGGAACTTGATGCCGGTGTTGTTGCGCTCCACGACGCCAAAAACCCGAAGAATCATATACGCATTGCTTGGATCGCCGTCAAACTGACGCATCTGTTCAATATAAATCAGCTATGACGCACGCAGAGTACTTCCCCTTTTCCTGTCACATACCTTATCCACCTGATTCTGGCTGACGTAGAAGGCATCGGCACACTGACCCATAGTCGCCTTGACCTCCAGGTGGAACTTCGTCCTATTGGACCACTGAGAGTTGAGCTTGACGCCGGCTTCTTGGAGCACCTTTCTCATATGACCGAATCGGTCGTGGTAGGTGAAGTCTGAGAAATCCTTTTGCCGTCCGACGAAAGGAGGATGTCCGGCCTCGCTTCGCATGTCGCTGGTCCAGCTCTTGAAGGTCCAATCGTCGATCTGCCGTGAAAACAGCTCGTAGACCTGTATCCTCTTGTCAGTCCATCAATTTTCGCAGATGATCAGAGACGTGGGTGAAGGGAGAGTTACAAAAAGTTCGCCGAGGAACCCAATCTCCCTCTCTCTAACCTTGTCCGCCTGTTGAGGACCACCTCGAGCTCTTGGGGAAGCTTGGTATCCATCGGAGGACTCCGCGTTGCGTCCACCACCATTACGCCTTCGCAGAGGAGTCGCTGCTGCAGAAGCTTCCCCAAGTGCGGATCCACCCTCGCCACTATCTTGGGCGCTATTCGCCTGTATGCGCAGAGACCGGCGGACCGCCCCCTGCACTTCGATCGGAGCGGGAACCTGGGCGTCGGCCATCCTGAAATTGCTCGCCCTCTGGACGATTCTTTCTGTCCTGGCCTGGTGGGAAGGGACCAGTTCTCGCAGCGGCTGTGGATGGCTCGACGGTGGGGAAGCCCCTAATATTTTTTCATCAATATCTATTCCGCGGTCCGGAGATTTCGGTGCGATGTTGCTGCGCCTTTCACGATTCCTACCATGCCTCGTTTCGGGGCTGTCGCTGCCATCCAATGATATAACGCTTTGCGGTAAGCAGAGACCTCCTGGATTTGCACCAGCTCCAATTTCGCGGTTTGGGTTTTTTGCCGCGACTTTGAGCTTTCCATGGTCCCTTTCAGGGCTTTCATTGTCGTTCGAGTCCAGTATTATAACTTTTCGCGACGACGGGAGATCCTCTCTTTCCGGACTGCAGCCTCTTCCGCGTTTTCGGCTTTTCAGCGTGACATTTAGCCTCCCATCGTCACGTCCATGGCTGTTGCTGTCGTCCAGCATGGTAATGTCATGCTTGCTGCTGCTAGGGGTCTCCTCAGTCGGATTTAGCACAGCCACCTCCTTATCTCTGCCGTTGTTACCCTTGTCGTTGGTTCTATCATCTCTTGTGTCCTCCGGAAGCGATATATTGTTCCTTTCCAGGATTTTAGGGAGTTGGCTTAGAGGGGCGCTCATGAGATGATTGGCCAGATTAGTATCCTTTTCGTCGATTCTAAGCTCCTTCCCGAAGTATTCCATGAGCTCGAAATTGAAGGTCGATCGGTCGGATTCCTGCGTGTTTTCTCGAAGATATATGTCAATTTTTCCGTCCCGCTTCCGAATCGTGATCAATTTGTCGTCGAAAATAACCTTGACGTCACCCAGTGACATTGTCATCGTAATAGATGGCACAGACCAAGCCTGTAATTGCGAAAGAAATAGACTGGGATTGGAATTGTTTGTTCCTACTCTATAGACAAGTAATTATGTCAAAGTAGTTAGCAGATCAGTCCTATGCCAATGTTCAAGGTGCAGACCCTTACTAGGAAACATATTTGAGTCGTGTTTTAAGGTCGTCCTCCGCGAGTCTATCGCGGATACACTTTTCTTTCGGCTTCACTGTTTGCTCTACGGCGGACGAGAGAAACCTGGCCTCGCATCTTAGATCCTTGAAAAGGTCCCTCAAGCTCCTCGCAGCCTTCACTGGTAGGCTTAGCATGTCGACTTTGTCCCGAAATGCGTCCTCCAGAATCGCATCATCCGGGATATACCAGAGCGTACCAGCCATGGAACGCATGACGATACCTGGCTCTTTTTGTCGGGCTCGTCTCTCCCTTCGGATTGGAAAAATCAAAGCATTCTAGATTCTCCTGGTTTGCCTGCCGCTTAAGCGTTTCTCCCCGCTGGAGTGAAAGCTGCCAAGCAAGGATATCAACTCCTCGAACCGCTGCTCTATCTGCAGTTCGTCGCGGGAAATAGAACAGAGCTCGTCCACTATTTGTCTAGTGCCTGCTAACTTGACACCTAAACAAGAACAAAACAGCTCTTCGCAGTCAGCATAACGGGATGCGAGACTGGTAACTCGCCGTAAAGGTCTGGGTGCGCTCCATACGCAGGACTCTTGGCTGAACCACCTGGGACTCGGCGTGTCTACGAACACGAGTGTGCCTGTGCGAAATGCTATTCTGTTTGTACCCCCCCTTAGTATTAGCAGTAATTAGTTCGAACTGGGAATAAGTTGTACTTCTCACCTTATATTTTCACCTTCCGAGCTCGCGCTTAAGCTCAGTGCTAGATAAATCTCCTTGACGGATTTCCTATCAACGGTCTCGGGAGGGAGCATTGCGAGAGCTTTGAGCTCTCGCAGCCTTGCCGTCGCATCACATGTGGTGGTAACCCCGAACTTCGATAGGAACTTCCAATTTTCCAGTTTCGGGTTGGGCAAGTCCGCGAAATGGATATGCGGGCATTTCTGGAGGAGCCTTGGAGTCGGTACTGCCAATTGACTTAACGGCCTAGTCACTCCATCTAGGCAAGGCACCTCCAGAAATTCCACACCCAATGTGAGGACACTAGGTGGAGATTGGGACTGTTTTGAGTAGCTTGACTTGACGACTGATAGCAAATCTGCTACGTTTTGCTCGTGAAGGAAATGCCATTCGAGACTCAGCTTCTTATCACGGACGAGGACTGGGGTCGAGGCGAAAAGTAATTTCCTAGATCGTAAGAGCCATTCTCGGAACTCCTTTGTCTGCCCATTTCCTACTTCTTTACTGATTGCAAGCTCGTAGTTGTCGGATAGTACGGCGAAGGGATTTCGGGGGGTGTTCCTGTACTTGGCAATGAGGCTCGGCTCGACGGTTGGATCGATTAGATAGACCTGTTCTAACCGTCTCCGAACAGGCTGTCCATCTTTTACCGCGACGAAGAAAAGTGCAGGAGCCTCATCCACCTTCAGCTTTGATCTGTGCTTGAAAATGTAGACCGCATCGGCTAGGAGCTCTTCATCTGAACGGCTAGTCCACGTAGCAGACAGGTCACTCGTATGCAACTCAAGAATGAGGTTGCACACTTGACGAGGGTTGTATTCTTCAATGTCCAAGAACTCGAAGAACCTTCTTCTTATGGGATCTCGGGACGCATCGTGATCCACAATGGATATGTTGACGCCGGTGGGGACATGTTCGTCCCGGTTCTTTGAAGCGAGGTACAGATGCTTCTCCTGTGCGCTAACCCACCGGCCGTCCCGGACAGGAATAATGGGGAGCCTCTTGAGTTTCTGTTTCAAGTTCGAGTTGCCGTAGAAGAGGGAGTTAATTTTCCTGTGCCACTCGGGTGACTGTTGCTTGATACCGGCAACTCCGACATTGTCGATCCACGTGGCGAGTTCCTGGCACAGACCTTGCAAGTCGAGCTCATGAACTCCAAGTAGAAATGCCTCATCCCGTGCGCTGTCGTAGGCAAATGACAAGTGCCTTGACTTGATAGACGGGAGGTCGAAAAGAGTTCCGTCCTTGAATCGATAGGATAGCGGCACATAACAGAGACTCCGGGGTTTTTGGAGGGGAGCGTGTCTGTCCCGTGACCAAAGGATTGCATTGTTCGTCAGGCCTTTGAGCATTTTCTCATGGAGGTTGCTCCAAGATGTTGAGCCTCCCGCTCGTCGTGAGAGATACTTCGGCCAAGTGTAGCGAAGCCCTTTTCCGCCTTTGTCCTCGGGAAGTGCTATAAAGCGGTCAAACACCCGCATTAGAGCGGTCAGGATTCCGGACTGGAGGGACGAGTTCCATGCACGCTCATATTCGAGACTCTCACGGCTAGCGACAAGTAGGAAGTCGGCATGGATGAGAAACTGCAGCTGTGAGTTAACGACTCCATATCTTGGTGGTGGCAGTAGGTGGAGAGAAACGTACCCGAAAGCCATAGTTGTCGACTGGCAGGAAAGCGAAGACCTTTTGGGTGGTTGTTATCGGCGTGGCTCGATCTCTGACGGCAAATGCAACCACCACTTCGGATGTGGTGACGCCCTCCCTGCGGGGCTCTGTGGGCAGATTTCGAACAGTATGTCGATGAATGATATATTTCGAACTTTCCACTGGCCTGCCATCGCTGCCAGATTTTGAAATCGTGGTTGTCTCTCCTCCATAGTCGTTGTCGAATCGAGTGGCCTCGAGGCGATAAACCTGGTTTGTGCCCTTGCTTGACACGTGTAATTCTCGCAGCTGTCGGAGGAACAATAGTAGCTGCGGTTCGATATCTTTGAGATCTCGATGGATCGCGTCATAGCCCTCCTTGTCCTTTAATCGTAAGAGGAACTGGGTGTGACCCGCGACACGATCTGTGGCAGGAAATTGTGACGGGATTGGCAGTATCATGCCAATGGGCTTTGTGCGGTCGAACTTGAACTCATAGTAGCCACTGGCAACTTGGACGATGTCAGCAACTTTGAATACTGACTTGAACCCGATGCCCTTCTCGCCGATATATCCTTTTCGCCCGTCGGCGGCAGACTTCTTAGTGCTCTGGCCGACACGGGTGAGGGCATCGAGCTGCTTGAATGCGAAGCCGACTTCGTTGCAATCGGCGCGAAAAAATCTCCGGCTGTCTTTGTTGTATTGTGACAGATAAAGCGTGGGTGTAGCACCAGCAGCGTAACTATTATCGTCCGCATTTTGAATTAACTCCAGGATGAAGTGAGTCGGAGTCTGATACAGCTGATCCGATAAACTGTCGGGCGTCAGTACGTAAGAGCCCAGGGCCCTGGCAGTAGACGTACATATTGAGTGCTTCGTCAAGACTAGATACGAGAACAGAGCCGGAGGCATGCAGTTCGTTCCCCACGATGCCTCTTTCTCTCTGTAGCCGCTGTAGATCCGCATCCGCCACCGCTTTGCTTGACGGAATGCCCTCCATTTGCACCTGGGTAGGTTATTGTGGTTCGGGCGATTCAAAGACAATAGGGTCCACGACACGTTCGGCTTGGTAAGAATGGAGTTTGCGCGATTCATCAATACCAATAATGCCTCAAAAACATCGTGACTGTGGGGTTACCGAGCATAATTAGGAGAACGTACGCTCACGCCGAGCTGAAATCTAAGCGCCCAACCACTATATTGAACTGTGCCGCAATCATGCCCCTTTAAACCGAGGCCTTCTCGGCCCCTTTAATTAGACCGAAACATACTCAGCCCCTTTTGCGACCACCTTGCCCACCTCAATTGCAGGCTACACAGTGCATAAAGAAAATTTTGGCATTTACATTACGCCCAATCTCTTCGTCTTGCAACATTTTTCGCAAGTGCGCAGCAAAAGCTAGAAGACTAAGATGCCCAGGTACCGTAGGTACCACCAATAAGTCCCGGATCGATCAGATACTTGATATTCTAAATTAGCGCTATTTAATTCTGGTTGTGCGATCACCTCCCAAGCTTCTTCAACTCGAATCATCGCAAAGGGGGATGCGAAACGACAGCAAAGCCGCAGCCAAGCCAAAGGCCAATGTCACTCCCACACGAGCCAGAGGGCGAATATACCAGGCCCGATACATCCAAGAATTGCTCCAACCCACCGCAGTAGAAAAGTAATCAGAGCGGATAAATAGGAGCCGGGGATACTGTTGGCGATGATACCCAGCGCGGCGATGACGCCGCAGAGCTTCCCGAAGCCCGCTCTTCCGCTCTTCCGAACCCAGACGACCTCAAAATCGACTCCGTCCTCGCCACCGCGTCCGCAGAATACACCAACCCGCGCACAGGACCGGCACCCTGTGGGGACATGCTCGATGGGCGGCCGGGCGGGGATCGGAGGCGGGGTGGTGGATGAGCGGTTGAGGGTGTAGTACAGCGTGAATAAGCTGAGGGTCGTGGACGCCAGTGTCATGCCACTGCAGATTAGCGCGCACTTGTAGGCAACGGTGTACGCGATTGCCGAGAAAGGGGCCGCGATGATCTTGGGGGATCTGGTGTATTGATGAAGAACCAAAAAGAAAACAGGAAAAAAGAACACAATACCCCTCCGTGTCGAATTTCTCTCTCTCTCTCATATGGATATAGTTGCTCTAATACTTAATGATGCCCCTGAAGAACATTGATTGAGAATTCTTTAGCTGTGAAACAGAAAGAAAGACCGATATTAGGACCTTATCAATAGGATCTCAGAGTTACATAAAGCTAACCAAAATCCAAAACGCCTTTACTCTTGTGTAGCTGCTACCGACGAATATGTAGTAACGCTACATTGTAAGGAACCCTGGAAAGGGAAAGAAGGGTCTGGTATAATTTGGAAAGGTTGCGGTGAACACAGTTATTGTGCAAAGTGTTGGGCTCATCTTATATAGACCTTCAAGTAACCTCCAGATACGTTCGGTTGCGGTTGCTGCCCTGAGATTTGAATCTGATTTGTGGGGCTTGGGAGTTGGAGGCAATGTAAGAACACCCCGGGCTTATCATCCTCGTTTACGTTGTCCTATTCCAGGGGTTGGCCGACAGAACAGCCACTTATCAGGTCCAAAAATGGCCAGCGCTTATTAAGGTCAAACGGCTCCCAGAGTCGCACACCAGGTTGTTCAACGACCATTACCACCATATGGCCCGGGCCGTACCTTAGCGTGTGCAGTCAGCGTGTAAGCCTTAGTCTCAGTTAGCATCATATTACTCTCATCATGAATAAGAGGAACGTACGACTGTTGCTAGACTGCCTACTCCGAGGCTATAACGACTTCGCCGTCGATATCGCCGTCGATATTGCCAAGGCTGTCACCGGCACGTGGCCGCCATCGCTGCTATTTCCAGACGAGGCACATCGAAGCCGAGCCCTCCACGGGTGGCATCGCGAGAAAGTCCGCCGCCGAGTTCACCAATGGCAGGCGCCCTTGGGTGGGAATCGTGACTCATATCAAATCCACGGCTGTCTTTGCTACTTGATTTTCTGTCGTCGTTCTAGAGGAAGCCCTGTCGAGGACGAAATGCCGTGCTATACTCCGCAAGGCCGGCCTCTCCCCGACTAATACGCTTCTTGAGTAACTCCGACACAGAGCCAGCATTAGGCTCCGACGGCTAGACTAGAGCATCTCACTCCCTCGTTGTAGAATAGTATGGAGGAGGGATATCGGGAGTAGGCCGGAGGAGCGGGGAGACGAGAGACGAGAGGATAGTTGTAAGGTAGGTAGTAGGGTGGATTACTCCCTCTTTATCTGGCCAGCGGCTGGGAGAAGAACAGTCGTACGGTAGGTAGGCAGGCATAACTACCACAATACAGAACCTCAAAACAGAGAGTAAATACGCTAGCCACCGAGCCCATTTCCTGGCCCCCGTTTTGAAGGTAGGGGGGTTGTTTTGTTAGAGAAAGGGGTTCCAGAAATGGGAACCCCCCCTATTCGGGCCCCTTTTTGTCCCTTTAGGGGAGGGGGCCCCAAAATCGGTCCCATAAAAGAGTCGCGTAAAGCTGACAATTTTGTGGTATGGTAAGCGTAGGGTAAGCTGTGGTGAGCCGAAGCAGAGCCGGGGCGAAGTGAGCCTGATTGTTGGCTAACCATCTTCGGATGACACGAAAAGATTTTTAGGGAGTGACTACCTAGGTACCTAGAGAGAGACATCAACTCTTCGCCTCAAATTACCAAAACTGGACAACACAGGAAATTTCTTACAACCTTAGTCATCCATCCATCGGCTGGCCATCCGCCAAGGCTGAGGAGGGGGAGGAGGAGAACTACAGCACAGGCGACAGGACTCAACTTGGGCAGCGTTCTCGAGCCCCGACTCTCGGCCAAAAGTAAGTATGCATGGATTATTTAATATCATCTGCAAAACGAGCATTAGCGCGCCCTCCCAAAAGACCAAAAGCAGGGTTTGAAAATGGTCCAGAAGAAACCACTACAACTACGAAGGTTGGGGCCAAAAGTGAATGGACTTGCCAATGTAACTTTTTGGCAAGATGGCTCGTGCACACTGTGTTAGATACGGAGAGCTGTCGCTAAAAGCTATAGCGCATACTCACTAATTTTTAGCGAGCATTCACTAAATTATAGCACATCCATAACCAAAAATAAAAATGTACAGCACAGTCAAAAGTAAGTTTAAGGGTTAGGGTTACACTGTGGCCCCGTTTTTAGTACCTGGGCAAGTCCATTCACTTTTGGCCCCAGCCTTCGTACAAGTACAATACATGCATGTATGTATGGAGTGGAGTGGAGTGGAATGGAGTGGAGTGGAGTGGTGGAGTGGTGGAGTGGTGGAGTGGTGGAGTGGTGAGGTGGAGTGGAGTGGAGAGGAGAGGAGAGGCACTGTGAATTAATTAGGTAGGTCTGGCCGACTGCGCCTCCACATCTAGTCCTCTTTCTTTTCTTTTCTTTTCTTTTTTCTTTTTTTTTATCGTCATCCGTTTCCTCCTTTGCTGCCGGCTCGGCACCTATGCCTCGGAGCTCGATTGCTTGCTTGTTTGTTTGCTTGCTTGTTTGCTCATTTTTTATCTGAACTTGCCCGCCAGCCAAGAGGGGTGGTAGGTGGGTGGTTGGTGTGCCCTGTCAAACAACAAACCGACCCAAGGGGGGGGTGGGGGGTAGAACGACATGCCCCCTTGCATGCGAGTGACGCCCCAGTGGTTTATAATGATTGGCTGGGCTGTGCCTGCCTCCAGCGCAGCCAATCATCAGCTCTGGAGGACTGGGGGATCAGGCAGTAGCGGCAGCCAGCAGGACAACGCACACAACCAACCCAGATTTGTGTGTGTTCGAAAACAATGTTTGCACACATCTTATTGGCCTTGCGAGGATACAATCTAATGTATGTCTCGGAACTGTGAAGCCCAGGTGGGCGGGGTGGTGAGGGGAGCAAACATTTGATCGTAGACTGCGGTGAAAGAGCAAGAGAAGAAGGAAGAAAATTGCAAATGGAAAGGAAGAAAAATGGGGTGACAAAAGAGGGAATGTGTGGGAAAATGAGTGTGAGGAAATGTGACGGAAAGAGTGGTGTAAACTGGTGGTTGGTTCACAAGATGACCACAGTCCTGTTGAAATCACAACCGCGCGTCAAACACAAAACTCAGGATCAGGTTTGATCGTCAAGTGACAAGACTGTAATTGTATTCATTACGTCGTTAATCAAGGCCGTTACTCGTTACTTATGTCGAGGCATGAGTTAAAGTGACTTTTGTCATCCGATCCCATCCAAACACAAAGAAATTTCCTCCACTTTTCCAGATAAACAACAAACAAAAAACATGACAATCTGGTCCCTGTGAAATAAACATACCCCTTTTCCCAGTTGTACGAGAGATACTTCATTTCCATTACCTCATTTTAATCCTAATGTGAAGAATGCCTCAAGTCACTTCACCTTAGGCTTCAAAGTGCTAGCCTTCTTCTCCTTGGGAGCAGTCTCCTTCTTCCGAGCAGTCTCCTCCTTCGGGGCAGTCTCCTTTTTCTTGGGAGCAGCCTCCTTCAGGATACGACCCTTTGCCCACTGTAAGCCACAAGCGTTGCAGAGCGTGCGAATTCCAGCAGGACCGCGACGCCATTCGGCGGTCTCAGTACGATTGCACGCGTGGCACTTCTGCCCATTATTCGTGGCACGGCTAGAGTTCTGGAGAGATACGATGTCAGAAATGTCTTTTTTTTTGGTTTAGTAGTGGGAGAGGGGGAAGAGGGCGATTGCCTTTGGCCTTTGGTGGGCGTGGACCACTAACCCGTTTCTTCTTGCTCGGCTTCTGTGAGCCACCAGGATGTGGTTGGTACGCCTTAATAACCAACGGTGGTTGGGTTCCGGAACCCACCGGTTCCTGCGGCCAGCTAGTTGGCTGTTGAACGACTAGCACTGGCTCCCTTGGGCCAGGAAACAAAGGATAGTTGGATGGCGAGGTTCCCGCTGGAGGAATTCCGGTTGGCGTCATGCCCGAATTGATGTCCAGAGTGAACCTCACCGGCGGGGGCGAGGGTCTGTCCGGGGTCAAGGGCGTGGTGAAGGGGTTCCTTGGTCCGGGAGGTGGCGCCTGTGCTAAGGTTCGTCTCTGGGGCAGCAGGGGCATCGCCGCTTGGTCCGGTGTGCTACGTTTCAAGCCGGTACCCTCGAGGAGTTCGTTGAACGATGGCAGGGACCTGTCCCTCGCGTCATGGCCCATCTCCGGGTTGCCGAGAGGTTGTGGGGCGACAGACAGCCTGCCAAACCCGAGCGTGTCAGGCATGTTGGCGGAGGTTGGGAAGACGAACAAGTTGGATCTAGATGATAGAAATGATACCTAAAACTCTAAACCGATGAAAAGAGTAATGGTCTTGGGTTCAACGATTGACGAGAATGGGAGGAGTCTTTGTTTTCAAGTCTCTGCAGCAGAAACTAGGCAGAAACTCAGCAGGCAGTCCGAAGAGCAGGACGGAGTATTATACCTAGGGGTCTCATCGGGTTGAGACAATGTGTGGCTGCGAGAGAGATGCATCGGCCGGGATTTCCAACTTTGTGTTCAAGGCTCTGGCCGTCACTACCAGACGAGGTATAAATGGATGGGATGGGGATGGGACGGGAAGGGGATGAAACCCTACCAACCAGGCCGAATGGGAGGCCAACAGCCTTACCCTGTTGCACCATCGACATAAAGCAGAGAGAGCCTATGAGGGATCTCTCTGGTGGGTGTGAGTGTGCATGTGTAGACAAATGTGTAGTATCTCTTTTTCTTGTCCCATCCCAGCAATATACTTCCCAAAGGAGCCGCCCACATTTTTTGTGGGGCATCGTGCAGCGCAGATTGCTTCTGAGAGTGGAGGAAGAGAGGAGGGGTTGGACAAACCTGCAGATGGGCGTGCATCTGGTTGCGTCGGGCGTCTCAGCTAACCAACTTTCTCGACTTGAAGAGGAGAGTGAAAAAACGGAAAGCGGTCTACGTGGTGGCATGGAATGCAATCCCATAAACAAAACAAAAAGACAAAACAAAAGGTCCAGTAGTTACTTTACATCAACAAACTCACTGGGCCCTTGTATCTATTCGGGTACTGTTACCGATCGCTTGGGTCCAGCCTTCTATACGCGGGTAAGCAGTGAATCGCCGTGAATCCCCAGGCGCCAAGGGTGGCCGGGGGTGGTGACCGAGGGTGGTGGCTGAGGGTGGTGTGTGGGACAAGTAGTGTAGATGCACCTAGACTCGATGTCCACACGAATATCTGGACAGTCACTCCCTCGGTGACGTGGCTTGCGGGCCGTAGTTGTTCACACTGTACTTCGGATTGGTTTTTGCTGTTTTCAAACCGTTTTGATAATTTCTTTTTCCTCGCAAGGTCCGCGGCGGACAAGCTCCAAGTCAGCACTTGGCACTGTCAAGTCCTCTGTGGCTAGGCTCGATGGGTATACATCGCATCCCCCCGCCATCTTCCGTCTGACAAACCCTCCCATTGTGTTTGTCGGGTGTCAAATAAAAAGAGGGAGCAGGGGACGGGACCAGACGGAATATGACGCGCCCCCATGGGGAAAGGATCATTGCCGCCCAAACGGTGACCCTGATGGCCCGGCGTGGCGTATTATATTGTCCGACACCACTGGTAAAATGTCGGATATGGAACGGGCAGCGATCTTCTGACCAAAAAAAAAAAAAAAAAAAAAGTGTCGGCTCTTGTTGTCGGATCATGACTTGCCCTTTTCCGATTTCCCCCCCAAAGAGTTGAGACCGACGGAAAGCGAAGAAGGATGGACGCCTCCGCTGCCGCTCGTTCCTGCCTCAAAGTGCATGTTGGGTAATGGGTGGGTAGCAGACAAGGCAAAAAAAAAAGGCAGGTTGGTGTGTGCGTTCCACCATCCCAGAGCTGCATGGGATGTGCACATTTGCATTTGGGGCATGGGATGAAAGCGGAAGGAGCCCAATACCTTACCTTCCCAACTTTTGAGACGTGCATGCCGGGCCGTGGGCATGCACAGTGCTTGCCTCCCGTCCACTCACCCACCTCCCAAAGTCGAAATGCGGTGAGCAGCCAGCACCGTCCCAGGTTCCATCCATATGACCTGCATCCGACGCGCGGCAAGAACAGCACGGGTATGGAAAGAATCGGGAAGCCGCCTCCGAGAGATCGCGTCGCGACCCACCTGGCGAGATGCCAACACAACTCTGCAGATTGCCAACCTTGAACACACATTCGAGTCAGGAGACCAAAGATACAAAATTACAAGCAATGTTGGGGAAAAAACACACCTATGATATTATTCGTCGTCGTCGTCGTCGTCGTTGATGGTGATGGTGTTGATGGTCATCACCTCATCTATCCTAGAGATTGACGGAGTCTCTGGGCTACAAGCACTAGTATACCGTCTGGTGTTGTTGATGTTGAAGAAGCCGAGAAAAGAAAAAGACTTTTAGTTGGCGGTGCTGTTGTCCCTCGCCGTATACCCGCACCTTCATTATCCGGGCCTTGAAGCCAACCATCATCATCCCAAACAATCGCCGTAGTTTTACCCATCCAAAAATAACCAGCCATGAAAAGGATCAGAGGAAAGAGGCGGAACGCCAAAGCCATGGCCGTTGTAGCTGTGGCGGCCCGAACCCCCCAACACCACCACGCCCAATTTCCGACTCGGGAGCCGGGGCCCCAACACACCTCCTCCATCCCAAATCCCAGGCGAAAGAGTGGAGGAGAGGGGGGAGGGGCAAACAGCCCAAGAAAAATCCGAGCCGACCTAAAAGCGCCTACGAGACCTGTTGCGGTCAATGAGGAACTCCCAGGCGCAAGGGCAATAGCCGGGCTGGCTTTCCTTGGCCTTCTGCCTGCACTCAGGGCAGTCCTCCCATCTGTGGGTTTCGGGATAAGTCGGGCCGGGTTAGTTAAAACTCGGAGAATTGGAAATACAAATGGGGACGGGCCGAAGGGGGTGGGGGCGCTTACTCCTGTACCTTGAGTTTGATCACGGGCTCACAGCGCAAGTGGGTTTTCTTGTATTCTGGGCACCACTTGGCAGCAGTGTGTCTACAGTGATCGCAGGTGTAGTCGTGCTGCTGATCATTAGAATGAAGGACAATTTTCCCTGGCAGCGGAGAGGGAGAAGGTCTCAAGGGGACGACATAAGAGACGCCCAATAAAGGAGGGGCGGAAGAGAAAGAGTAGGATCGGTCGATAACGCACCCTCGTCCACTCACACATATTGGGTGTTAGACTTGATTACTTAAGTTGGGCTTTGTCCTTGGGCTTCAGGTTTTGTTGCCGCAAATGTTGCTGTATATTGAAATTTCTTGTAGACAGGTAGGAATGTGGTGGGAGAGGAAAATAGAGATGGCGAAGAGGAACGGTGATTTGTCTCACCTTTATATTTGGAGGGTTTTACTGACTGAAGCTCATGGCGGCCTACCGGTGTTGGTCTGTCTCATAGTCACCTCTCTCAGGGCCGCGAACATCAGTTCGAGTATGCCATTCGGCCGTGGCCGTTCTTGCATTAGTTTTCGTTCCCCCTCCCTCCTTTGGCCTGCAAGTCTCTGTAGTCACTGCTGCGTCGAGGGTCTACCTCTCTTGTACTGTGACAAAACGGTGAGAATCAAGTCTAGTCTAACTACCCACGTTCCACGGAAACGGCCAGCCCGGGTAAAATTTCCCGACGAGGTACAAACGGGTTAGCCATCCGGGCAGCTGGAGGTCGGGTCACGATGGTTACATGGTTACATCTCACAAGTCTCCGTTGATTCGTGGCGTCAACCTTGAGTCAAGTTGGTTAGCGTGTGAAGGCTAAATCATGCAGGCTGGAATGGAGGGTGAGAACTTAGTCCGACAGATGCCGAGAGGCTAGAGGGAAAAACGAGGGGAAAGTGCGAGGGGGGGAAAGAAGGAGTTCAGGCCTGCCAACCCGATCTTGCGCGCCATCGGCTTTGCAGACTATTAATTCCATGCATACACTGACGTTATCTGAAGGCGCGGCCGGGGACAACCGCTCTAAATCCCAGGAATTATCGACATGTGGGAACGCTAGATTAGTGTGTACAATGACTGAATTCTCCGTCTCTTCATCATGGTCTTTTCCACAACAAATATGACATATTTGGGAGAGAGAGAGAGAGAGAGAGAGAGAGAGAGAGGGAGGGATCAAAAATTCAATTGATCTCGATCTCACATAAAATCCGCTGCCGCACCCTTGGCTGTGACGGGGCCGCCACCAGGATTCCATCACCTTCCGGTTCGAGTTTGGGGGTTGCCGCAGTTGGGAGTGTTTGTCATATTTCATATTCTGGCATGTCCGGTTGTGGAAACGCTCAGCGCCACCGTTCTTGGTCTCGTCCAGTAGGAAGGTGTCTTGCAAACCCGGCAGTTGATGGCTTTCGCCATCTGCGAGACAGAACTGGGAAAGGAAGCCCGACCAAGCGATTAATTGGCGAGACACACAGCAGCCGGTTGCAGGAGGCAGGAGAAATCGTGGTGGAGCCAAGAAAAGTTGGAGGGCAGAAATTGTGACCTGTCACAATTGTTTCAGACCTGAGGTGGTGTGAATATGTGCGAGACAAGTGTGCAGGAACTATTGGCTCGTTCGAGGCAGATCTGCAAGCTTGCCTCCCCCCAAACAGCAGCGGCAAATCTCTGAGAAGGCTGCGCACGGATAGTGATCGGCGGTTCAGAGATCCTCATCACGTCGATGCCCTCCGAGGCTGGCACCCCCGACGATCTGAGATACAGCTTGTCGATCAGCACAGCTCAATAACCTCCCCACTTACAAGTTTGTCGCCAGTTGACAGTCCCAGCAAAGCGAAGCTCGCATGGTGGTACAGCATCAAATAACGGAAAACTGTGGTGTAGCGTAGTGCAATGGCGGAGAATCACGTGTCTGACAGATTTGACAGACTTGACGTACCTGGGGTTCTGTGGGTTGCCGATGCAAGCAAACTCGCTTCAATTGAGGCTGAAAGAGGGAGGGCCAGGACAGCCCCCAAGCCTGCGCCTTACGCAAACCAACGGGTCCTGCATGCTCTTGGAATCATATGTGAACAAGGTCTTGGCGTGGTGGGGGTGACGTCAGTTATCTATGGATGTGTACCAACCAGGCCAATCATGTCCAGTCGCAAGACCTATCGCAGTCCAAAAGTACTGCTGGTTGCAGAGTGGTGGAGGGCAATGTGTCATTAAATTCGAGACCCCCTTGATGGTTTGATCGGCCAGATATTGGCCCATCCTCGCGATAAGAAAATTGGGTGGAAAGTCTTGGGCGTCTTGGGCGTCTTGGCAAGCTGGCTGAGAACCCACCGCCAAGACTTTGGTTCCAAAGCTGGGACCCCGAGAACGAGCAGCGAGAAGATGAGTTCCGATATCCCGAGGTGTGTTAGGTAATTTGGGTTGAAATCTAGTTGGCCTGGTGTTGTGTCAGGCAGTCAAGCAGTGTAACAATATGCAAATGCAAACCGATTCATTGGTGTTCAAGTTGTGGAAGAAGCGGTGTGACTCGGAGAGGACAGCAAATGCCAGGACCCGGCAGCTCCAAGCCCTGGAAGTTACACAGCTTTTGCACAGCTTTTGCAAGTGAGGGGGCAGGAGGGAGAATGAGACACCAAGTCCCAAGATGCCATCTTCGGCGGAGAGGGCAGGTGCGATCTTGGGGGATTCTCTGGTGCGCCTGTCCGCCTGAGAGATCAACATGAAAGGCATGTAGCAAGTTGTGCTTGGCTGGGTTGCACCTTCCAGAATGGCAGAGACGGAGAAAGGTAACAGAGGTCTGAGCGGAAAAGGCCAAGGCACAACATTCCTGGTCCATTCGACCCCATTCCACCGTGACGTGCTGTGACCTTCCCCTCTTGGAGCCTTGGGCAACCTTAATTTAACGACGATCAGACAACATGTCAGAGCGTGTTTTGCAAAGAGCCCAAGTCTTAAAAATAAATTTTTAAAAAAGATCCACCAAGCATCAATTGTCTTTTTCTTCTCAAGTTTTGCAGGTCTTTGTTCGTGTCATGCTCGAGAAGTATCAAGTAACCAGTACCCCGCGCGCGCCATCGAACGCGACCGCCAAGCCTCCCAAGCCTCCTTCTCGAGCGCGGAGGCTTTGATCCGCTGCCACTCTTCTTTTTTTTTCTCCACAACAATCCACGAAACGAGCCTCGCCATGTTCCAGCAAATCCCCAACAAACCAAAGAAGCAAGCCCCAGAATGCGGGTGGGAGGAACCATCCGCAGTCTTCCGGCCGTCCATGTCGCAACTTGCAACACGAAGTCGAGAACCTCTGCGGTCGCCCAGCTCGCCGATGGCTGCGTTCGACGTCGCCTGCTGCCGCCCATCACCCGGCCGCATTGACCATTGACGCAGCCGCAGCAAGCTATGGCCCGTGTCCGAAGCCCCCAACTCGAACCCAGTGTACAGTCCACAGTCCTTTCTCGTCTCGGCCCCATCCGTCCCGGGTATATTCGCTGCTCTACGGAGCCGGAACATGTACATGCACATACAGTACCTGCATGAACTCCCATGACCGCGTTACATTGCGGTGATGCTGGACGCTGGAGCTGCCCGGTGGCCATCTCTGATGGTCTGCCTGCCCGACGAGAGCCGCTTCGTCCATGTCTCGCGATTCACGCCAGCGGCGTCTTCCGATGGCCGCAGCTTGTCAGCAATGTTGACGAGGTCCCCCAAATGGACAAAGCTGGTCTTTGCTGCCATCAGCCAAGGTCCGCGAGTCAGTCAAGTGAGTGAGCAGGCCCCCTCAACAAAGAGCGCCGACTGCACCAAGCTTGAGCATTAAGTATTGGCATGTCTCATTGAGACAGACTCTCAGCAATATACCGGATAATCCACCACTTCCTCCACCTGCTTTGCCCTTCTCTGATCGTCTTGGGCCTTCCAGTGTCCAAATTCGGTCGGGGCTATTTTTAGACCCAAGGCATCAGCTAGGCCGGCTTTTTTGCCGCTTCGGCAGAATAGGACACCTCTCTCGCGACCAGATTCAAGCCCTGTCTCAATTGCCAGCAATATCGCAAAATGCTAGGCTCAGGCTCAGGCCAAGTCGCATCAATCCAAGCCTGGGAATGTCGCCTGTCTGGCCTTCTTGGCACACCCTTCCGAGCAGGGGGCCACGGTGCATCCACGATCCACCTCAACCTTTTTGTCTGGGGGCTTGGGGCCCACATTCAAAGACCCGGGACCACCTCAGGTCGCATCATCCAGCCCGCACAAGTCCCAGAGACCCAAGGTCGGCGGCATGAAGCAGCGAATCGCCAGTCCAAGCGCCGAGGTGCATTGCCGCGCACACAAGCATCCATCTTTCACAGTTTATGCACCAAGACACAGGCGAGCATTGGGAAACTGCGAGAAGAGCGTTCAGTGAATAAGGCTTGATTGACTGATGCTAGTAACGAAGGAAACTACTCCAGATGAGAGCGAAAGAAAAAAAAAGAAGAGAGACAGAAAAAAGATAAGGAAATTGGAAAGAGTCTCCATCACAGCGCCGCGGAGCCGTCGAGGGCGATCAAAGCGTCCCGCCTCGCCGGTTCCGAGCCACCGCGGACAGACTTGCAATCCTTTTTGGGGTCCATGTCCGCCGCCTCCGCAAACCCGATCCGTCCCTGGAAGAAAGAAAAAGAAAAGAAAAACAACCCCGCCTAAAACCCCCGGTCCAATGCAGTGGAATTGCCATGAAGAGATGCCAACGATGAAAGGCCCGAGCCTTGGGTGAGGTATCAGCAGCCCAGAGCAGCCCGCCCTCGGCCCTTGCCTTTCCGCCACCGCCTATGGCTCGGCAGCCCATGCAGCCATCTATTTGGTGCACTTTCTCCAGTTGATGTTGATCTGCTGGGTGAAGGCAACCGTGGCATCGTCGTCGGTGACCTCGCCGATGGCGGTGGTGTTGGTGCTGGTGAGCGCAATGCGGTTGTTGACGTTGAGGATGCCGTTGGCGCCGCACGGCGAGAAGATGTAGCTCGCAGTGGGGATGGTATCCGACTTGGTGTACACCTGGCCCGAGGTCCAGATGCCGCCGCCGCTGATCGACGTCTGCGTCGTCGTGGTCGCCTTGGCGTCCTGGCTGAAGTAGTAGGTGCTGTAGAAGGTGCCCGTGACACCCTTTTCGAGCAGAGCGTAGCCGTGGTAGGTGCTCTCGACAACCGAGAACTGGAAGCCGCCGGGGTACTTCAGGTTCAAGTGAAGCTGGCAGTTCTTGGTCTTCTCAGTGGGGTTGTAGCCGGGTCCGATGTAGGTCTGGAACTGGTCGAAGCCGAAGGTGATGACCTGCGAGTGATCCGAGTCAGTCTCTTGGATCCATGCATCCCCATCTCTCATGTCAAGTCTCTTTCACTTACAGTCTTATCGGGCGAGATGCTGGTCGAGACGGTGCCCTGGGGGCAGCCGTTGCCAGAGAAGGTGGCGCTGATGATCTGGATCTGCGACGGGTCCGGGGCATCGGCCCAGCCATCGGGAGAGACGGCGCCCAGAGGGCTGGCGGCGGCGAGCGCGGGCAGGAGGAAGGCGAAAGAACGCATTTTTGGATTGGTGTCAAAGACGGTGGACGAAGATCGACGAGAAAGATTGATGAGATCGGAAGATCTTGATGAAGCTGGCTGCTCTGGATGGTTGGAAGGCTGATTGATGCTGTGATGCAGAAAAGAAGAGTTGATATCGTCGTGGCGGCCCTCTGCTTATATACCCAATTATGCCTCCTTTTCGTCCCTTGCCCGTCATGGCGATGACTTCATCCATCCCGGGAACGAGTCCGCATATTTTCGGCTGCGGAGGCAAAGTGCACCGAGAGAGGTTTGCTTGGCGTCGCTTGGTTTGGTGTTGTTAATTTGTTGTCCAGATTGCTCGGCCGCCATGTCCCTTGTCCCTCCTACTCTACACCTTCCCAGCCTCGGAGCCATCTTTCGCTTGGCGGCCGTTGGAATTGTCTTCTGTTTCTTTGCGATTGAGGCCGAAAATGGGTCGAGGTGGACGATGACCGACGCTCTCAGCCTCCATGGTCGCAGCAGCCAAATTTGCGGATGAAGTGAGGATAAATGAAACGCATATTAATGCGGGACATCCAACTCTTATGGAGTCGCCTCAACAGGGCACAACACCCCCGTCCATGGCCGCGCCGAGACCCTGTCGCCCTCTCCTAGTGTCGCCGCCTTCATTTACTCAGACGTCGCTGTGGGACTGCGGTAACCATAATTCTTTTTATAGAACCCGCCTCCAAGTTTTTTATTGATGATTCTCAACGGCCACTGCTGTCAGATCGAGGCCGAACCCTCGATATTGGCCTGTTGTCGACGCGACCGAATGCCACATTGTGCCATAGTTCCAGACCCAATCACCAGGGACCAGCCAGCCTAGCAATTGGACTTTGAAGCAGCCTCTACGACAAGGTCGATATGGAGTAGCTGCTGATTTCTCCTGAAGCTAGACCCGGCACAGCGACGGAGGCAACTTGTTCGGGGCATGCCCACCACCTGTCTATCACCCTACCTAGGTACCGTTGGCATCGTCCCACACCCGCACCTGGCGCTGATCGATCCAAGCGGCCCAACCAGGGAGATGGCCGATGGTGGACCTCGGTACACACTCTCTCTTTCTCACCAACTGACTGGACACGGCTGCTCTATCGACGGTACTATTTTCGTGGCAAACTCAGGGGCCGTAGATTAAGCTTAATTGCTGGTGCACCTGGCGTTTCCCGGAGGACCGCATCTTGGAACCTGGCTGGTGGCGTGCTTCCATCTTCCCAGTCTCACGGGGATAGCAACGCATGGTCATATTGCCGTGGTAGTCACCTGGTGCACTTGCATTGGGACTGGCCGTCCAGCTTCGTCGTGTCGAACTGTACCGCTTGGAGCTGCTTGACGAAGCCCAGTCTGTTCACACGCCGCACGACTCTTCTCCCGATGACCGACGACGACGAACCGTCGCCAATCGCGGGATATTCTCCTGAATAATGCCAGCCCCTCATCCCCCGTGTGCCAAGTTCCCAGGGGCTTGGCCATTCACCCGAGCCGTCTTCCACGAATGCCCCCTTCGGATTTCCTAAGTAGTTCAACTTCCTTGGTCCACCCTCCAACAAACATAGGGAAAACAGAGACTCCCCACACTCTCTGATTGGCTCCAGTCCCGAGCGGCTCTTCACCCTCGCATATTGCGGGGAGGCGAAACGCCCCGATTTGGCCACCGTCGGCCTGTTCGTGGCTGGCCTCGGTCCCAAGCAGCGGGTTGAGCCCAGAGCTCGGGCTTTTATTTAGCCTTTTGTATTGGTGTTGATGTCGAAAAACGGGTTTCCAAGAGTGGCAAAATCTACCTATGTTTGTTGTGAGTGTTTGGAGACCCTGCTCTCTCGCTAACCTGGACCAAAACAAACATGGCATTTTTATTCTTCCACGGCTTCTGTGGAACCTTTAGCAAGACATCAATACCACATAGTCTCTGCAGCGAAACATCAACGAGCCATGGCTGCCATGCCCTACCGTGGGTTATTCGGACGAACTGCTCCCGATCAGGGACAGCACAGCAGAGCAAGATACCACCCGCAAGGTCCTTGAGGGGGGAGCATTTTATGCAATCAACCTGTCCACTGGCAGTTCTTGGAAGGGGTGCCCCACATATTTCCTCCCAGCCAGGAACTCGGGTTCAGCCCTCCCCAGTTCTGCACGAAGGGGGCAACCCTCCCCCCCCCCCCCCCCCTTCGCCTCGCCATTACCACCACCCCCCATCCCAACAACCCCTGGACTACGGGCTTCCCTCCGGGTTGCAGTTGCAGTTGCGTCTCCCGTGCCGCCACCGATGCTGCTGCTGCTGCTGCTGCTGCTGTCTGCATGGCTAGCCGCACCCGCAGCAGGGAATGACAGACGAGAACATATTTCTCCTCCTTCCTTTGCCCATACGCTCTTTATTTTACCAGACGAGGAGTAGTTCTTCTCCTCATTCCCAGGGCCGTTCATCCAAGCCGCTTTCTCCATTCTCAAACTTGATCAATACAGCAGCATATGGGCGGGTTTGGCCGGCGCGGCCACCCGGCGCCGTCCGTCCGCCCACATTGAAGCATCCATCCAAGAATAGCAACAAAGCACTATGAGGGAGGTGGTGTAGCGAACTTTTACCGGAAACAGCCGGCTCTCCAACCCAGGTACGGAGGACAGCACGATACGAAGTGCTTATAGTGCCTGGCCTGCGGAAGCGGGCCGAGGTCACGGTGCTGGTCACGTTGTTGGGGCTGTCGTGAGTGCTGGCTCGCCTGCTGGCTGGCTGGACTGTGCTGGGTTCCCCGGATTGCGAGAGTGCCGGCTCTTTGGGCTGTCTGGGAATAGCATACAGGAGGGGATGGTAACTACCAGGTACTAAGGGGGGGATATACCCACGGTTGACCTGACCTGTGGGGTTATACCCATCCCTCCATCCATCATACCCCGTAATTATAAACCCGTCAGTGTAGCCTTCCGCTAACTAAATAGTGAGGCTGGATCGATGGACGACCTGACAGTATATAAGCGATGTTTCACCGGATGGTGCGTAACCATTGTCACATTGAGGTTTTGGTGATACTAATATTCAGTCAGACAACAACAGTCTGGTGCCATTTTCACCTCCGAGTCTCTAAACAGAATACCTACCGCGTCTTCGTTTTTACTCTACATGGCTGTCCAACAAGTCCCGCCATCTCGGAGCATGCTGTGATCATTTCCCAAGTTGGATACGAACTTGCAGTGGCCTGAACGGATGGACCATGGATCGGATCTAGCTAACTGTGTTGTGTTGTGTTGTGTTGTGTTGTACTGCACTTGGACCAAGATAGTAACCCTCCCCCCGCAGAGATCTTCAGGGACGGAAGGAACAGAAAGGGGGATGGTACCATGGAGCGAGTGGACAATGGGACGGCCGAGGCACACCTCACCTCAGGTACTACGAGTACATATACGGGCAACCCTCTCGCCTCAGCTGTTTGCCAAGATTTTGAGATATATGATACTAGACCTTGGCTCGCCTCGCCCCATTATTACCTACCTACCTGCCTTACCTACTTTCACGTCCCGTTATTTTTACCTTCACTTATCTTATCCCCTTCATCGGCTCTCTCACCCTCGCTTAAGCTATTTTATTCGTTTCCTCCCCTTACCCATCCAGCCCACCAAATCGCCCCACGGTTGCTATCTTCTCGTCACGATTGTCGTCCACCCCAATCCTACCAAAGTCTCGTTTCACTGTTACGTATATATATTGGCATTCATTTCCCGTTACTCACCTTGTATTAATTCGTATATTTTCTCCATCCTGAATATGTCTTCAACTGTTGTTTGTTTTTAAGCTATCTCCCTTTTCCCCTGTCAGTTTCTTCTTCTCCAGCCGCCCATGCCCATTTCACACCCCTTCCAGTGCAAGTACCCGTGTTCCTTTGTTGATCCCTACCTACTTTAATCCCCTTTCCTCCTTCTCCTTGTGTTTTCTTTTAGTCTTTAGGTATGTAATCCTCTCGTATATTCCTTTCCTTCCTTCCTTCCCCTCACTTTCTCGCCTTTTAACTCTCGTTATCTCCCGCCCCACGAAGGATTGCTTGCCATTTTCCACCTTCTACTAGCATATGTAACCGCCCAAAACAGTTTATTCTTCGCTTCCAATTTCTTAAACCCGCGCTCATCAAATTGTTGGTTGCTCACTGGCACCATTGCTTACCTTATTCACCTTGCAGTCCTGTTAGGAAGCTAGTAGGTACCCAGGGACTCACCTTTCTTATTACCCCTCTGTGGATGGGGCGCCCCACTTTTCTTACGTACCTATCCTGTCAACCTGACCTGGTCCCCAGCGGGCTTAAAATTGTAGTGCTGCCGACTTTCCCCCTGTTGCTGTGTTCATCCTTTGGAACTGCTGGCACCCAGCAATGCACGGACCCGTATTTATATGGTAAATTCATGAAATGCATGGGCGCCGCCCAGAACCTTAAAAAAGCAGCCAAGTCAACATCACATTGATGCTGATTTAGCTGCAAAATCAGGGCACAAATTTTGCTCGTCGTAAGGCAGTCAGGGACTCCTCACATGCTGGGCACATGCAGGTCGGCCGGGCAGTCAGCCATCAATAGATCAATTGATCCCATTCGCACTTGTACCACTTTTCAAATCGATTGGGCTACATCCATACATTTATGCCGATTTGGGTGCAAATCAGGAAGTGATTCTTGTTCACTCGGTGGCTTGTCAGTCAACATCAACGCTTCAGTGGCTGCACGTGATTTACGGCCCAGGCCGGGAAAAGTAACGCATATGCATGCACCGCTCAAAAACACCAAAAAACGCATTTGCCGGGCCGTTCATGAGCTTCACTTCTTTGCATTTGAACGGCGGGATCAACGGTACGGCGGCATAAGGTTTGCATGTGCTGGGCGGCGCCCATAAAATACAGGATTTTACCGTACAAAAAGTGCCTGTGCATTGCCAGTTGCAAAGTGGAGCAAAGGGATGTACATCAGCAATAGGGGAGTACAAATATGTCATCCCTTCTCTTTTGCTGCCACGATGACCAACAGTATTTAATGAGCGAGGAAGATGTGTCGGCCCCTTGCGATGGCCTACACTCTGAGATGACAACTTTACACTGCACAATTAACAACCTGGAAGTCAAGACCTCTGTAAACATAAAGTATAATGGGTAGAATTGCAATCACTGCTACAATAACCGTTTCTTATTTCTTATTTCTTATTTTAATAATTATCATGGTTTGTGAGATAAGTTTCATCCAATTAGTTTTAACAGTTGACATTGTATTATTCAGTGTGAGTGGGCATGTACTTGTCTTTGTTCTTTGCCTCGGCTTCCAAGTTATCTCACAATGCAATTGTTGGCTTTTCTCGCAAGGGAAGTGCTGATACTTTTCTCCGCGTGTTTATTGTTGACTTGCTGTCGATAGAATTGTTTTAAAACCCAAATAATGGAAACAAGTGCAGTAATAAACCTTTAAACAAGAACGAAGAAATAAAGACACTGTCTTTAAGTAGAAAAGAGTATAAGAGCTTAATTAATACAATTGTATTCTAGGTATTTGAATTGATCCCAAGATTCAGCTTATATGTTTAATAAGGATACATCCGAGCTTCTTCAATCTCAACTTCGATATTTTATAGTCTAAAAGTTAATATGACTAACATTTGTTTACAGAAGTTAAATAAAAGGGTAGAGGATGGGTATATAACTACCTATCTATACGCTTGGTAAGCTTGTGTTTTGGTTTTTAACATTTGATTAAAAGATGACGCTATATTTTTATACATAGAGTTTAAGTGTTTCTTACAAGTTGTATTAAGGAAAGGTTTTACACTCATACTTCATAGAGCTTCACAGGTATCTATATCTTTAAATGTAACTCCGTCTATACCAATGGAATAAAAAACTCCCAGCGGTCAAAATAGTATTATTCACAGCGACATTAAAGCTGAATTGAGCCTTCGGTGTGGATTCAGGAGGTCCAACTTGGGGTGGGGGGGGCCTCTGCTTGAAGGTCAGGCATTGGCAATACTATCACAACAAAACGGAGGAGCACCCAGCTTGGGGAAAATGAACAATACCAAGACTTTGCAAAATTTTGTAACTCATTCGCTTTTAATGCTTACCTGCCTAACTATCTGACGTATATACAAAAAAGGAAAAAAGAGAGAGATGCAGAAGCAGAAGCTAAAAATAGGTAAATGGCAGATATGCAAGGCCCGCGGCGCCTAAATCGCATCAATGTTAAAACATGCCAAACGGCTGGCTGTCCTGCCACAGGGGCTTCGTCTCTAAATCCATATAAATTAATGGATTTTCCTTCTTTCCCCGACATTTGAGGTGGTTAGTATTTTCGTCTCAATGTTTATCCCAAAGAGAGAGACTACAGCCCCTCGACTTGTTTCAGAATACCCTCGAGGTTAATGCTCTTGGGGCGCTCAATCGGCAGGCCCAGCGCACGATCCCAAATCAGCTGAGCCAGAGGCCCAAGCCCGCGCGATACACCGAACGTGGCCGTGTAGTACAGAGTCTCGTGGAAGCCATAGTGGTGGAACAGCACGCCGGAGCTGCTGTCAACGTTGGGATAGGGGTTCTTTGTCTTGCCGTGCTCTTTGAGCACCTCGGGCGCAATGGCCGAGTTCTTGGCCACCAGCTGGAAGACGGGGTCGCGCGCAATCTCGGGCCGCGCCGAGGCGTAGTCCATCAACGCTTCAAAGCGCGGGTCGGGCTTGCGCAGCACGGCGTGCCCGTATCCGGGGACAACGCGGCCCGACTTGAGGGTCGACCAGAGGTAGTCCTTGACGTCGGCGTCGGTATACGAGGACGGGATATCCTCTTTCATCTGCAGGATCCAGCGGAGGACTTCTTGCGCGGCAAGACTGTGGGAGGTGAGGGGTTAGCTGGATTGTTTTGGTGGAATAGGGGTCAAGCAAACTCACCCGTGGAGGGGTCCGGCCAGGCCTTGTAGACCTGCGCTGTAGCTGAGGAAGGGATCGCTCAGCGCACTGCCAACAAGGTGGGTGGCGTGCGCAGAGACATTGCCGCCTTCGTGGTCGCCGTGCAGGGCGAGGTACAGGCGGAGGAGATCCTGGAAGTTCTCGTTCTCCTTGCCGCCCTTGCCCAGCATGGCAGCAAAGTTGTACGACCAATCCTGTTCGAGGTCAACTTCGGCAGGGAGGGCGCCACCGCCGCGGTACGAGTTCTGGTAGATCTTGGCGGCGATGGTGGGCAGCTTGGCGAGCAGCGAGATGCAGTCGTCAAAGGTGGGCTCCCAGTAGTCGGCCTTGTTGAGGCCGTCAGCGTACGCCTTGGCAAACTTGGATGTGTAGTTGAGAGCCGAGACGGCCATGGCGAACTGGGTCATAGGGTGCAGGTCGGTAGGAAAGGCGTCGAGCATCTTGTTGACAAAGTCGGGAAGTTGCGCCTGCTGGGCCAACTCGCGTGAGAAGTTGCGCACCTGTCCGACCGAAGGGACGCTTCCCGTCAGCAGCAGCCAGAACATGGCCTCGGGCAGCATCTCGGTGCCCGTCTTGCCCTTGGGCAGTTCCTTCTGGCAGTCCTTGATGGTGCGGCCGTGGAAGCGGATGCCCTCGTTGGCGTCGAGGACAGACCCCTCCCAGACCATGGCCTTGAGCCCACGCATGCCACCAATCGTGTTCTCGACCTTGACCTCGCCGATGACCTTGTCGCCATGTGCCTTGACCTTCTTGAACAGCTCGCGCTTGGCGGGGATGGCTGCCTTGAGCATCGTCTTGAGGTCGGGCTCGGCCGTGGCATAGCTTCTCCGCGAGAAGGCAGTATGGACGACGGGAACGGCGACAACGGGCTGGACATTGGGGCATTGGGATTAGCTGGAGAGTCTAGCCTCAGAGGGAGAGAGAGACTAGGAGAGACTCAAGGAAAGCAAAGGGGGAAAAGAAAGCTGCTCACCCGCAGAGCTCCCCCCAGCGCCCGCGAACCGTGTCGGAGATTCAATGCCATGGCTGTTGAGGTAGGTATGTTAAATGATGTAATAAGGCCCCCCTCTTTTTTGTTTTCGGTTCGTCTGAAAGAGTCCTTCCAAAGCCTGAGCAAACGCGTTGGAGGGAGTGTCGAGAGTTTAGACAGGAGGTGGCACAGAGGGAGCTTGTGCACGGTTCTGGTTCTGGGGGGCCGAGGTCTGCTGTCAGCTCCAGTCGAGGAATGGTGCGGGGTACTGTAATGCACTTGTACTGTCGGTGTGTGTTGTATTGAAATAGGTCAGCACACTTACAAACGCTCAACTCCTTTAAAGATCCCACGGTGCGGCTGGCCACGTTGCTGTCAATGTTCCCGAGTCAATTGGCTTTGGGGAGCGTCCGAGGGTCAACATTCTTCCTTACTTATACACTGGACGGGCCCTAGAGTGCTGCTCGGCCTCGTCGTAGCGACGTCAGGCTGCTGTATTCCCCGACGTCCTGATTGGCCAACCCCACGTCACCTTGACAGCCATGGACCGAGGAAAGCCGCGGGCCTCTGCTCCATGCCCCGCACTGCCATTGCCCATTCCCCGGACAGAAGGTGCTCCACAGCCTGGACACCGACCAGGTTTAAGGGGGCAGAGGCATTGGCCAATCAGATACGGGCAGTCTTCCTCGGCTTTGGGGGGGCACTGAGTGGGTCCCAATTTTTGTCTCCGTTCAACCGCTGGAACGATTTGCCTACCTACCTACTTACAGTGTGTGTGTCGATTGCTTGAGTCAGCATCACTGCGAGCCCGGAACAACCTGGTACCTCTCTGAGCCAGAATTATTGGCTTGGGTGGCTACAAGGCTCCAAGTCTATTTATTCATTTATTTTTCTTTCGAAAAACTCCTCAACAACTCCCAGCGTCCGTCACTCTATCCTCTGCCCCGAGTCTTCGACCATAACGCGACATTCCTTTCCCTCCCAGCACCTCCCACCCCAGGATTAGACAGCCTGGGCCAACTACTTTTAGAGGATGATGCTGCGAACAGCTCTTCTCCGAGCTCCCCGGCGGGCTGTACTGCCACGGCGGACACTCGCCGCCGTCGCCATGTCCATGTCCTCGAAGCCGAGCAACCGCCAGCTCTTCTCGACTACGCGAAGGGCCAACACCGACAAAGCGCCCACAGAGCAAGAGTTGGACGAAGTAGATCTCTACGACTTTGTCATCCACCATCCGTCCGCTTTCCACGTCCTTCCCGACGCTGAAAAGACTGGCGAGGCCGAAGAAATCGTATACGCATCCGAAATCCAAGCGGTCAAGGACTGGTGGGAGACACCACGATGGGAAGGCATCCAGCGGGACTGGACGGCCGAGGACGTGGCGAGCAAGCGCGGCTCAGTCTACATGACCCCAGCAACAAATAACACGGCGGCGATGCAGCTGTGGAGCCTCGTGTACCAGCGGGCCGCAGAAGGCTTGCCCATCCACACGCTGGGCGCCATCGACCCGGTGCAGATGACACAGCAGGCGCCGCACCAGGAGGTGCTGTATATTTCGGGCTGGGCCTGTTCGTCCACCCTGACGTCGACCAACGAGGTGTCGCCTGACTTTGGCGACTACCCCTACAACACGGTGCCCAACCAGGTGCAGCGCATGGCCAAGGCACAGAGCATGCACGACCGCAAGCAGTGGCTCGCCCGCACCCAGATGACCCCCGAGCAGCGCCGCAACACCCCCTACATCGACTACTTCCGCCCCATCATCGCCGATGGCGACACGGGCCACGGCGGCCTCACCGCCGTCATGAAGCTAGCCAAGCTGTTTGCCGAGAGCGGCGCCGCAGCCGTCCACTTCGAGGACCAGATGCACGGCGGCAAGAAGTGCGGTCACCTGGCCGGCAAGGTGCTGGTGCCGACGGGCGAGCACATCAACCGCCTCAAGGCCGCCCGCTTCCAGTGGGACATTATGCACTCGTCCACTGTGCTGATCGCCCGTACCGACTCGGAGAGCGGCAAGCTCCTGTCCTCGTCCATCGACGTGCGCGATCACGAGTTCATCCTTGGCGTGGCCGATCCGTCTGTCGAGTCCCTCGCCGAGACGCTCGCCGCCATGGAGGCCAAGGGCGCCTCCGGTGCCGAGATCGATGCTTTCGAGGCTAACTGGGTTAAGTCCACCAACCTCGTCACCTTTGACGAGGCCGTTGTCGCCCACCTCACCGCCCACAGCGTGGACCAAGCCAAGATCGACGCCTACCTCGCTGCCGTTGCCAAAGACCGCGACATGGGCATCACGGTCCGCCGCAAGCTCGCCAACGCGCACACCCCTGGCTCCCCTGTTTACTGGGACTGGGACGTCCCCCGCACCCGCGAAGGGTTCTACCACTTCCGCGCCGGCATGGAGGCCGCCACCAAGCGCGCCATCGCCTTTGGGCCGTACGCTGACCTCCTCTGGGTCGAGACGGGCGACCCAAACGTCCAAGTCTGCAAGGACCTCGGCCAAGCCGTGCGCGCCGTCCACCCGGGCAAGTCGCTTGTCTACAACCTCTCCCCGTCGTTCAACTGGATGTCCCACGGATTCACCCCCGCGACGCTCAAGGGCTTCATCTGGGACATTGCCAAGGAGGGCTTCACGCTGCAGCTGGTCAGTCTGGCGGGCCTGCATAGCACAGCGACCATCAGCAATGAGCTCGCCAAGAATTTCAAGACGGACGGCATGTCGGCGTACGTGGAGCTCGTCCAGAAGCGCGAGAAGGCACTCGGGGTGGATGTGCTTACGCACCAGAAGTGGAGTGGTGCCCAGTATGTGGATTCGATTCTGGGCGCGATTCAGAGCGGGAGCTCGAGCAGTAAAAGCATGGGCGAGGGGAATACCGAGGGGCAGTTTGAGTGAAGTCGGCCGTCGGTGATTGTGGGTGGATCTTGAACTTGGAGCAAAAAGCAGCCTGCATGGATATGGCGTTACGATGATATATTTTGCAATTGGAAAGGGGCAGGCTATCTATATTTGAGCATGTTGTTTGTTGGCATGCGGGGGGAGTGGTTGGATACTACCAAGTAAGCTAGGTTGGTGCCTCGATGGAATTAATCCTTGGAAATGTTTGAAGCCATGTAAATCTTGTTAACGTTTTACGTATATACCTATCTTAAATCACTGAAGTCATGTTCCCTCGCCTTGGATAGGTACCTTGTTTTTGAGTGTCTTGCTTAGTTGAACTTTTGTTGGTGCCCTTAAAGGAATGGCCTTTTCTGCAAACACCATCCATGAAACAATATTAGCCCAGCATTAGGTGTGCCCACTGTCAACATGGATTCCACATCCCTAGGTACCAAGCGTGCTTGTATAGAAAAAATTTTATCGTCAGAGTAGCAAGATGGCTGCATTGAGAGGGCATACGGGAGAAGGAAACAGCAACAATATGGCGATAGATATAGGTATATATATCAACCGGCCGGCCAACTACCTTAACTCCATGCGCCCTCCTCCTCCTCCTCTAAAAACACGCGTTCCGCCCAGCCCCCCCCCCCCTTCCCTCTTGCTTGCCTCCTTCCTTCCTGCTCTTAGGCGCGCTGGGCATTGTTCAGAGGGCCTGGCTGGGCGGGGCCCTCGGGCGTGACGTACGCCTTGGTCATGCCGCCGTCAACAACGAAATCGTGGCCGTTGACAAAGCTGCTCTCGTCTGACGCTAGGAACAGCACGGCTTGGGCTTGCTCGATGGCCTCGCCGAACCGGCCTGTCGGGAAGTGGATTTCGCGCCGGTTGCGTTTCTCCTGGTCGTCTCCCAGCCAGTCTTGCAGGAGAGGGGTATTGAGCGGCGCCGGGCAGAGGTTGTTGAAGCGGAAGCCCTCGCGGGCGTGAACGATGGCCAGTTCGCGGGTCAGGGCGAGGACGGCGCCCTTGCTGGCGGTATAAGCGAGTTGCGGGGTGGCAGAGCCGACGAGGGCAACGACCGAGGCGGTGTTGATGATGCTGCCCTTGACCTTCTTGTTCCGGCGGAGAGCAAGCACGGCGTGCTTGGATCCGAACCATACGCCCTTGACGTTGATCGCTTGGGTGAGGTCCCAGATGTCCTCTGGGGTGCCAATGGCATCGTCGTCTTTGGCGTGCATTATACCAGCGTTGTTGAACATGACATCGACACCGCCCCAGTTGTCGACATACTCGACGATTGCTTTGACTTGCGGTTCCTTGGATACGTCACAGAGCTGGAAACACACCGGATTAGCGGTAGTTATATAAGGGGAAAGGGGAAATGGGACAGGGAGGGGGTCATACCATGGTCTCGACCTTTGCCGCCGAGGGGACAAGCTCCTTCACCTTGAGCTGAGCTGCCTCGAGGGCGGACGTAGAGATGTCGGACATGAGCACGTTGGCGCCCTCCCGGGCGAAGAGGATGCTGGTCTCGAGACCAATGCCACTGCGGTGGAGTGCCAGGTCAGCAGTCCGAGTTTCGGGGGTAATGGAGGAGAGAGAGCAAGCAAGGACGGAGGGAAGTCCTTGGGGAGCAGCTTACCCGGCGGCGCCAGTGATGATGCAGTTCTTGCCATGGAGGCGGGCACTGCGCACTTGAAAGGCCATGGTGATCTGCGAAAAGACCACCGTTACTTGTAGAGTTTAAGTTCGTCCGTCGAGCGTTAATAGCGGTGGAGGGGCAAGCTTGTCAACGGCGCGCTTGGTGGGGTTACGGGTACTTCCAAGAATCACGCAAGTCTCCAAAGAGAAGAAGGAGAAGATAAGAATGAAACGCCGCAAAAATCCCAAGCTTTTAGAGCTCGCAGGGAAGAGGAGAAGGAGGTTCTACAAAGAAGTAGGTACGGCTAGCGGAGTTGGTTTCCGTCTAAAGGTGAGGCGCGCAAATGTTCCTGCTGCTGCTCCTGCAAGGGAGGAGAGACCTGGAGCTTTGGATAACAGTGCCAGGACCGGGGGCCGGATCCGAGAACGGCGCAGGGCACCACCAATGATTCACTTTACTGTACCAGCCCCTAGCCACTGGCACCATGACAACCTTATGTTCGGATGGTCGTACGTCCATGTATCACCTTGATAAGCTGTCCTTGCCAGTGTTCTGTCTTATCTCGGCCGGTCGCGGAACACGAGGGGCCCCAGGCCCAGGCCCAGACACCTTGGAGAGGGGCTTGAAGGGGTCTCGCGCTTCACGCTCACGTGGGCCACTAGACCACCAAAGCAGTCCAATATAATGTTGGTTCCTATCACATAAAGCGTGGACCACTGTCTCGGGGTCGAAAAACATTGGCGCCATGGCTCCAGAGATGCACACTGTTGCGACTATTGATGGGGGCATGGCCGTCCGGTTTGTCCTTGGCACGAGCAAGCGGGTCAAGAAGAGTTGGAGAAAAGCCAGCATGACGCTGCGGTTGTGCCAGATCGTGATGTCTCCAGCGACGTTCAGGGGCTGTTGACAGCGAGATAGGGTCATACGGTTCATAATATGATGGATAAACAGTATATAGTAAGACAATCGCAAGTTCGTGATGCATGCCAGGTCTCCAGCATCGGGGTTCGATCTGTACTCGAGTAAACAGAGGACAACTATGATGGAAGCAACACTCCCTCCCTGGCGGATGCTACCCCGCCATCATGCCTGAAACAGTGGGCAAGCACCCCGCATCGGAGACACAGAAGCCTTGGCGGCTGAGGTCAGCGAAGTGGGCTTCTCCCTGGCTCGGTGGCCCCTGATCCCTGGAACGATGACGCCGTGGTTCGCGCCAGCCAGCGAGCTCATTGGCTCGTTGGCAGCACTTATCGGAACCACCAGAACCACAGACAGTCGCAACCTTGGTTCTGGCTGGATCTTACAATCAACCGAGCTTCACGATCCTCGCCCTTCCTTCATTGTTGTTTGCCAGCATTGGAGACGAGACAGACCATTTTGCGATTCGAGACTCTTTCGATCCGCTCGCAATCCGACCTGCTGCCAACAAAAGCAGCGATCCCTTCCGTCGCGCGACCTCGAACCCCTCCTGACTGCCCAAGCATGCCTTACGAAATCACAGCCGACAAGCTCCCTGACCTGCTGCGCTCGGACAACTCGGTCAAGCTCGCGGGTGTCGACGTCGATGGCATCCTCCGCGGCAAGCTCGTCTCCAAAAAGAAGTTCCTATCCGTGGCCGAGAGCGGCTTTGGCTTCTGCTCCGTCATCTTTGGCTGGGACATGCACGACTTGACCTACTTCAAGGAGCTCAAGATCAGCAACAAGGAGAATGGTTATAGGGACATCATTGCCGTACCCGATCTAAACAGCTTCCGTCGCATACCCTGGGAGAACGACGTCCCCTTCTTCCTCATCAGCTTCCTCGATCCCGACACACTCGAGCCCCTGTCGGCCTGCCCCAGAGGGCTTCTGAGGTCGCAGCTCGCCAAGCTGGAGGCCAAGGGATACGGCGCCATGGCAGGAGGTAAGCTTTTGTCTCCCCATAACAGGAATGGACGCCGCTGACGCAACCCCCTTTTGACAGCCGAGTACGAGTTCTTCCAGTTCCGAGCCCCCGCGGTCCCTTCGTCCGAGGGCACTTCGTCCGCCGCCGCCTTCCTCAAGGACAATGCCGTACACTCGATCCCTTCTCTGACCGAGGGCATGTTTGGCTACAGCCTTACGCGGCCGGTCCACAACCAGGAATACTACTACGACATCTTCAACACTTGCGAGGCGTTCAAGTGCAACATTGAAGGATGGCATACCGAGAGCGGGCCCGGCGTCTTCGAGGCGGCGCTAGAGTTTGGCGAGATCACCCAGATGGCAGACCGGGCGAGCCTGTTCAAGTACGTCGTCAAGTCGGTAGCGACCAAGTACGGCATCACCCCGTGCTTCATGGCCAAGCCCAGACAGGGGCTTCCCGGAAACAGCGGGCACATGCATGTCTCCGTGGTCGACAAGAACGGCAAGAATCTCCTGTTCCGCGAGACGCCCGATCCGAACCCGCGCTATCCAGACATTGCGCACCTGTCCGACTTGGGCCGCCATTTCCTGGCGGGTATTCTCGACGGCCTTCCTGACATCATGCCGCTGCTCGCACCGACCGTCAACAGCTACAAGCGCCTCGTCGAGAACTTCTGGGCGCCTGTCACCGTGTCTTGGGGGCTGGAGCACCGGGCCGCGTCGATCCGTATCATTGCGCCGCCGACGGCCAAGCCTGGCGCCACGCGCTTCGAGGTCCGTGTCCCAGGCGCCGACACCAACCCCTTCTACGTGCTGGCGGCAATTCTGGGTCTGGGCTGGCGCGGCGTGGAGAAGAAGCTCGAGATCCCGTGCCCACCGCTGGGCAAGGGCGAAGAGGTTGGTGGCAAATCTGACATGGGCATTCCGCTCTCCAAGAGCCTTCGCGAGGCCACACATCGGTTTATGAGGCTGGGGAGCGTCGCGAGAGAGGTGTTTGGTGACGAGTTTGTCGAGCATTATGGCGGCACAAGAGAGCATGAGATCCGCTTGTGGGATGAGGCCGTCACGGATTGGTAAGTCAACTCTACAACTCAAATGCGCTCCTGTATGATGCTGATTATCTGTGATTTTAGGGAGGTGAGACGGTATATCGAGACGGTGTGATATTTCGACTTTTTATACCGCCACACTTTGATCATATCGGGGGATTTACTTGTCATGATTGACGGGCTGTGGTGTGGTATTTTGAGATTTGGCCGGCTTAGCTTGCTCTGGCTGATGAACTTGCCATGACCAACGGTCTTTACGGAGTTATCTGGTTGTTTCTCACGGGCGGGATTGCCATCATAGACTTGTCTTTCTTTTTCGTGTACTTTTATCCTCGCAATACCCATCCTGCGACTTAACGATGGACCAATGTACGGTTAGCTCGCGTCTCTCGCCTTGAGGCCATTTCTGCTGCCACGGGCCTACATAGCGCCTCTTTCTCACTTCGGTTCGATCCAGCCTTTTCCATGAGAATCAGATGTTCTTTTTGGTTCTTCATTAGGTCAGAAGTGCCAAGCCTTTTCGCCCTTTCCCCAGCAGTCAGAAGCCGGTTGTTTGTTGGCTATTACAGCCGATGACTCTCCTTGTACGGGGGGTGACGTTACTATCCCGATACACTCATGGACCTTGGGCTTCATCGTGGCAATGGTCAGCATTGCGAGAAACCAATGCGACTCGTGTCTGTGTAAAATGATCGTTGTGTCTGCGTAACAACAACCTTGACATGCTGCACACTGGCATGACCTCGGCCCAACAGCAGCGCTACCAACCACAGCCTTAGAGTGAAGGGGGGGCAACCGGTAGACAGGCAGCAATTATGGGAGACATCCGTCTAGCCCGTGGCCAGGGGGAAAAGAAAGGTTGCTTATGACTGGGATCCAGCAATACGATGATAAGTCGGAGCTGTTTGCTGTGATTAGCAAGCATATTGGGAAAAAGACATTGACATGGCTGAGATTATCTCTACCTCGGTACCTTTTGCTCCCTGTGTGACCAACACTTGTTGGGCCACCGCCCGAAGCGACTGTTGTCTCATTTGTCGACAGAAGCCATAATCTACAGTCTGGTGGTCCTGTATCAGATTGAACCTCGCCTCATCTGATCAATTTCAGATCTTCTTCTCCGGACTTGAACAACAAAAAAAGTCAAAAAGTCCGTTCCTCTTACTGAAGAGTAATCATCTCTTGGTAACGGCAACGCCTGTGGACTCTTGCGAGAGATGGATTCAGTAGCTGATTGGCAGAGTAATTAAGTGTACCAATCTTTCATGCTAGCAAGGAGGTTCGTTGGACTCTCGTTTCTTCTTCTAATGCTTCAGGATAATTATTTCATCTTTCTTGAACACGTCCTTAGTCGTTATCTATCGGTAGGTAGTCAGATCCGTACCTAGTTTATTTCATACTACTTCTACTCTGGGTCCGGGCTCAGTGACCAGCATGTGACAGAGGTTTGGTTTCAACTTCGATGAGTTAGCTCTAAATGATGAATGAGTGGTTTGAAGCCTCAGAGTTGCAATCAGTCTTTGTGTCATGGTTTCTCACCGCTTCCATTACTCTTGTTTGAAACAGGTTTGTCTAGCAAGTTGTAGAGTCAAGATCAGTCAAGATGAGTCAAGACTGTTAAGTACCTATTTATTAGAGTCCAGCTCAAGGTAAATGGCAGTCTCTTCTGACGAGCATCAGGGGCTCTCCTGATTCCCTAATGGAGGTGCTAGGCTGGAAAGCACCGGGGATTCTGTACTCAATCCTTCGCTATGTACAGCTTTGGAGATCATTGTGTAGGAGTTGGACAAGCTTCTTCACAAAATACCTTGTCTTTGAGTTTTGGTCTTCAATTGTAGTACATTATCACGCCTGTGATTCCCTCCATTCCCAGTGAATTGCAAAAAAATTGTCTCAAAATAGTAGTCTCAGTCTTACGCTGCAAAAATAAAACTCGCGACTATATCCCCCCTTCCCAAGTAAACCGGTCCCGAAACCATCTTCGGTACAACCACACCACACTGCGTAACACGGAAGCTACATTTACACGATTCAATAAAACATACCCGCCTTAGAGAATCTCGTCCTCCATGGGAGTATCGCCGTTCGTGGCCGCCGGTGTGCCGATGTTCACAGCGCCCCCGACGGCCAGAACTCGCGACCATATCCCCCCCTATCCCTTCCCAAGTTTAACCACTTTTTCGGTAGTTTGATTTATACAAATAAGTTAAAACTTTCAACAACGGATCTATTGGTTCTAGTTCTGGCATCGGCATCGGCGGCGGCGGCGGCGGTCGCGAAGAACACAAAGGTCCGCTCCAAAGAATGCCTAATTAAAATGCTCTCCAAGGAATGGAAAAAATGCGCTCATCGCGCCGTGCCCCCCCAAGCCATCATCACCATCACCAACCCCCCGCCCTGCCAACGCTCCCCCGACGGAAAATTTAATCTCCGATCGAGGTTGCGTTTCGGTTGCCTTGAGTCCTCACGGCGAGTTCGGTCTCAGCTGCTCAGCAAGGCAGACGTGTAGATACCGGCAAGCGGCGGGCGCGAGAAGGATGATACGGCAAGAGCCTTTCTATAACAGAGGATAGGTAGAACCTCCCCCTTTCCAACAAAACAAGCATCGCCTTTCCAAGTCCCAAAATGGGTGCCAAGAAGTAGGCTCGGTAGCCAGCGTACTTACTCTCCTTTTTGAGGTCTCACTTTTGTGGTAGCTATACCTTACGCCCATCCCCAGGCATTTCGATGTGTCCTACCGCATTCCACGCGACTTTTCCCTTCCCAGTCGGCTAAAGAGGCAATTCGATCCAGTTCCTACCCCCCTGTTGCAAGATATGTTGTTGACTTAATATACTTCCATTCTCCAATCGTGAGGGTAACGTTGGTGTTCGTTACGATTCATGCGCAAAGGGCAGGAACAAGCCGTAATTTAATATGCGAGCTAAAATATTATTAGGACCCTTGGCGGCGACTTCTGAATCAAGTCCCAGCTGCTAACCCCGGCACTCACTATAACTTTAATTAGTAGGTTAAAAACTTACCAGTGTGGTTAGCCAGCCAAATCCATAGCCTCTTGCGCATGGCCAAATCTTGGTGCATGGCAATGACCGTGCCGAGGCCCAATGGTGTGGAAGATGCACTTGGGCAAGGCCGTGCGGCTTTGAGATCCATGCTGTGAACCACCAGCGTTGGCAAATATGCCCACGGCGCAGAACGCCCACCCGCTTGTCGCCTTGTCGAAGAGATAAATGGCAGACTTAGAATTACTTGACTTCTCTCTGGCTTGCAACCCGAGAGTTGTCGTAAAATAGTGCGAGGGCGAGTAACCAATCCCACATCAGCTGGGAACTCCATTTTCATACTGCAGTATGACTGGCTGTTTTTGGACAAGAGTCTCAGATGTATCTAGTTACTCCGTATGGAGCTGTTTTGATTATTATAAATATCTCCACACTCCTCGCAATTGAAACTTCTTCTACGGTACGGGCTTATACACCCCCACCCAACCTGAGTTTCTAGGCAAAACTCTCTTGACACCGGCAGGACGACAGGTTGGGTTATCCAGATAAGCAAGGTTTTGGCTGGACAAGGTCTTATCACAGCTTACAAACGGTTTCGGTATGGAGAGGGATTACGACAATATCTGGGTTTGGTTTTTGAACTAACGCGACTCGATGCAAATGTAACCCAGTACTAAGAAGGTATGTCCATCGCGGTATGAATGTGGTATCGCCAACCAGCTATTTTTCCTGGCTTTGGAATTGGGATACTGAGAAGCCTTAGGGGTGTCGAGCCCGAAAGACGGCTGGGGAGACGATGGGGAAGATGTGAGGCAGCATGAGGGACCCTCCAAGGCGGGCGGCGGTGGATAAATGACTGACTGGAATATGTCTGTGGGCGTCCATCCAATCACAGATCTGTATCAGTATTCTCGCCTCTCTGCATCTCACCCTCCAATAGAGAATGTTTCAAAAACACTGCATGCAGTGGGGTGGGGGCAGTTCTGCCCACCCCTCTTGACACTATTGTCGAGATCGGGCATTCATTATCACTAACTATCACGACTACACCCCATCCGTTCCCCGCCCTTCTAACCACGCCGGCAACGCTGCCCTTGTACGTCGCACCGCCTTGGGCATAATCGTGCCATAAGAGGGAATTTGGAATGCAATCTTATTTATGTATGAGTTGATCATATCCAGCCCGCCGTACCTGGGATGCCACTAATCTCCGTTCTGTGGGTTCCCCAACTGTCAATATAGCCATCTTTCTTTGCTAGGGTACGAGGTCTAGATATATTTGAGCCGCTATGCTCCTATTTCTAATTAATCCCATTCATAATATAGCTCTTTCCTGTAATACAGCTCGTCCGCCTCTGTAAATGCAACACCTGTAGTCTAGTAGCTTGTTTGCTAACAGCAGATAATTCTAACTCCAGAGTTCCGCATTAGAGTGAATAGGTGGTTTTAGTAGATCTGTTAACGGTGGCCGTTTGTATGGATAAGAGAAAACGGCGGTTACGTAGCGAGGGAAAACGATAGTTACGTCTGACGGCCCGCTATCCCAAATTCGGGCCCAGGAACATATCTTCGCAGCCACATTGCAGCACTTCTAACAGCAATAGGTGAGCTGGAGAGAATACGGTAGAGGGCTTCGTTGCTGGGACATTTAAAGCTTATCGGAACAGCAGAAGACCTGGGCGTCGTTCGCTACGGACCAAAGTTATCTGTCTCGGTGTATTGGGCCAAGCACTATATTTAATCTCAAGGTGTTGCTACGCGCTTAGACGCAAACGAGTCGATCCAGTCAACAAACACGATGGAGGCAGAATTCGTCGAGTCGTTTTTGAATGCATTTCGCAGGTCGGAATCATATGTACTGGCATCTAGGAAAAGCACAGTCTCTGGGCCGTTGGCCAAGAAGAAAAAGTCGGGCGCCTCTAGGAGTGCAAATCTGTGAAGGGTTCTCTACACGCAAGGAGTAACTGTCAGCAAGTTTCAGAAGTGAGATGAAAGAAGTTCAACGTACTCTGACGCGCGGGCTGGAATGTTGGCATCGATGCTCCTTGCCCAAGCAAAGTCAATGCCCTGCTATTTCGGCCTTCGCAAGGATATCCTGCCCTTGAAGACTTGATCGCCTCAAGTCTCTCCCAGTTGGTAACGTCTGCGCGCGTAATGTACCTCCTTACCCCGACAACTGCAACTTGAGCCGTGCCGGACTTTTCGTATAATTAGCATCGAACCGGGAGGACACTCCCGAGCGGAAGAAGAAGACGAGAATGCGGAAACTCGGGACGCTTAGCAATGCTGAAAGACAACGAGAGTATCGCAAAGTGTCTTGCGCAATAGGGTGTGCGCGGGATGAGGCCGCCCACGACACGGCGGCGGCGTCAAATGTGCGAGGGACGCAATCCGGCGGTTGGGGTTGGAAGCATCAGGTAGACGCGCCGATAAATCTACCCTCCCCTGCCTCCCTCGAATCTGGGTCATGCAATTTTCGTTGCCTGGTGCCCATTTCAAATGCCGTGAGATGAAGAGCGGGTCTGAAGTGGAGAGGCGAGGGAGTTTCGTGGGTGCGATCAAAGTTGCCCAAGGTGTCGAGGACTCCTAGTCTTCCCAGCGAGAGCCTGCCAGCCAGAGGGACTTTCAAAGCCTCAGAGCCCAGGAGTTGCTTGTCTTTGATATTTTTCTCTTGGGAGTCTGCTTGGGGGGCTTTCCACCAAAGTACTGAGGACCAAAAGGACCTCGGGGTCCCCCACCATGAGGAGGCCTGCCAGCCATGACAGGGTATTGCGGTTGCCAAGGAGCCTGGAATGCTGAGCAGTCGGGAGCCACACACACACACACACACACAGCCAGCCAGGCTGTAGTGAGTGGGGAGAGGGACAGGGCGATAGGGCGTGCCAACTCCAGAGTTGTTCTGCGACCGACCCCAGGACAGGCAAACGCAGGACGCGATTCTTCCGCTGTTCTCGAAGTGGGCTGCGGTGATTCGCATATTGTAATTTTGACACCCGCCAACAGGACAGCCCTGCATCTTGTTGATGGCCATCTCAGCAGCGTGACGATGAACAAACTGCACAAAGCCACAGCCTTGCCAGCCATATAGTGAGGCGGTGAACGGAGCGATGATGGCAGAGTTTCGCGACCGAGAATTGCTCTTTCGGAGCGAAGGAGCTCATCCCGGTTCTCGTAAATAGCCTGTGGTCAAGGTCAGCTGCCTGAACACTTTGTAATGTCAGGGCTGGTTGCGAAAAAGACTCCCCGGTGTCAGATCCCGAAATGGGTCGAACGAGTCCAACTCGGCGAGAATCGCACTGTTGGGGATACCCACGGCCTTTTTTAATGTGGTCCTCGAGGGACCCGCACTTCAAGAGTGCGCCAAAACGTTGTGTATCTTTTCGAAAAGAAAAGAAGAGAGGAAAAGGAAGAAGGAAAGCGAAGAGGAAACCAAGGAGGAAAAAGCAAGCAGAGATTCCTGCCGCCCGTGAAGAAGCATCAGTGTCATTTTGCGAAGGCTAGGTGTTGAAAAGAGGAAAAGAGCACGACGTTGTGTTGTTAGGCAGAAAGACAGATAAGCACGACGAAAAAAACAGGCGAATCCCCACCAAGTACCCAGTTACATATATCTTGGGAGGATATGCTAGGTCTCGTAACCAATTTTCTTTGTTTCTTTCTTTCCTTTCTTTAACAGATTAAGTTTAATCGTTCTGCTTTATTATGATATAACCTTCCCATAGATGGAGCCTCTATTAATATCCCTTAGTCCCAGTACCGAGCAGTAGTAGGCCTTGAAAACAAGGTTGAAAAACTTCGCGCCACGCGCCACTTGCCAAACCTCCCCGCGCCGAACTTCTGCTGCTTGATATTGCACGTCAGGTGGCTCCTTCCCCAGCAACAAACTAGCGTCATCTCCTGGTGAAGTGAAGTGGGCGGGAAGGTACAGATGGGCCCGTCTTCCTATAGCCCCACTTTTGTTCGCCTCCATCGTCACCGGATCCGCATCTTCACTTGTAAAACTATATAAGGCAGCTTTTTTTCCAGCAACTTCAAGAAAAGCCCAACATCTTCCCCTCTCGAGCAAGCAGCAGCAGAAGATTTTTTTCGCCTAACACTCAACCGCACAATACCCCGGCAATCATATCTCTGTCTTCACTCCATACCAGCTTCTCTCCCTGGCTAACTCCAAAGCCTGGAATTGTCTTTTGCTTCCCTTCGAGTCCTTTTTTCCACTCGGGCGGCCTTTCTCTCCAAGGCAATTCTCTATCTGGGTTAACAGGTAAGCAGACTTCCTTTATGCTACTAGACTGAGGACCATTGTCCCATTGCCTTCTCCCTCTGAGTCCCCTCGATATTATCATTATTGCCTTCTCTCCGTGCCAGGCAGCACATATCTTCCATTCCTCCCAGCTTTCATTGCAGCCTGACACACATACCGCCCATCGCCCTTCCCTGATACCTCGTATTGGGGTTCTAGATTACCCTTTAGACTTCTCCATACAGCGAAGAACTTGCTAACCCAAAACCTATATCTTACAGTCTGTCACTCTTCTACATTTCTTCCTGTCCCAGCACCTTACGTGCGGAATCCTTCTCTCTTAGGTAAGTTGAACTAGCTTCGTGTGCAACTAATTCATCCCATCAATTTTTTTGTTGCCCTATACCATTGCCCCACACACATCTTCACTTCAAGCACATAGCTCTCCCTCCCCAAAACCCTCAACTTTCCACAACGTTCTGCCGCCTGACAATTTTAAAAACCCTCCCTCTCTCACAACTTCCTGCCGCCTACCACATCCCAAAATCTTTAACCCTTCCTCCCATACCTTCCGCATATCACCCCCGATAACCCTCAAACCACCACAACGCCCACCTCTCATTGCTGCCTGTCACCTAGCCGACCACCCTCCATCCACACTCTTTGTACTCAACGTTGTCTCATTGTGTGTATTGTTTCCGATTCTGACTGTCACCCAAGACCCATCAACCAGGCAATCCAGAACACACAATGGATAACACTGAGGCTACCGGATCCAAACGTGTCCTGCGCGCCAGGGCTACTCCCAACCCCAAGTTGGCAAAGCCACCCGTCCAGCCACCCGTCGACAGACCCGCGACTGGAAAAGGAGCTGGACGCGGAGGCGCGCGCCCAGGATCTGGCAGACCCCGAAAGGGCACCAAGGCAAAGTCCAAGATGCGCAAGCAACAAGCCGCCGGGGAACTGTCAGCCGAGTCGTTGAGCTCAGAGCTCTCAAGTCTGGCAACTTCAGACTTGAGAGCTTTGGAAGACGAGCTCCGTTCTGGGGATGCACAGGCTGGGGTTGTCCATTCCAAAGTAGATCTTGCCGAGGAAGACAGCGAGGCGACGGAGTCAGAGCATCCAGAGCCTGAGCAGCAACCTCATCTACAGGGATGGCCAATCCACGCTTCTGGCGGCATGCAAGAGCCAGAGTCACACCAGGCTTCGCAGGAGCCTTGGGAGTCGGAACACTCTGAGCCAGAGGGCCATCAAGAGCCAGAGGGAAAGGAGCGAGCGAGAGCGCCAGAGCCGGAAGACATAGTCTATCCCTGGCTCATCCACCACACGAACAATGGTGGCGAATACGAATCAGCTCTTAACCTGTTCTGCGACGGTAAGCATCCATATACTCTTCAACGAAACGTTTTAGTATATTCGAGGAAGGCATTCTAATTACTCATTATAGGCTCTCAACTGCTCCTCCCGGACCTCGCTAGGGAGTTCCCAAGCGTCATCTCCAACCGCAGCAGCTACGAGAACGCCGGGAGACTCCCTGCGGATCCTCTAGAAATCTTCAGCCTCTTCCCCCATGTCAGGGATCTTGAAGTCCGAGTTGACTTCATCTGCATCTTCATGACGGCGGAGCGCTTGTTAGATCTCGAGGACATCCTCATGGAGGCCGCCCGACTGCTCAAACCGAACGGCACCCTCGTCTTTGTCACCCACACCTGGCGGCTGAGCTTCCCGCACCAGGGCAAGCTCCAGCTGATGTGGAACCGGATGACCAGCACGACCCTCCGAAACTTTGCCAACTATCGCCCGTTTGGCCCCGACAACAAGAAGGCGAAGCGGGAAAGGCAGATAGTCGTGGACACCCTGGAAACGGGCCTCACCATTCCCCAGCTCCGCTTCAAATTCCCAAAGGACTATTTCAAGTCCATGAGGCGGGTGGAGCGGGATAGGGACATCTACGACCGGGGCTCATTCGGCCTCCTCTACCAGGACGAGGAGCTGTGGCAGCCATTTTATGAAGAAGGCGGCGACCGTAGCTCGCTCATCGCCAAGATCCTCGGGGGATTTGGCGTCAACCACTGGATGGAGGGTAGTACCTTCTATCAACAGGACCAGTGGACAGACTTGGTGGAGGCCATGAGGCAGTCCAATACGGTCTGCTTTCCCGAAATCGAAATCATCGCCACCAGAACGGACAAGCCGTTCAAGGACGGGAGAGGCCGCTCCCGGGCTTTAAAACCCAAAGTCCAGGTGGATGATGTCGACGAGGGCTCCGAGAGTATCCCGAGTGGTCCCGGCGATGAGGAGACCTTGGTTGGTCTCGACGATGGCGAGGATGAGGGCGATCTTGAAAACATGGTCTACTATGGAGACGAAGAGGACGCCTTAGAGGACGAGGAAGAGGAGGCGGCTGAGGATGAACTTTGAGAAAGCATTCCCACAACGCCGCCGAAGAGTTTGAAGGCTGTGCTCGGAAATTCCGGCTCGACATACACACACTCTACACACAACACACCCTTTCAACAAACCTCACATTAAATGGCCAAAATGCATCTTATGTACCAGCTGGATGCCAATCGACCACAAAGTGACCAAGTCAGCACACCCTGCCCGTTTCGCTCCCAACGACACCAATGGGCAGCGCGTCAATTCCCCCGAAGAAGGTGTTCGCCGGGCAAGGTGATCAAGCTGCCGCCTCTCCCGCCTGGTTCACGCCGGATAACAAGTTCTCAGCCCAGCGGATTGCTGGCTGAAGAAAGTGGTCGACAACAAGGTGACCAAGTCAGAAGCCCCTGCCCGATTCTCTCCGGACGACAAGCGGTCGCATCAGGTAGCGCGGGGGATTCTTTACAGCGACTAGGACGGAGCTTTGGTTGAGGAAAAACGAGGGGATATTGTTGTCCGTGGTCGAGGATTTGAGGACGGAGTTATGGGTAGTGATTAAAGAGCTTGTTCTTGGAGTTGGACAAACGTTTGGGGAACACGAGTTAACGATTCCCAACTCAGCATTAATTAATTGCTTACTTACTCAGGAGGAGATACCCCATCCAGAGATATACCTTGGGTACCACAACCTAGGTAGATACCAATTTCTTTTCCGAGCTCACGCGCAAATATTGTGCTGTAATTAGTGACGACTACTGCATTGTCTTGTTTCGAAGACAATATTCTGCGGTTGAGTCAAACCGGACATCTCGACATCCGCGGCGATTTGACAAGCCATGTTGGTAAGGCTTAAGAAAGAGCAGGGCACTTGAAGTATATCTAGACCCTGCGAGGCAGCTCTCTTTCCATCACACCTTTAAAGCCCAGTTTCTGGTAGAGTGGACGTTGCTTCGCTACAACGGGAAGTTGACGCCGTACATGGGGCAATCTGTCTGCGGTCCGGCCCCGGCGGGAAGATGATCGATGCGATGGATGCATGCATGTCATATCGCCACTATAAACCTGAATCCAAGGAGATCTGGGCCCGACAGGTCGCATTCTCACAGTGCAGACAAACTGGGGCCATGTTCACTCATCCGAGTTTGTTAATTACATCCGTGCCTCTTCGTCCCGTTCCCGACAACGTGGGGTTGGGCTCGGAAAGCAGGAATTTAGCCGGAACTGCATGCGCCACCACGTTGAGTAGACGACGTCGTTGAAGTGGAGGATGATTAGGGCAGATGTTCGCCATGGAACAAAATAAGTCGGGATATCATCGAAGGTGTGAGGCTGTCACAGCTTGAGTGTGTTACGGTACTCTTGCACACGGGATATCAATTTGGGTGCCATATCACTCGACATGACTGCGGCAACGCTGGTAGGCTCCGTCTCTCTCAATGTTCCAAGACGTCATAGGAGGGGGGGTGTGGGGGGGGGGGGGGGGGGCGGGGAGATCAGCAAGTTGCAGTCCCGAATGTCGCCACTTGAAACATGAGACCGTGTCGAACTTGATTTCGACCTTTCTCGACCGGGCATTTCGTCATAATTACGTGGTTGCGTGGGTAATCCAGAGATAAGTGTGTGAGGTGACCCGCCCTGCTCTGGTGGAGAAAAGGTGGCGTGGCCGCTACATACGTAAGGTATGTGTTACGCGTCTACGATACACGACACGGCGGGTGTGACGCCGGGGAAGTTTTATGTGTCACAAGCTTCCATACTATTTTGGGTACCGTAACGGATACGGGCTTGATGACGTTTCCAGAAATGCGGATGTGATACAGTTCCAGCTTTCATCAACTCAAAGTGAGCTAGCTATCTAGACTTTTGAGTTGGAACAGACGCACAACGTCGGAGAGAGAATGAGCAAGTAACAAATCAGGGTACTTTCAGCAGATACCAAGAAATCAGGAGTGGAGGTAGGCACATGGAAATTGCCAGATAGTCGGATTGCCAAGTTCCAACGACAGATTTGTTCAGACAGCGTCGATGACATGGAAAGGCTCGGTTTCAGAGGCATGCTTCTTGGTCCCTATGATAGGAGATAGCCCGGCATGAGCGTGTACATGTGGCTCGTGGGAAGACTCTGACTGTGGCTGAACTGTGGATGCATTTGCGTTTCTGAATATCGGACGAGAGACATGAGAATATCGATAAACTTGAATTCTAGCTGGCCGACAAAAATTAATTCTTTCCCCAAACATCACACATCACACACCACCGCCACCACCACACACCACACACAACCAATCTTTTTTATTTATATTTATATTAAAAAAAATGCTTCTATGGTATACCCTGGATGCCAATGGGCAGGCATACGCCCTCAAAAACGTCAATGAGGGCAAGTTGACGAAGCAAGCAGCCCCTCCCCGGTTCAAGCCGGGCGACAAGTTATCGGCCCAGCGCCTTGCGCTGCGGCACCGCTATGCGGCGGTGTGGGACGAGTTTGGTACGTATTTAAATAACCCAGCCTTTTTCTTTTTCCCATCGTGTCTACAATTATTATATCAATGAGGGGCGTGCGCCTGTTGACATGGCATGGGACTCGTTCGTTATTTGCAGTAAAGAATAACGGCAGTTAGGCCAGGCGTTCTCGTACGCCATTCCCGGCCTCGTCTCCGTCGAGACCGTTTGGTCCCCTCGATCCCACGGTTTGCCCTCCTGGCTCAAGTTCGTAAGTTCACACGATGATACTCATCCATAATCAAGCACGCATGCGTCGAGCAAGTGGCTGACTTGTTATTTCTTTCCAATAATGAGACGTAAACGTCTCGTCCACCATTCGGACGGGGCTCGCGGCGGTTACCTTGCTGGGAAGGGGTATCACGCCCGGTACATACGGGGAGAGAAGGAATCGCGGCCCTACGTACGAAGATATTATCATGTAGTCGTATGAGGGGTTTTTTTTTTTTTTTACCATATCGCTACTGGATGATGAGAGGAAGACGGCAGGTGGAGGTTTGCACGGAATAGTGGCATAGAGGTTGCACCATAGACGAGGAGGAGGGGACACGACATGGACTTTTTGGCCTGGGGATAACTTCCCCTCTGCGAAATACCAACCAACTTGCGTCCGGAATATCTCTTGAAGCGTGCAACTTGCTTGTGCTTTCATAGTGACACCTGGGAGACTTGACCGGGTCTCAACGCCACGAATCTTAGGCATTCAAGACCGCATGGCTAAACCGGGGATAATAGATGTTATTTTGCTGTGTTCTAATCTATGCCCAATGGCTAGCATCTCTCGGATTTTTTGTGACGTTTGGTAAGTAATTAGGTGGAAGGTGAGACATCCTGAATCGTTGGTTTACCCTGGGCTTGGTTCGCCATATCCCCGCCCGGCACAATGTACGCGCTTCAAGGGATCGGCCAGTGCAAAGAGATCCTTGGCATGGGGTGGAAACATGTCATTCGTTTGGAAATTCAGGACTGGTCGTGGGTATCACAGCAAATCGAGAGGAGAAAGTGAGGAATCACGTGTGGATTCAGCTGACTGGAGGCCATGCAAAAAACAGACTGGTACAGAGTACGGGTTATTTCCGAGCTGACAGAAAATGGAATGGCTGTCGCCAGCTAGCTGCAGATGTGGCGTTCATGCATGCCAGTGATTCGAGGTCCAGGGCTGGGGAGCCAAGCCACGAGATGGCAGGTTGAATTTCTCCTGCCTGGGGGTCGACATTGTTGATGACCCTGGACACTGCTGGCGGCCGCTCGCCTCTGTGAACAGGAATTGGACGAGCAGCGCGCTGACTGTGTTCGGAGTTGCACGGATTTGCTCGGATTCCGCAGAGGTCGATTTTAACATTTCAACTTTCCCCGGCCCCTAAAAATAGGTTGGTAATTTCGCCTGCCAAGTTTGGCTGTGGACTCGATGGAAGCAAACCCTCGTAATACCCAATAATACGCGTAATCCGTCGCGTGGGGCGATTCAATGGGTAGTCAGCACTCTGATGCGAGGCAAGGGAGGACATCGGTTAGTCAAATCTGGGTTTGATGGGATGATTAGTACTGACAGTATTGCACGTTTGCTTCAAGTTCATCTGTTCGCAAGCTTCCATTGCAGTGCAGGGTGCCTGCCACAGGCTCGAAGCTTCCCCAAAACCTTGGCTGGGGGTTGGGACTCTGCCAGAACACGATGGGGGCCGCGCCGCGCGCGCTCGTTCGTACTTTCCCCAAGCTTCCCAGCGGTCTGGATCCTCTTGGAAGGAAAGATCCACCTGTGCCCCTCGATTACTTGCAAGCGGGGTCAAGATCAGACTTTCGCAAAACAAACAACAACTTCAAGCTCCTAGTATAGGCGAGGTAGCAGGACATGACATGGTATGTAACAATATAGTATTCCGTATTTTCCTGCAGATATTCAAGATTTCAAGGTCGGGACTCGGGAAACAAAAAGGTCGACAGACGGGATTCGACCTAAAGAGGCATTTTAAAACCGGGCGGAGCAGAGCCCAATGCAATTTCCACCTGCCGGCAAGGCACCCCCCCACATTTTGGCACCAAACTCAGCTCTTGGCTTGGTAGCCACGACCCCCTGCTGGGCCAGAAATCAGGACTCTGAAGGAGTCTCACTTTTCCTTGGCCACTCAGTAGATGATAGTAGATCCACCTAACAAGCACCAAAGGTCCAAGTGTGCCCGATGCTGCAATCGCATCCTTCGCGACAACGACAGGCCATCCACGTCCATTACCGCAATGCCATGCCCCAGAATGGACTCATCCGAAGACCCTCCGTCTTGCTTGTTCCTCTTCTCTATCTCCTTGTCCGTCCCGTTGACGATCCTTCTCTAACACAGGCAAGAAGCCTGAAGTCGATTGGCACATTCCCGCGGTGGGCCTCGGTTCAGGGATGGGCAGGACTCCGCCCCTCGCACTGACACTGACGGACAGACAGTCGTCGGGATGAATTCGACCTCGTTCTTCTTCCGGTGCCTGCCGTTTTGCGGGAACAGGCGACAGACGTAAAAAAAAAAATTAAAAAAAAAAAGGAATTAAGACCAGAGGAATCACTGGCTTTTAATCCTCCTCCTCGGGAGGGTCTGGACGCCCCTTGGCAGGTTCCAGTGTCTCGCAGCACTAGCCCCTTTTTTGCTAATTTCCAGCCTCAAGCCTCCATCGCGACCGGTGATGGTGGCTGCGTCAAGGTTGGTTGGCGATGGCGTCTTGCATCAGCCGCCGTTCAAACTCCAAAGTAGCCGCCCGCCCGCCCGCTTTGTTTGCGACGTGCAACACAGTGCAACACCAGATCAAAGTCAGATCTCGCGCTTACCGACTGGTCACGGCGAGTCGTCAACCATCTCCATGCAAATTTCCCGCTTTGGGACAATGTGCGAGAGGGCTGACACGATGGACTGGGGTGAGACGGAGCTGACTCGGCCCGCCAAAGTTCCCTCGCCGACCACCCACTCAGCATCGCCGTCTCTGACGGAAACGGTTTATCCACGGGTGTCAGTCACAGCCCAGCCTGTCAGCGAGGCAGAGAAGCTGTGCAAGGAGGCTCAAGCTTTGTGTTCAAATGTCCAAGTACGACAAAAATTATCCGGCAAAGAAGCTTCCGGCCTCTGGCGACTGGCATCGTGTCTTGTCCACTCGCCGCGCTGACCGTCCGACGGCTTGCAGGTTCGCCAATTAAACCAGCCACTTGCAGTGCTTTCCAACCACGCTATTCCTGCAGCCATCCATCTTTTGTCATCCGTCTGGCTGCCGGTATCCCCAGGGCCCACCAGCAAGCGCGCTCTGCGCCAGCCTGTCTCTCCGTTTTCGTTTGACCGTTCGACTGGTTTCTTTGTCCACCCGCATCTAAAAAAAAACACTCTCCGGGTCCATCGATTTAAATGATCGAGTGAGATGAGATGGCGAGCATCCAGCACAGCCCTACAGATTGCACGCTACCGGCGCGAGAACTGCGGGCTCTCAGTGGTGGGTCAACCCCAAAGGAGCAAGCCATGCGGGACACTCTTGGCCCTCTAGCGCAGAGCCACGTCGACGGGCCCAGCGAATCCAGACTCACATGGGTTTATTGATGTGTGTACCACAGCTCGTTTGGATTTTCCGATAACCGTTCGTTCTGCTCTGTGGGCGCCTGCCTCTCCATGGGATCTCTTCCTCTGCCGGAGCAGAGGTTTGTAAACACCTCGCTTTCGAGGAGGGCTTTGTCTCCCAAATTCTCCCGCATGCAGTCAGTCAGCAACAAAGTCCCTCGTCCATCTGATGAACCGTTATCTTCGTGAGCGAAGGGCCGGGCTGTTCAAGGCTGTGTGCTTGGGGGACGGTGGGGACAATGGGGTCGCCGCACCATGCTGATGGTGCATGGCTTTCCCCCTCGGGTGGGGCAAGCAGCTACAGCCAAGACCACGCACTGGTTCAGCTCAGCCCAAACACCCCTCCTTCTTGCTGACTTGTGGACGCACTGGCATGAGCTAGCAAGATTTCTTCCCACGCTTTCGCAGCCTCCGTCCAATTTTGCCCATGTCTCCATTTCGGTGCTTGTCGACTTCCGGCCTCCAGCCCTGCAGCCTCCTGTGGCTTTGCCCGGACCCCTGGTTTATCGAGTGTTGCCCTTGTGGTTGAATAAATATTCTTTCTTGCCGGAGCTGTCTCTCTCCCGTCTGCTCCCCTCTCCATTGTCTCCTGTCACTCGCCGACCATCGGACGCGTTTGGCACACGGTCAAGCTTCCGTGCAGCTCGCTTTTCTTTTCCTTTTCTTCGTCTCTCCCAGTGGAGCTTCTTTCTTCAAGCTCTGCCATCACACGTGTGTGCTCTCTAAACCGCCCTCGTGGGCGCGACACTCGCTCGTCATGGCCGCAATCCTCCTGACCTTTGTTCTCACCACCTTGGTCCAAGGCTTGCGCTTCGATCCCGCCTTCGTCGATTACAACTTAAACCAGAACAAGGAGGCGACCAATCCATTAGACTACAGTGCTTCCCGAGGGGATCACGTTTATTTTGAGTCGCCCGACAACTGGCGATTCCCGTTTTACACTCTATTCCTTGACCGGTTTGCCGATGGCGACCCCACAAACAACGACATCAATGGCACGGTATTCGAGCAAGACGTGACAAGCAACCAACTGCGGCATGGAGGCGATATTAAGGGTCTTGTTGACAGCTTGGACTACATCCAAGGAATGGGGATAAAGGTTAGCACCTATAGCTGCCATCGCGCGCGCTCTGTTGTCGCAAAGAGATGTTAACACCGTCCAGGGCATTTACATTGCTGGTTCACCCTTCATCAACCTTCCCTGGGGAGTGGATTCGTACTCGGTAAGCCGCCCCAACATCGGGAAACGATCCTAGCACAATCTGCTGACTCAAGGGCAGCCCATTGATCTGACTCTGCTCGATGCGCATTATGGCAACATCAAAGAATGGCAGGATATGGTGGAGGAGGTCCACAAGCGGAAGATGTATGTGATCTTGGATCACACCATGTCGACGTAAGTCAACCAGCAGCAGAGATACAGCGCAAACGATACGAAGTCGACACTGACACTCGGCTTAGCATGAGCGATTTGCTTTCATTCGAGGGGTTCGAGAACGAGACGACGCCCTTCACAACCAAGGAACACAAGGTGAACTACAAGGGTACCCGGCAGTATCTCGACTTTCGCCCGTCCAACAACTACAAGGAGAAGTGCGACTACCCGCGGTTTTACTTCGAGAACGGTACCTTGGCCGGCCAAAACGTCACAAACCAGCTTGTTGGCTGCTTCGACAGTGATTTTGACCAGTATGGCGACATTGAGGCGTTTGGTGTGCATCCCGACTGGCAACGTTCCCTGGCCAAGTTCGCCAGTGTGCAGGATCGACTGAGGGAGTGGGTCCCTGATGTCCGAAAGAGGATCGAGACATTTTCGTGTCTCTCCATCATCATGCTCGACATTGATGGCTTCCGGTTCGACAAGGCGACCCAGGTCACGGTCGATGCCCTCGGCGAACACTCGGACGCCATCCGCAGGTGCGCTGCCAAAGTCAACAAGAAGAACTTCTTCCTGCCAGGAGAAATCACTGGCGGTAACGGCTACGGCGCGATCTATATTGGCAGAGGGCGAGAGATGGGGCAGTATCCAACCTTCAGTCCAGCGGCTGCCATGAACCTCACCAAGGACTTGCTCAAGGAAGCTGGGAATCTTACTATTCGTGACGAGGGCAAGAACGCGCTGGATTCAGGGGCCTTCCACTACTCCATGTACCGCTTCCTCACGAGGTTTGTTGGGTTGAGCGGAAACCTCGAGGCGGGCTTCGATCTGCCACCAAACTGGGTTTCCATGTGGAACCAGATTTTGCTCACCAACGATTTGGTCAATGCCAATACAGGGAAGTTCGACCCGCGACACATGTTCGGAACGACCAACCAGGATGTGTTCCGATGGCCAGGCATCTCACAAGGTACGGAGCGCATGCTTTTGGGCCAGTTTATCATGACTTTGCATATACCCGGTATCCCGCTGGTGTACTATGGCGAAGAACAGGCTCTCAACGCTCTCGACAACACAGCCGACAACTACATCTTTGGGCGGCAGGCATTTACCGCCACCCAGGCATGGAAGATGCATGGCTGCCATGTTGGCAACAGCACGCAATACATTGGTTGGCCTATCGAGTCCTCGAGGGCTGTGTGTCAGGACCCCAAAGTTGCCCTCGATCATCGGGACCCTTCACACCCGATGCGCAACATTATGAAGGCCATGTATGCCATGCGCGATCACTACAAGACGTTTGACAACGGGTGGCTTCTGCAGCCCCTGAGCAACCAAACCTCGTTCATCTTGCTGCCCGGAAGCGGCGAAACACACACTGAAGTCGGCATATTCTCTGTTGCCCGGGCCTTCCAGCCCACTGTGGACGGTCATCAGTTCGCCGACGACCCCATTTGGTTTGTATACCACAACAAGAACGAGACCACCACTTACACCTTTGACTGCACCAATAGCAAAACGGCTTTCTTGTCACCTTTCATTGCCAGGGCAACAGTCAAAAACCTCTTCTACCCCTACGACGAGATCACGTTGCTGAACTCGACCGAGCACTTGGGATTCGCGGGCTCACCCGAGAGCAGTGGGTGCATTACCAACATCACCATGAAGCCCTTCGAGTTCCGTGTCTACGTCAAGAATGCTGATTGGAAAGGGCCGCCGCCCATGGTCACAAAGTTCAGCCCCGGCCACGATCAAACTGTCAACTCGGACAACCTCAACGGCGCCGTATCCATCGCCATCGAGTTTTCCGAGGAGATGGATTGCGATGAGGTGACCAAGGCAATCTCCATTTCGTCCACGGTCGAGTCGGGGGGCGATGCCAAGCTCGGCCCACCAGTTTGCTCTCCCATTGGAATCACGCCCGTATCTGAGCTGGTTGGCGCCATCCCGTCCAAGTGGAGGTTTTCCTCTACCCTAACCAACGTCAAGGATGGCATCCACCGGATTACCATCAAGAACGCCCAGACGACTGCCGGTGTCTCCACAAACGTGACGGACCACTTCCTTCTGCGCGTTGGCGCTCCGAACAACCCGATCGCTTTCCCTACCTTTGCCAACTACTCGACCACTCTGGTGACGAAAGAGGGCAACGATTTGTTTGTCAATCACGTGGCAGCGGGCGCGGACAAGTGGCGTTATACCACCAATTGGGCTTCGACATGGAGCAACTGGATCGACTACAAGGGTGGCAAGGACAAGATCGCCAACCTGCCGTGGTCAGGGACCAGTCTCCAGGCCTGGGACGGTGACCATGTCATTGTCCAGTACTGGTCGCAAAAGCTGGGAAGCAGCTCTTTCATCCAGTCGGGTGACAGCACGCCACAAAAGGCCCGCCGCTTTCCGCATCTCTTTACCCACGGCTCGTTTAACAAGTTTGGCTTCGATGCTGGCATTAAGAATACACTGTCCTTGTCGGCCGATGGCGAGTGGCAGGGGCATATCATGGACGAATGGCCGACTCTGTTTCAACTGAACGTCTGGGGCATGAATCCGGACGGTAAGCCCGACGCCGGTTTCGTATATGGTGATGTTGATGGCGATGGCGTTTTGGACCGGATGCCACCTTCGTCTCTGGCTGTCAACGCACTCAACATCACTGGCCCGCCAGCGATGCCTGCACTCTCGTACAAGTTGTTCTTCAATGACGCCACGCTCACCTTCCGTATGGAGCCGCAGGGCAACATCTGGGTGCAAATCCTCTTGTTCATCCTGCTCGCTGTCCTCCCCATCGTCGGTGGTCTCACGGCCGTGTGGATCTTTATGGGTTCGTTCTACAAGGTAAAGATTAACAAGGTCGGCTTCAAGAAGCGCGGTCGTTCGCCACTTCGCAACCTTGGCAACCGTTTGAGCAGCATCTCGTTCGAGAACCTCCGCCACAGGGACGAGGACAGCTTGGAGATGACCGCCATGCCCGCAAAGCGCAGGAAGGTCATCATCGCCACCATCGAGTACAACATTGACGACTGGAACATCAAGATCAAGATTGGTGGTCTCGGTGTCATGGCCCAGCTCATGGGCAAAGCTCTGGAGCATCAGGACCTCATTTGGGTTGTGCCCTGTGTCGGCGGCATCGAATATCCCGTCGACCAACGTGCCGAGCCCATGTACGCCCCCATCATGGGCAAGGAGTATGAAATTGAAGTGCAGTACCATGTGGTTCAGAACATTACGTACGTGCTGCTCGACGCACCCATCTTCCGCCAGCAAACCAAGTCAGACCCCTACCCACCGCGCATGGACGATATCGACTCGGCCATCTACTACTCGGCCTGGAACTACTGTATCGCCGAGGCCATCCGCCGGTTCAACCCTGACCTGTACCACATCAACGACTACCACGGAGCCGCGGCACCCTTGTACCTGCTTCCTGAGCGCACTATCCCCTGTGCTCTTTCACTCCACAACGCCGAATTCCAGGGCATGTGGCCTATGCGCACGCCCGAGGAGTCCAAGGAAGTCTGCGAAGTGTTCAACCTGACGCCCGAGGTCGTGAAAGAGTATGTCCAGTTCGGCTCCGTCTTCAACCTGCTGCACGCCGGCGCCAGCTATCTCCGTGTGCATCAGAAGGGCTTCGGTGCCGTGGGTGTCTCCAAGAAGTACGGTGACCGCTCCTACGCCCGCTACCCCATCTTCTGGGGTTTATCCAAGATTGGCCAACTGCCAAACCCCGACCCCAGCGATACCGCCGAATGGAGCCGTGATGAGGAGGTCAAGGAAAAGGATGTCGTCGTTGATGCCGAGGCTGAAGCCAAGCGCGGTGAGCTCAGGAAACAGGCCCAGGAGTGGGCTGGCCTCGAGGTCAACCCCAACGCCGAGCTGTTCGTCTTTGTCGGCAGATGGTCTCTCCAGAAGGGCGTGGATCTGATCGCTGATATTTTCCCGTCGATTCTCGAGAAGTATCCCACCACCCAGCTGATCTGTGTCGGTCCTGTCATCGACCTCTATGGCAAGTTTGCAGCCCTCAAACTGTCCAAGCTGATGGAGATGTACCCCAAGCGTGTCTACAGCAAGCCCGAGTTTACTGCCCTGCCGCCTTATATCTTCAGCGGTGCCGAGTTCGCTCTGATCCCATCTCGTGATGAGCCGTTCGGTCTTGTTGCTGTCGAGTTTGGTCGCAAGGGTGCGTTGGGCGTGGGAGCGAGAGTCGGCGGCCTGGGACAAATGCCTGGTTTCTGGTACACGATCGAGTCTACGGCACCACAGCATCTTATTCACCAGTTCCGCGAGGCCATGGTGAGTGCTTTGGAGACGAAGCAGAAGGCGCGAGCCAAGATGAGAGCGTGGAGTGCCAAGCAACGTTTCCCTGTCGCCCAGTGGGTTGAGGACCTTGACAAGCTTCAGAGCGAGGCTATTCGCGCACACAACAAGGAGTCCAAGAAGCGGAGGAGAATCACCAGCGGTGGCTCGCTGCTTGCAGTGCCCTCCAGCGCTGATCTTCACGGCTCGAGCGGTAACAGACCTTACTTTGACGACCCTGAGGGCGACCTTGGCTACTCCAGCCGCCGCGCTTCTAGTGTTTCGATCCCTTTCATCACAGAGACGGATCATGACGAGGAGCAGAACCAACGGTCCGTGTCGAATCCCTTCCTTGATCCGTACAACTCTTCGACGCCCCCCTTGGGCACGCCCGGCACGCCTCCTGTTGGAGATGGCACCGACGAGCCCTTCATCCCACCGAATCCCATGTTCGCGAATCACTCGGCACGGTCGTCCGTCTCTAGTTTAGCGACGATTGTGGCCAACGACCCGAACCAGGCTGGATCCCGTCTCAGCGTCGACACGTTTGCCATGCGCATGATGTCGGCGGACCCCTCCGAGACACAGCCACGGGCATTCGGGCTGTACAACCCGCAGGCACGACCCGGCGCCTCGCAGATTTACCAGAACCGCAACAGCTCGCGTCTGTCGGTCATCGACGTTGTTGGTGACCGCCACGACTTCAAGCTGCAGAACGTCGACCCCTTTTTTACCGACAGCACTGGCGAGTACTACCAGACCTTTGAGAAGAAGCTGGCCGATCTTACCGCCAAGAACTCGAACACGGACCTCTGTATTGAGGATTTCCTCAAGGAGAGCGAGAAGGAGTGGTTTAAGGAGTTCCGCGACGCCAAGCTTGGCCGCAGCCGCAGCCCGAGCCGCACGCGCAGTCCCGCCCCTAGTTTGATGGTCAAGAAGAGTCGTGCCAGTATGATCAGCGTCAATAGTATTGCGCCGTCAGATGAGGATGATGCCGACAATGATGAGCGGCCTCAGGAGGGCGCCCATCGGGATGACGAGTTCCTGCTTGGCGATGGATACAAGCCGCCCACAGGTTTCCGCAAGATTCTGTCCATCCGCCTCGGCGACTGGCCCATCTACTCGTTCATCTTGGCTCTTGGGCAGATCGTCTCGGCCAACTCGTACCAGATCGTTCTGTTGGCGGGCGAGTCTGGCCAGACTGCTAACCAGCTGTATATCGTGTCTGGCACGTATGCTGTGACGTCGGCGCTGTGGTGGCTTCTGTTCCGCAGGTTTCAGTCCCTTTACTCTCTCTCGCTGCCGTGGTTCTTTTATGGTCTGGCCTTCTTGCTCCTGGGCGTCACGCCTTTCCTACCCACCGATATGAGGGCAGGCGTTCAGAGTGCGGCCACGGCCATGTATGCGACTGGTGCTTCGAGTGGTGCGCTCTTCTTTGCGCTTAACTTTGGCGACGAAGGTATGTTTTCTAGTCCTTTTCTCATGATGATGATGATACTGACAAAGTGTTAGGCGGCGCCACCATCATGACCTGGATCTTCCGCGCGGCCATCATTCAGGGCATCCAACAAATCTATCTGGTTGTCCTGTGGTACTGGGGCAGCTTGATCACCGCCCAGACCCCGACTGGCCTGCTCAGCGGTGCCGTCATCGCCAACAAAGTCCCGGCTATCCTTGTCATCACCGTTCCCATTGCCCTCATCTTCTTCGCTTTGGGCGTCATCTCCTTCATCGGCCTGCCAGATTATTACCGCCAATCCCCCGACAAGATTCCCAGCTTCTACATGTCGCTGATGCGGAGACACATCGTTCCCTGGTTCTTCTTGACTGTTGTCATCCAGAATTACTGGCTGTCGACGCCATACGGGCGGAACTGGCAGTTCTTGTTCGAGACCAAGGCGCTGCCGGGGTATGCCGTCTTGTTGCTCGCATTGGGCTTCTTTATCGGTCTCTGGGCGATCCTTCTCTGGGTATTCTCCTTTTTCTCCAAGACGCACCCTTGGATTGTCCCGCTCTTCGGTATTGGTCTCGGCGCTCCCCGCTGGGCCCAGATGCTTTGGGGTGTCTCGGGCATCGGTCTCTATCTCCCATGGGCCGGTACCGCCGTCATGTCGTCTCTCATCTCGCGGTCCTTGTGGCTGTGGCTCGGCACACTCGATGCGATTCAAGGCGTGGGCTTGGGCATGGTGTTGCTGTTGACGCTCACGAGACAGCATGTTGCCGCTACCCTGATTGGTGCCCAAATCTTGGGATCCATCTTTACTATCCTGGCGAGGGCGACCGCGCCGCACAAGGTTTTGGCTGTGGAGGTTTTCCCAGATTTCTCAGAGGGCATCCTGCCTGGTCTGGCCAAGCCATGGTTCTGGGTCGCGCTTGTGTTGCAGCTCATTCTGCCAATTGGGTTCTTCAAGTTTTTCAGGAAGGAGCAAGTTGCTAAGCCTTGATTTGGTCAAGGCTAGAACACAGTTGGGGTGTATATATATGTATTCTGGAGGATTGGAGTTTCGGGCATGATGTTTGGGTTATGGGGAACGACTGTTACACGCACTGAAGTGTTCTTGCAATTAATTTTTGCGGGTTGAGATTTAATAGGGAACGGGCTTTTTATCACTTGTGGTTTTTAGATTGATACCATTATCCATGCCTAGTAGTGAGTAACATAATAATTATCTCATCATTCGTTGGTTTCTGTGTTGTCTTTGTCTGCACGTGCGTTGGGTGTTGAGACTACGAGATTTGATGTCCTTCCTGATCGTGGCATGAACTCAACTTGTCGAGATGTGGTCAGATATCTAGGGTGTTACGCTGTTGGTCAAAGTCTGAATGGCCACAATAAGAACACCAAATAGTGTGGAGAAACAAGTTGGCTACTGCTCTTATCCTGTAATTATATATACGCAGTAATATCCTCGGGAGCTCTCTCTCTTACTCCATGTAACCCTGATTACACACAATACTATACAAGTACTTGTTTACTTGACTAGCCCCTTTGTGGCCCCCCTGTATCCGTATGTGCAAACGTTAGATGCATGAGATCGCCGTGTGCGTCTGTGCCATGGGAGTGCATGAGTTGGTGCCAACCTCTTCCCGTTTAAATTGTCCCGTTTGGGAACTGTGCACTGGAATTTTGGGGGTTCATCGAAACGGCAGTTGAGAGTGCATGGGTGGATACTAGGTTGGTGCCATCGTTTAACTTTGCCCTTTTTGACGTGCACTGCAATTTTTAGCGTCAACGGACCACCTATCTATTATACCTTTTGGATGACTGTTTGTGTGTGTGTGTGTGTCACGGTGGGAATCGAAACGCCGGTTTCGTTCCAGACCAGGACTGCATTGCAAGTGTTTTGGTGCCAGGCTCTGAGCAACGCCCCCGCGGGACCTGCCGTGAGACGTTATCTCGAAAGTTTCTGACTCTTCCTTGCTGGTTGGGAGGCTTGTTCATGGAGAGTTTACTAGTTGCCGCGGCTGGATTTAACTTGTAACCACCGCGGCATTGAAGTTATATACCAAAGGCCGGTTCCTAATACTCCCCAAGTTCAAGTCGTCGTACATAATGTACGAAGTACTAATCTCATTCATAAACATTTACCTCAAGGGCCGATGAAACATTTCAGCAGGGATCGTGCCCGAAATTCCGAAATTCCAAATTGGGACAGCACTGCAATTTTAGGCCACCCTGAGGCAAAGGTGTTTACGGAACCTGCCGCGAGCCTTTGGCGCCCGGCCTGTCTTCCTTTTTCATTGACAGGTACGAATACAGACTGTATTGCGAGCCGGAACCTTGAAGTCTCCCTTTGAGAACATGAACCTAGAATCCCGAATCGGTTTTGTTGGAGCTGGGCGATAGAGAATAACAAAACGTCAATCTTTCAAATCGCGCAGCTCCATGATAGTTGAAATACTGTTATTTGGACCGACGATAGTTAAAGGTTTAATTACATTCATTTGCGGTTTACATGGAGGATGAAGATGGCGGTCTTGGCTGGCCTTGCGATCCAGCCTGAGTGAGTAACTGCAATTACCTGCCCTATAGTTAATATTGGACTCTGAAACTGTCTCGTTCTGGACGCCCAACAAGAGAAGCGACTTTCAAATAATTACTTAGACAAATTGGTAACACAATTGAAGCCGTCGGGCGCATTAAAAATTGCAGTGCACTGAGTGCAGTCCTCTAAAACAGTAATCTGGTTATCAATTGAAAACACCAGTTCACGATGCTAACAATGTACTGAATTACTATCCCCAAACCCCATCTCTCCGATGCTATTATCAAGGCACCTACCTACCTCTAAACCGTCTGGCTCGTCTCCTCATCAATCTCGATCCCAAACCCACCCTTAGCAAACGTATAACTCTGGCTCACCGCCGCGCTCGCATACACCCTCATCTGCTTTTCATACTCGGCCGTGACCCCCGGCTGATACCCGCCCGTCTCACGCAGTAGCCTCCCCAGTAGAGTAGAATCTCTCACGGCCGTGTTGGCACCAATCCCGCCCGCAGGGGTCATGGAATGTGCGGCATCGCCAATGACCGTCACGCGAGGCTCGTTGAGCCACTCCTGCACACCAGAAGGTGTTGAGCAAGTGATCTTCCAGAACGCTGCGTCTCTCTCGTCCATCTGGTCGAAAAGAAGCTTGAACCGCGGGTGCCAGTTCTTGGTGATTTCCTTGGCGATGTCGGCAGCCGCTTTGCCAACAATAGTGTAGTCGTCGTTGGGGGCACGGATCGCTCCCGGCTGGCCGCCCATAGTCCAACCAAACTGGATGTTTGGGTCGTGCATGTCGCCGGCGCGGACGTTGGTAATGATAAACACCGCGCCGTTGGGGCGGTCGGCATCGCGCAGCCGGAACACACCCTCACCTAACTCATTGAACGCCGTGCTGGGGGCCTGTCCGTGGATACCCCTTGCGACCGTGTTGTAAACCTTCAGCTTCCCCGCCAGACACCTGCTTGGCGACCTTGGAGTAGATCCCCTCGCCGCCGACAAGCAATGAGCCCTGGATGGACTTGGTGCCGTCGGCGAAGATGGCGCGGACGCCGTCGTCCGTGAGTTCGTAGCCGGTGACGTGCTTGGACCATTCGATGTGGTCCTCGCAGCCGTCGGCAAAGATCTTGCGCATGTCGCCGCGCGCGATGCCGACGACTTTGCCACCTCGTGACTGCAGGGTCTCAGGTGCCGCGCGCTCGGTCTGCTCGCCGGTCACGGCATTGAAGGCGGCGAAGCCAGTGCCGCCGGTTTTACCGCACGCGTCACAGAACTTCTGCCATGTTGGAGCGTCGAGGACTGAGTCAATGGCGTCGAGACATTCGGCTGACAGGCGCAGTCGGTAGCCCTGGGCGCGGAACGAAAATGATGCGTCGCGCTCAAAGATCTTGAAGGGAATCTTGGACAGTCCGAGGGACTGGGCGAGAAGCAGCGATGCCAAGCCTCCGCCTGAAATTAGGATGGGCTTCAAATTGCTGACTGACATTGTATCTTGTTAAGGTGAGCAGGCGAGAGAGCGTAGTGGAGATAATCAGAGCGTTACACAATGTTCACAGGTGCTGTGCATTTAAACTCCAGATGTTATGATGCTGTGAATAGGTAAGCACGGGGACGCTGACTCGTGGCTGACAAATAAACAAATGGCGTGCATCTTGGCTTGCATAGTGGCTGTCCTACGGGTTCACTGGGATTACTGGTGCCCATGTGACCCTACCTATCCCGCGATATTATAATCACGTCTCTTTGCATCAACGTGCGGCTGAGGGTTAGGTCCTTGATGCGGGATGCTTTTCCTGGGCGTTTTTTTTATGCAGCAGGATACTCGTCACACCCACCATCAGTGAGGCCCAACCACTGTGCGCTGCAATTTTGAGCCGCAACGGAGGCGAAAAGGCAGCCCTACTTATCCCGTAAGCCAAGCCTTTTTTCCTGTGTGAAGATGAGCTCATTCCTTTCGTCGATCGGGCGACAGGACGATATGGATATCCTTTGAGTTCAGTCAATGCAGCTGTTATTTGGCTTATGTAACCAGTGAGTGGCAGGCGAATAAGAATCCTGTACAGCCTGTTTCTCCCAAGTCTTAAGGAAAGGGTAACGAGCAGCAGACTTGGCGACGAAGAGATGTGTTACAAGCCACCAAAGAGAATGTCTGTCTAGCAGAAGACATGTTTGCGTTGAAATGTGCCAGAATGGAATAAGAAAGTGGCTTGAATATCCTCCGACCAAGAGGACAGAAAGAAATCCAACCTGCCAGAGATGCTGGGTTGGAAACTTGAGGGATAGGCTACTAGCCCCAAGTTCCAACCCCTTCTCCATCGGTGCGTCTCACTTGAGAGTAGAGTTCCAAGCATTTGACTTGGAGTCCTGCAACAGTTCTTGAAGAAAAACAGAAACCTCGAGCCGTGACTGCCAGGAATCGGGCGATCTTACAGACAATCACAGGAGGCAGCGGGAACAGGGCGGTGATTAAGTCTAGTGGCTCTTGCAAAAGAAATCTTGACTGTAGACAAAGACCGGACATCCAGCTCCTAAGCACCTGCCTGCATGCGCTTGCATGCCTGCGTGTATCGGTGGTGACAATAGGAGAATGGCGGTCAAGAGGGCGTATCCGTTGTCGGATCGCCCTACGACATCAATGACAGTGTGATGTTTTCCTGCTCACTGTGGAGGATCTTGACGTCTGAAATAGGTTGGCAGTCGGTATTTTTAGCGCCTGGCGTCGGGTGGTGGACCGGCCCGAACCCAGCTGGGCGTCAGGGGTCCATCTCCTTGTCAACTGCGGTGCCTGGGGGGGTGATGGCCGAGCGGCGCCAATCAGAAGACGCCGCAGGGCCCCGGGAGTGAATGATTGGAAGGCTGTGTTGCCCAGGTCGGTCGGGCTGTCCAAAGGCAATGGCGAGTCAGGGACGGGCAAAGCATGTGTGCAAGTCGATATAAAGATGCTGAGCCTCATGTCTTTTGTGTCTTTTCCGCTCTGTCCGCCGCCCGCGCTTTGCTTCCGTTGTATTCTGTGCTGGTCAATTGCAGCAATGGTGCACAAGACCATCGTTTTGTGTCAATGGCTTGTTTGCCCGTCCTGTTGTGCCAACATGGCCTGGCGTCGACTCGTGGTCTCCGAAGATAGCCGACAGCCGTTTCTCGCATCAAAAGAATGGCCAAGATCGGCGATGGCGTCTGCTGGCTGACGCGCGCCGAGCACGGAGCCCGAAAGAGCACTGGAGGGGCGCTGGAGACGTGTCAAACTCCTGTAGGCCCGAGGGTGGTCGATTGGCTCTCTGACGCCGACAAGGACGAATGGTGGGGCAGTGACTTGGCTGCCTGTCTCACCCTCATGTCTGTCCCGGATAAGAGTTTGTCGAGCCGACGGGGGCCTCTCAATGACCGAGTCCCAGTTCTGAGCCCGCGACGGGCCCATCTATCGGAAGCGGGCTGGCGGATTGTTTGGCACCCGCAATAGCCGCGGAGTGGATCGGCTGGAGCCTGGAACCAACGCCCGCGGCGGCCAGCTTGTTGTTGGAGTGAACACCGGGATCCCACATTGCGAGTACGAGTGTGGCCCCCCAGACCCAAGGGTGTTTCGCGGAAAGTGGTTCACGAGCCCATGGTCACGGTCGTACTGTTTTTCGGTGCGTGCCACGGCTTGATAAGGCGCGACCTGGTCTTTGTTTGTGCTCTGCCGTGCTCTGCTGGAGAGCAGCGTGGTGGTCCGTGAACGCTGCATGTCGAGTCTGTCGAATGGGCCATCTTGTCTGCGGTGGATGGCCCCGCGCGGTCATGTCGGCGGGGGGGTTCACGGCGTTCATGTTATCCTCCCATGGAGATGTCTCGACGTCTCGAGCGGCATCTGGCATGATGGGCTCATTCCGGGGCGAAGGCTCTGTGAGGTCGAGCAGGCGTGTTGGGAGGGAAGCTGACAGCTGTGAAGCAATACAGGTTATTATCATGCGATGCGATTCGTGTCGTGTCTGGGTCTGGGAGGCATTTGAAGGCACCCCTGGCGTCGGGATGATGATTGATGCAACGCTGGCTGCAGTGGGCCGCGAACATGTCACAGCGACCTTTCCCGATTTGATTTTCAGCTGGGCAAACGCGGGACATTGGAGCGTTGGGTGGCTGGGGGGGGGGCGGCGCCAGGGCACTGGGATGGATTCGCGCCGAGACGACTGTGCTGTGCTGCGCTGCTGCGCTGCTGCGCTGCTGCGGGCAACTGCGGCCACCTGCGATGCGCGCCATTCCGTGCTTCCTTCCCCAGTGCGACGGTGCGACGGTGCGACCCTGGAGGCTGTCACCTGTGAGTGTGAGGCCGGTTTTCTGGTCCTCCACCCGATGTGTTGGGTACTTGTCGTGGCGGTACTGGCGGATAGGTACCTATCCAAGCGTCGTGTTGAGTTGAATCGAGCTGAGTCGAGTCGCGAACGAGCGCCAAAAGAAAAATGAGAGGTTAGGCAAGAAAGGTGGGGGCAGTCAGCAGAAGAGGGCGACCGCAATCGAATTGGAGCCGTATTGCGTGAGCATCGTTGGAAAGGGAGAAGGAGCGACGCAGGGGATTGAGCAAGAACGACCAGGTCCAAGACACTAATGTTGGTAGAGCAAACAAAGACAGGGACTGGACGCCAAGGTACAGGGTACTTGACCCGCTGCACGGTGAGAGCCTGGTGCTTGGGGGGCAAGCTGGGGTCTTGGGGGGGCCAAGGGAGACATTTCCATCCATCTGACAGGAAAAAGGAATTCCAAGGTTCCCTCTGCCGTCTGCCCTGTGGGAGTTTGGGTGCTTCCAATCACGAGACTGTTCGAGCTGGCGATTGCTGGCATTTTTTGAGACAGGCGCATGCACGAAACCAAGCCACCAACCCTGCTTGCTTTTTTTTTTTTCGCCTGCCCCGGAAGGCGCCGGTCTTGGTGCTCGGCTTGGCTATCCTGAGCTCTCCCTCGATCTCCCCGTTTTCTTGATCCCTCGCCTCTCTTTTTTTTCCCTTCCTCCTTTTGTTTGTACAGCTGTCATCACATCCTTGATCATTCTCACGAGCACCCATTGTTGGGCGTCCACTCGCGGCATAACTAGAACAACAACAACAACAACAACAACAACAACAACAACAACAACAACAACAACAACAACAACAACAACAACAACAACAACAACAACAACAACAACAACAACAACAACAACAACAACATGATCATGGTTAGTTGCATCTTTCCTTTCTTCCCCTCTTATCTGTTCCCTCCCCCTGCCCCTGCTGACGATTTCCCCGGAACAAACAGCAGGGCATCGTGACGCTAGAAGACGGCATCCCAGGAGTAGTGGACCAGGCCGTGCATAATCTCAATGCCGTCAAGGCAACTCGAAAGGAGATTTGCGGTGCGGCCAAGCCACTCGACGGCATCGAGAACGAGGCTGATCGCCTGATTGGCTCTTTGACCCTGGTCAAGGATGTCGACAGCTTCCAGTCGGCAGGGGTCGGCCACCAAGCTTACGAAATCATGGGGCTGTCTGCCCGTCTTTGCGCCTCCATGAGCATCATGGGCGCCGAGAATCGTCACTACATCGAGCCAAAGCTGCTTCGCAAGGGCGACGTGGAGACCAAGCACCTCGAGACCATGCTCGGCCAGCTCCGCGCCGCGAGGGTTGCTCTTGTCGACCAGGTCGTTGTCATCCGTGTGGGCTTATACGGGGGGGTCAAGGACGGATTTAAGGTCTCGTCCGACACCCTCCTTCGCATCAACAACAAGGCTAGGCCTATTCTTGGGAGGAACTTGGCTATCTACGACCACCTGAAGGACAAGCTCGACGCGCAGAAAGGTCCTTTCCCCCTTTTCGCCATCTGGGCTAGCTAATTACGAGACATCTGGCTAACTAGAAAACAGAAGGCTTCATCAAGCTGGACGACTCTGACGCCGAATCCCTCGGACTTCCTCGCTTATCGGGAGCCAGGTGAGCATCCCTACCCCCTAATTCCCTCTAATTACTAGACCGTTGCTCACGGAACGTCAACACAGGGTTGAGGAATGGCGAACCGCTGTTGGGGAAAAGACAGGCATCGCCCGCACCGCCTGAGGCGGGAGCAGCGTGAATCAGGATGAAGTCGGGCATTTCATCCCCTATCATAAGCTCATGACCGACCCCCTTGCGCACACACGGCGGATATATTATTTTTTGGATACCCCTGCGCCGATTCCCGCTGGCGGCTTTCTCTAGGCGTTGTGCGTGGAACGGAGAAGATACAAGTCTGGCAGTTAAGGTCCGAGGGTGTGGTCCTCTTAAGACCACTGGTGCTACTGTTTTATTTTATTTGGATATTTTACAACGTATTTATCTCAGATTGATTTCCATCATAATTAGATTATCCCATTTAAGCACATACAGCCCAAGTCGTTTACCACCGTCGTCGCATTCTTCCTGCTGTACTGCAAGCCACCCTCCTGGAAGCCCGTCGTGCAGGTTACACCAAGCAGGGGTTCCTTGACATCCCGTGTCACACACACGGCATCTTGTTGTACATGTTGCGTAACTGTATTACAGGCGGTCCCTTGCGCTGTCGGCTTCCCCAGAATACAAAATCGACACCAATCTGGGCTGACCGGTCTCAGCGAACAAAACTTGATACTCACCCGCGCTGTGCAGACAACCTCTAAACTCACCGCTCAGCCGGATTTTAGAAACATCCATCATGGAAACCCGAAACCGAACAACCAGTGGGCCACACACACAACCACATCCATGGTCTATACAGCGAGCGAGTCATGTATCAAACGTAAGACTCTCGTCCAACTAACCGAACCAGGGAGCTAGCTCCACCCGTGAAGGAAAACTCTTCACACTATCCACTCCACCTTGAGCATCCTCACGGAACCTCAACTCCATCAAAGCATCAAGCAAAAATCTCTCGCCCGGCTAGCTCAATCGGTAGAGCGTGAGACTCTTAATCTCAAGGTTGTGGGTTCAACCCCCACGTCGGGCTCAATTCCCGTAGGCGAGACCTCATCCTCACTTTTGTGCTCTATTCACCTACTTTTTGCTATTCTTGTTGAGGAGTCTCTTGTTTGTCTGCTCTATTTGCCGGCTGTAACCCTAACCCTGAGGTCTAATCGACTCCTTAATGAACCTGAACGCCCAAAGTTCCCATGAATGAAAACTGAAAGAGACATTTAATATCACCATCTTGGGGTTGATTATATTGCCAACCTGGGGATGTGAGAGCCGTGTTTTGCTCTTTGTTCTTTGTACTATACATACCTCGCTCTCTTATGGATCACTTTTCTTTTCTCGATAGGTTCTTGACAGCTGTGCTAACTAAGATGCGTGTCTCTCAGCCCTCACTCATACTATGTTTCTCTGTCTATAACAAAGTCATGTTGTACAAGGTATGAAGTCACGGTTGAGTGGTTGCGATCTTGTATCTGAAATAACCCCAGAGATACATGTAATTACAAGACCGTTCCCAAATAGTGAATCACTGCCGGCTTTCTGTTTGCAAAGGGGTAAAAGGCGTCAAAGTTATACAGGCGGGAATATAGAATTGTTACATACGCTTCAAAGTTTCCTCAGGTTTCTGATTTTTATTAGTTGGAGCCACTGCGAGTCATTTTAGTCAAGCCGCTGAGTTGAGGGTGTAGTCATTCATTTGGTGATATCGTGTGTGAGCCGTTGTTTGTCCCTGTGAGGTGGAGAGAGGAGAGATGGATGGATCTAAGCAGTGAAGGATGGGTCTGAATGGAGAGAGAGAGAGGGTCTGAGGGAGGAATAAAGGGCCCGAGACGACAGTCAGTACGGAGTATTTGTCCCGCCGGTGTGTTGTGAGGCTCCAATGTGAGTCTTAATAGTTGTTTGACGAAAAAGAAGAGGAGGACTATACACAGGTTGGATAGGTTGATTGTAGTTCTTGAGTTATATTTGGCTTATTGAGGGTGAGGGTAATGCTACAAGTTCCCGGCCATGTATACGAGTATAATTATATGCAATTTTACAGACCTCGCATGGAGAAGAACTGGTATACTAAGCCTTCGAAAATGAAACTTGACGGACTACAGCAGGAAAGAACTGAGTTATATATTCATAATGCGTGATCATCCCGGGCACTTTTATCAGCTTTGCCCGAGGTCTGAAATTATGGTTCTAAAAAAAAAAAGGTATGAATTCCCTCTCCAGGCGAAATCCCACGCCTCCATCGTGAGTTGGTCGTCTTTGACATGACCGTTTAAACTCCATAACTGTTTAATTATCATGCTTTCTTCCCATCACGCTTAGCCACCTTTCTAATGAGCCTGTGTAATTAATCGCCTGCCCCAGAACCCCATCAATACCATGCCGCTCCCCCCTTCCCCGTCGTCATAGCCGCCACCTCGTGGTGGGCTCATTCCCAGAGAGTCCACGGCCACGCACCCCATTTCTTCGACTCAAGATTCTGGTGCTCCTCAAGAGTGCAAGCGCGCAAGGTGAATCGTTGACCCGTGGTGAACCCGGCCGGCCGGCCTGAATGCCTCGTACGCCCATACCGGCGCGAACTTGCCCAGTGTCTCAAAGTACCACGCGTCGATGAGTCCGACCTCAAGCCTCTTCAGGTTGGGGTGGTACTCGGCGGCCCAGGCAAACTGGCTGTTCAAGGTGCAGCCCGGTGTGCGTAAGCCCTGCAGATTGGGAACCAGGTCCCGGATGATCACCTTGGCCAGGTGCTTTCCGTCAATCACCAGGCTCTGGACACTGTCCCACTTCCTGTCCCTTATTCGAAGGGGAGCGTGGTGGGCGGGCATGGTGTCAAATCTGGTCGTGTCCACGAGCAGGCCGGTAATGTTTGGCATCATGGACACTGCCTTGATAATCTGACGAGGCACAGTGCCCCAGAGGTAGGATATCCGGGCGCAGGTATCCACATTCTCAGGAGTATCTCCAATCTGCAGTGTAGCCCACCTATGAAGCAGACAAACAAGAATGGTTACCAAAAAGTGTTTAGTATTGAAGGAGGTAATTGGAAGCCCTAAAAGGGGGAACTAACTTGATATGCCCGTTGAACATGCCCATGGCATGGTTGGCCACGTGATTGTCCGCGTTTATGAAGCGGCTCAGTCTATCGCTCGGCACCGGTTCTCATCAAGTTGACGCTGAAGAAAGTCTCCGGGACGAATACCTCGCTGATCCGTTTCGAGACCAGCATCAGGGATCTCTTGTCCTTAATGCTCAGGTACGAGGCGATGAGGTTGTAGATCTCCTGGGGATTAATTGCTGCGGCAAGAGGCGACGAGAAAAACAAATTCGCAGGAAAGTGCTTAAGGAACAGGAAAGTGCTTAAGGTACAGGAAAGTGCTTAAGGTACTGGAGAGCGAAAAGGGCGGTCAATCGCTGCGATGGAGAAATAGGTGCTCTACGTGTTCTGCTGCAGAGGGAAGCGCTAGAGAAGAAGGAAACTAAACGACTTGATGACCTGTGGAAATTTGGTCAATACGGTTGGGAATTTGGTTTGGGGAATTTATAAGAACGAAAAAGAAGCCCCACCCTAGCTAGCCAGAGAGTGAATTAGCTACCCGCGAGCAGTGAAGCGGGTGGTTGCCTCCCTTGAAGCAGTGGTATCTAGAGCCGCTGAGCCCCTCCAAAGATCAGACGACGGCAGCGCGGCGAGAGCACCGAGCAAGCAGAATAGAGAACGCAAGCCGCTTCGATAGCTAGGACACGCTAGCGCCGTCTAGAGCTTGGATGGCTTTGCCAGGAGTCCAGGACGAAAAGATGGAAACCGAGAAAACGTCCCGTCAGCTACCTATAATCTATAATAATTACGTACACCTACCTTGTATTTAACCCAACAACGGACTATATCCACCTTCTATTATAAGAGAGATGTTGTATGAAAATTGCAGCTCTGACTTGCTAAGGAATAAAGAAGGAAAAGAAGCTGTTTCCTCCTTCTCATGAAACTGTGTCTTCAGCAAACCGCCAAATGGACTCAGGCTCATTTATACACAGTTGGATTGGCGCGCTCCCACCTTAAACTCAGCCCGAGTTTCAAGCACGCCCCAACCAAAGAAAAAATGGCAGGGAGATAATGGCCACCAAGAGTTATGCCAGCTGGCCGGAGACATGGTTGCAGCAATCACGAGGATATTCGAGGAAAAGGCAGATTGCTCAACAGCACACTGCCACCCCGTAGTTGCCGGTGCACCTTGTCGCGAGTGGGGCGCCATACTTGCAAAGCAGAGTGCAGAGTAGGTAACCTTGTCTTTATTAAGCGCAAGCCAAAACGGGATGAAAAAGCCTGTGCAAGTCGCTGCAGTGGCCTGTTCCGAGCATTTGCTGGGCTTGGTTCTGCAACTCTGGTGGAGCAAAGTGAAGGCTGGAGGGAATAAAAAGCAAAAATTCTTTACCCGAGGCACTCAGATGCATAGGGCCCGAAACTGCCTTTGCCCACTTCACACAGTGTCACAAGCTGCCCATATGGTTGCTGACAAATAATAATTGTATATCACGTGCGATGGCTGTCTGCTGCTTCTGAGCACAATTATTTGCCTGCCAGCTGACAACAGTAGAGACTTGTCCAAAGGCCATTGGCCGACCACATCAGCAGTCATATGTATGTCCTTGTCGGGGTTTCGAGGTGGGGTGTCCGATGGCATTTGATACCTGACTATGACGCCCAAACAGCACACTGCTGTGAGCTACTTCCCCTAAACCTTCACCACGCCCCATTCCAAGTATCGAAGCAAAGGCAGAGGGCTGAATTCCATGTCAACAAAAGATAGCGACGAGATGGGAAGCTGCGCCAGTCGATGTTTGCCATCACCGAGGCGTGGAGAGCAGGTTTTGGAAGAAGTCACGGTTGAGACAACTAGTAATACTAGCAGGGATGGTGAGGAGAAAAAGCGGCCGCCGATGGAGTAAGTGGTGCATCTCCCTCGCTTTCACACGCGTGTCAGGTTTCTCACCTGCCCTTCGCTAGCATCGTTATACTCGAGGGCCTGAACCCCCAGCATATGAACCTTGCATACGGCGTGCGGGGCATTATTGGGGCGGAGTCACCAGGTTCTCGGATCTGGATGTTGGACCAAGGCTATCATTGCAACTGGTTTTACGAAGCACCCCCGAACGACGTTGTGCAGATGTCTCGCGGTGTTCTGTCCAACTTATTGTCGGCTCGAACTAGTCACGAGGTAAATACTTATTGTATCCGTTGACCCAGATGCAGAGTTGGATCTCAAACGGTTCCGTCTTTAGGAGCGCCAGAGGCCAATTGTTTTCATTGGGATAGCTATAGGAGGGATTCTTGTCAAACAGGTAAGCTTACAGTCCTCGACTAAAGTCCCTCCTTGATACGAGTTTACATATCTTGGCAGGCTATTCTTCTTACCCACATCATGGATGAGTTCAAACCCATCAGGGACTTCATCAAGGGCGTAATCTTTCTAGGGACACCCCACAAAGAAGACAAAGAGGATGGCTATGTACAGATTCTGGCCCGCACTGCCAAGGCTTGCGACCCTTACCCCGAGGCTGTTGACGGTGTATCTGTCAACAGCGGGTATTTCCGACAACTGACATCCTATTGCTGTGACCATCTTGGGGATCTTCCCGTCTATACAATCACACAACCAGAGCTGTTGGTCAGCGAGGAGTCCGCAACCATAGGCTGCAAAGGCGAAGTTCACGTTTCACTGGACATACAACACGAACGAGACCATGACTTGCGCGGCCTCCGGGAGGTTTCCCGGTGCATCCAGAGGATCGGATGCCAGACTATCACCACCAATGTCGTGGACTCTAAGTCTCGGCTGCAGAATCCATACTTGGTCAAGGATTTGCCGCCTGAAAGCTGTCCTATCTGTTCTTCACTGCCCCCGGGCCTCCCCGTTGGCACAGAGACGTGGCCACTTGAGTACTTCATCAACCTCGACCAGCCTGCACAAGATGACCTGAGACTCTGGGCTAGATGCTGCGTTGTAGCGCATTTTGCGTACCGTGTTAGCTCCGTCTGGTTGGGGCGTGACACAACGGGCGTGAAACGAGATCGCGGAATGCGAAGTGCCGATTTGATGTGGCAAGAAGCATGTCTTGGTAAAGTAGGACCTGGGAACGGATCATGGACCGTTGAGCGTCGAGGTGATGGTGGGTAAATCCTCATTACCTTCCAGGAAACAAACATGACTAATTAATCTAACCTACTTACTAGGGTGCGTTATATTTACGGGGAGCCTGGGGCAGATTGGGCGTAACCCTAACTTGGAGTCATGGTTTGTTCTAAGCACTGAACACGGTAAGATCCTCCCAACCTTTTCTGCACCCAAGGCCGCGCGTTCTGACATGAAAGTCTGTCAACTAGATGTTCCATTCCATGGAGATGTGGAATATACTGTTGTCCATCGCGATCCGCTCTCAGAACCCACACTTCGATATATGACGTCCTGGATAGAGTCGTGCAACGACGAGCATGATTGTTACAAGGGGGCACAGGCTTCACTCCCTTCTCGCCTTCTGGATGTCCGAAACCTAGATCACATTACGCTACGTGATTCGACAGACCTGCAAAACCGAGGCGGCGATATCAGATATGCGACTCTCAGCCACTGCTGGGGTTCCTCTCGCGATTTCCTGACCACGAGGCAGAGTCTTCCCAGAATGAAGAAGGGGTTTTCCCTTTCAGAGGTAAGTCCCAGGACCTTCTCTGACGCCATGCTGGCTACCCACAAACTGGGAATCCCTTATTTGTGGATAGACTCGCTCTGTATCATCCAGTATGACGTGGCAGACTGGGCCGTCGAAGCGTCCCGGATGGCCAGTGTCTATAGCAACTCCTATGTCACCATTGCGGCAGCTTCCTCTGATGGTGATGAAAAGGGATTCCTGCAACCGCGTCCGTTTGAATACGCAACGGTCAAGTTCACATCACCCAGGGGTGAATCGGCCGTTGCGTACCTCAGCAGAAAGGAAAAATCATCCGATCACTCCAATGGTCCAGACGATCCACTGTTCCGCAGAGCATGGGTCTTTCAGGAGCAATACCTGTCGCAGCGAACTCTGATTTTCTCCGGGGAGCAAGCATATTTTTTCTGTCAAGGCATAGGCAGCCACCTCCATGCCGAGAACAAAAGCAGGGGAAGCCATGAATACCTGAATCAAAACTTTGGGAAGATTAGACTCAGCTGGAGGAGCATCACCAAGGAGCTCTCATCACGGCTACTGACCTACGATACCGACAAGCTTCCTTCCATTGCGGGAGTTGCATCGACCCTTTCCACTACGAGGGAAGGCATCCAGAGGCAATACTGCGCTGGGATCTGGAGCGACGACCTTCCAAGAGGCCTTTTGTTTCATCGCGTCGGAGAAGCAAAACCCCCCTCAGGCTACCTCGCACCGTCCTGGTCCTGGGCAGCTCTAAACGGCCCAGTGTCGTGGCTGGTTGATGAATGTCGCGACGGCAGATGGGCCAGGGAAGTCCTCTTGCCACTTGATTCCGTCAAAGTTGTCGACTGCAACATGATGTTGAAGGACGCTAGAAATCCGTACGGACAGGTTGACGAGGGTTCCTCACTGACAATGCGGGCCCAGTCCGCCGAGTTGGAGCCTTGCCCGGCGAACACTGTGGACACCTCTAATTTACCCAAGATTCCAAGGTGGCAACTTGAACCCCAAGAAGAGTGGTCCCCTTACCCGATGATGATGATGGAAATCTCTGGTTCATCCAAGACTAAAACCCCTCAGGAGATAATGGGGCATCCCTACAAGGTCAGGCAGGGCCGACTTGAAACAATTGCCTGGTGCAAGTTCGATATGCCCGGCCAGGGAGCAGACAAGATCATTGCCCTTGTGGTTGCCTGTCGAAGCCATATACCTGTGGTCACGATTGAAAGGCCAAAGCCTGAGTATTGGGAAGGGCTGGTGGGAATACTGGTGGCACCCATGGGTGGCGAGAGTGGCTCGGATGGCTATAGGCGTGTCGGAGTGTTTGAAATCCTCACTGAAGATGGTATTGCTGGGCGGATTCTTGAGAGTTTCCCTTCTCAGACGGTGGTCTTGTACTGAGCTATCGTGGAGCGAGAACTCAATGCTTTGTGGCTTCAAGAAAAAGAGGAACGTTAGCTTAGGTTCCGTAGGGGTCTAGACCTGATTGTTAGTAATTAGAGCAAAATGTCAGTGCTTGGGGCAGGGACCTGTTTGGGCGCCCTCGTTCCTTCCTCACATCAGACCACAATCCTCACACTCGCTCACACCTCACCTGCCTCACCCCACTGTGGAAAGGATTTATTTTCTTCACAAAATGTAAAAAAAAAAAAAAAAAAAAATCAACGGGCCATTTCCTTTCAATGCCATCTACCTCCATCTACACTCCCCTCCCTTCCAACCCCCGCACCATCCGTCTCCTCCTCCTGCACCCCTCGCCCGACCCCTCCGCCCCCAACACCACATCCATCGAAAGACAGTGGTTAGTAGGTTGATGAGGACCTGGAACTCGATAATGCTAACTAAGTGAGGGGATCGGCTCGCATAGAAATTATTTCAAGCCGTTCTCTTCCGTTTCAGCTCTAGGTCCTGTTTCAGGCCAATAATTAACATAGATTCAAACATGTTTTTAATTAGCATTCATCGCTGTATGAAACCTGAAAGACGTCATTCATCCCAAGCGTAGATGCTGCTACGACATCCTCTTCAGTTCTCTTGAGCTGGATATTTATTTAACAACCACATGGACTCGTTCCCAAAAATCTACGCCAGATCTCTGGATCAAGATCATCACCACGCTCCGCGTCTCGAGTGTGAATCCCAGTTGTAATTAATTAGAAGTTTAAACTTGTGATTTTGCCAAGTCGGTGGTATCCTGCCGCCCTCCCGGAGAACAAGACAGCCAAACCGCATGCTTGCCCATATTATTTGGTTGGCAATATTATCCGCCTCAAAGCGCCGCCGCACATCTAATCCAATTTCGTTTAACTCCTCCTGTAACTGCTAAGTCTAGAGATCTTCTAAAGTCAACTCTACATCAACAGCCATACCGTCTATTTTCAGGAACTATTCAGGGATAACAAACAAAGAAAGGTCATATCAACGAGGATCCTTTTATTTTTTTATTTTTTTACCACACATCCAACTTCATCTGCTTCCTAATCGCCGCCAAAGCGTCCATCCTCTGCCTCAACGCCCTGATGACAAACTGCTCCCTCTTCGTCTGCCGCAACTTCCTCATCTCCTCCAACTCATCACGGTTCCCAAACAGCACGCTGGCAAATATCCTTTCCCGGTCACTGCAATCCGGCTCCGAATGCACCGGCGAGTCCTCCCAGCCACAGCTGAATCGCAAAATCTGGCTCGTTTGCGTAGGCACCCGCGCGCAGTCGGCAAACTTCTCGGCCAAATAATCACGCGAGTAGTTCCAGTTGTATGCCAAATCCGACGACGCTGCCATCTCTTGCACCACCGCAGATGCTGGGTCAAGGACAAGTGTAGGCGGCCCGACGAGCGTCACGGCGTACTTGGAGTGCGGGATTGGGTCTTCTCGCTCGTCTCCGCCGCGACCACCCACACAAGTGCAAGGGTACATGCGTCCGTCGCGATGCCAGCGGGGCTGGGCAAACGTCTTCATGGGCGGCTTCCACATCATGATCTTCATCCAGCAGCCTTGAGTGATGATTGCTTTGTCGGCTGGCGCGGCGTTGGCGATGCAGTCGGCCTGGGACAGGGAGAGGAACTGGTGAAAGGCTGAGAGCAGGGCGGCGGTGTGGTCGCTTTCATTGTTGCTAGTATTAATATGAGAGTTGGCGGTCACGAAGCCTGTGGCTGCTGAGGCGAAGGAGGAGAGGTCGAAGTCGCCATATCGGTTGTAGGTGGCTTTGTTGGATAATACCGAAATGCTGAGTTTCGGCAGGATGCTGCCTGGTAAAATGGCAAACGGATCTGGGTCGGGGGGGTCTTCGTGTTGTCCTGGCGGCTTCGTTCGTCTTTTTGGGAAATACGAGTCTCCACACATCTTTGTCGTTAATGTTGCTGGATTGGAGTTAATAAAATAAGGAGGTAGTTTGATCTAATACGGGATACCAGCGGGGAAGTGAAGTTGCCTTTTGACTAATTAATGTAGGAGGGACTGGGGTGCTCGGATAAACTTGAAAGGGTTTCTCATTCGCCACAGGCTCAAGTAGCTAGTGACGACGATAAAATGCAGTCTAATTATGTCGAATTGGCAGAGTGGGTGGGGTAAGCTTCTCCAAAGCTCACCGAATGACTCACGCCGCTGGAAAAGTCGTCGTCTCTCATGCATTCAGCTTCTGAAGCAACTCCTTGATATAATATGTCTGTGGACTTGGACGTTCAAAATTGACATGGTTTAATCTAATTTTGGACTGGATAGCTTTTGTCAGAAAACAGGCGACGCGAACAAAGCTGAAGGGGCGCCAGAGCACCGAAATTCCCAGCCTCGTAACCTGAGCTGCCAGTCACTAGCAAGGGTGCTGAGACCAGTTGATCAAGGAAGCGGGGCACATGATCGGGACAGTGAGTGAGTTGCAGAAGAGTGAGCATAGAAGAATATTTGCCCATTGTAATGAACAAGTTAGGTTAGTTGGCGTGGTATCTTCTGTCAACTTGCACCGCATCACTTAATTTGCAGTCCGTCCACACAGTCCACTGGCTTCGGTCAGCCCTAAAGTAGAAGGTACCCACCACCAAAGCAGTATCTCTTCACCAATGCACCTCCCATTTCACACCCGATGTCATTCGCCATGGTTGAAGAAGAAACGATTCAGATGTTTGTTTGTATAAGAGTTGAGATGGAATTAATATTGTGAAGATGGTTTTGGTTTGCTTTATCAAGAGATTGAAGTTCCAGGTTTGTGAGAACTCGCAAGGCTTTATATCAAGTCGTGATAGGCACCAAGGTACACAAACATCGATGATAATCATGTCCTATTTGGTTTTATGGTGGGGCTGAATCGGAATGGGTGCTCTGCACACGCAAATCCGGACACCTTTTGACGGCGACTTTCAGCCCTATGCAGCCACTCGGTTACCCGAGCTTCGGTAGCCAGTCGTTTGAAATCGCATGATCCTCAAGGCGTGATGACTGTGTCTGGCGGTGAGGTTTGAAAGAGCTCGGTCAAACAAAGAACTCGTCCTGATTCGCCCTCTGGACATTGCGAGTTAGAAAGTGCCATAATCTAGGGAGTTACACTCTTGGTAACCTCCCCAATGCTTATTGTACCCATTAGACCGTGCGAGCGCCTGCTGGCAACTGCCCATGCATTGACCACGTTTCAGTATGGTAAAGTCGTGTATTTTCATGGGCGCCCGCCATGACCGTAAATCAGCCACAACGTCAACATCACATATAAGAAGCGGTGTTCTGGACTGGATCTATGAGGTGAGGCTAAATCTGTACAAATCGGGATGAAAATGTGGTTGGCTGCAAGTCAGCCTATCAGAGACAGTTAACTATGACTAGAACTAGCTTACGGCTGGGAATGTATATATATCTCAAATGCTATAGAATGCATTTTTTATACATTTTGACAGCTTTAACTACTTTGACAGGTTGGCGACATCCACAACGGTCTCAACGGCTTACACATGACGGCGTGGTTTCTAGTTCTTGGCAGCGTCCATGAAATTCGCGATTTTACCATACAAAAAGTGGTCAAAGCTTTGCCACCTGTAAGCGGGCATAATTAGCATTAGAGACGGTACCTAGATTAACTCCCACAATCTAACGGGCATCGGGTTGAGAACATATCGGAACAGTCCGTCTGCAAACATCAGCCGCTCCTAGCCACCCCGCATCCAATTATGAACTCGGCTGCCTGGCGCGTGTGTGGTGCGTCGAAGTCAGAGATAAGAATATCTGTCAGACTGGGAGGGCCGAGTCCGATGAGTTACTAGTTATTATTCTCATTAGCTCAAACAGCGTCACTGTGAACCGCCACTGGCATACAATTACTCGAGTATCATCTGATCTCTAGGGTAGAGGGAAGGTCGGAATCGCTCGAACCATCGCTGCCAGCAATAGCCTCGCCATTGTGAACACGAAACCGGCCAAGAAACAACGTGAACGTCCGAGACTAGGTCCGTACAGTTCCTCGTCGCCAAGGTACCCAATCAAGATGTCGTTTAGCGCATGCTAGCTTCTTCTCCACGTTGGGCAGCAGTGAGTTTGGGCGCAATCTCTTCCGTAACTTCTTCACCCTTGGAATTGTCCCAAGATGACAGTTCCTCAGCACTTGATTTTATTTGGTGCGGAGATGGGTGCTTTTTTACCACCCACTTCGGGGGCCGAATTCCCAAGATGGCTGATTCTAGCTTACCTTGCTTTAACATCAATCAATCACGGAATTCACCCATAAGTTTCGCAGTGGTGCGCGACCCGAGATATTGGGGAAGGAGCTACTACTTAGCTCCCCACATCATTAGCTTTCCAGCGAGGTCTAGATATCATCTTGACACAAAACAACAAATACATGACTTTCTTCTTTCCATCGAGTACCATCCAACATGAGATCCACGAACGAGGTGGCTTCCAAGATTCGACGTACTACTCCTTCTCCCCTCACACATTCGCTAATTAGGCCGAATCGAACGTGAAAGCCGGTCTTTCTACATCATCAACAAGTAGTCTGCCGGTCGTGACCGGCATCCAGCACGCACAGTTTTTGGGGGCGGCGGGAGCGACTGCCGTGGCAGTAGCCTAGTTTCCCCTAATAGCTGGAAGAAACTTCTTGTTGGATGTGCAGGGCCGGAGTATCTAACCGCACTCGGGGGGCAGGGGGTTGGCGGAGATAGGGTAAAATATCTTGTCGTACAGGGAATCAGGGTATGATGATGATTTGTCCAACGACCATTCTCAAATATTCAGTTGAGAGACAGATGAGCTTTTCCATGATAAAAGACGTTTTCGAACGAAATGAACCAGTTTTGCAAAATCTCATACTGCAAATCTAGGCAACTGTGATCTTGGGGGTCTTACTTAGGAAAAATAATATAGAAGGGCCCTTGTTGTAGCGGAGATGAGAAGATGAAGACGGCGGGTGGCGAGCGCCCAAAGAAGGATAAAGCACGCAGCACTGGAGTATATGGCTATGGTGACGAAGAAAAATGAAGGCAGAGGCAGCAGTATGAAAATAAAGACAGATTTGTATCTCAAAATATCCCTTGTTTGCGATTGGAATGGAAGGAGTGGAGATGTCCAACCGATAACGCGCTGGGAGTGGTAGCCGCGTCACTCGGAGCATTTTTGAAGGCTGTCTGACGGTGATTGTGGTTGTCGGGATTATTGTAATTAACTGCAAGATGATGAAAATAGGATTTTTGACGCGGAAGCTCTTCGGACTTAACGCTCAAATCTAGCTTGCCTTTGTTCGGGAGAGTGTTGTTTAACAACACGGAGTGGCGAGATAGTAGTCAATGTTGCACCGGATTTTAAAAAACCCGACCAATGGCAATGAAAGTTGAGGGAAACCCCTATGCTAGCTACACTTCCATGAATCAGACGACAGCCATGATGCAAGAGACCGTTGGGGTCACCATATATGCCCAAATTCCGCCCCACCTTTCAACCTGCCCAGTCTAGAGTGCCCTGGTGGCATTGTGGTGTAGCGGTCCTCTCCTCCCGCTCCGCTGTCGTTGGATAGTATAATAGGCAATGACGGCACGTTCTTTTTGCCTCCGAGTTCGAATCAGGATCTGGTTCTCGTTTTTTTGTTTTACTTTTATTTCCTTTCCCCTCTCAAAGCATCTAGGGACTGGTGATGGGACTGCGTCGGCTTGACAACAGCAACTCTGCATTCACCCAAGCTGACATCTCGCACTGCCTTTTCTTCAACCTAGGCGTCTTTCCATCTTCAAGATTCTTATCACGGTGCTTGTTCACTCGGAACATCGCCAACTTCCCCGCCGTGAACCGCCCTGCCGTGAATTCTGTTGACAAGCTCTTCTCACACCACTTCATAATATGCGACTACCTGAATTTGTGCAACCATAGTCTTCACAAAGGCGTGGAGAAGTTCTGGGCCAAATATAGGTTTCTCCAATCTGGCGTGTCTTCTCTTTTCTCTGTTGACTTCTACCGTTAAAGATTTCTACGTAGCAGCTGTGGCCCATAGTCATAGCTCGAATCACCTGGATCTCTAAACTAACAGATTATTTGGTCCAATGACGATGAGCAAGTATGAACTCGTAAAACAGCATAACAAGAATATCCTGGGAATAAGAACTGCCAGCAATGGCTTGATTGGCGTTATGTAGAGCTATAGCCTCTCAACCTCAACGGTCAAAGAGCGACACATGTTGTAGTTACGACTGCAATCCCCATAAAAACCAATAATCTCCGTCCCCCTGTACTTATGATTTTTTTTGTCCCAGCACAGCCAGTGTTGTGACCGCCGTGGCTCACCTTAGAGGCGACTTCGCGAAACTTGTCCTTGGGCCTTCCCAGTTGTTAGTGAGCGACATGCTTTGGCGGCGAAGAGATCTGTCATTGCCGTCGCTGTCGTTGGGGGGGGGGGGGGGGGGGGGTACGGTTCGCCGTCGCCGTCGTGCTCGTCTCCCGGGCCCTCATCATCACGGCATGAGCAGCGCCATCAGCGACGTTTTTGTTTCTTGCTAGCTCCAGGATTCTTGCGTGGCGGGAAGAGAATGTGGAACTCGTCGTAATCGTGCTCCATGCCCCATGCATAAAAGCCGCACCAGGCAATCTCGGCCACTTCGATGACGAAATCGGTAATTTCAAAGGTGTAACTGGCCTCGCCAACCTCCTCTTCCCGGCAGTGCGCGCGTGTGAGCCACTGCACCTCCACACCCCTCACGTCGTTGGACGCAGCAGCAGTCTGTAGGTAGCCAAAGGGGTAGTGGTCGCACGCAAACTCGTAGATGTGCTGCCGGATGCAGTCTCCGGCGGTGGGAAATGGCGAGTCCAGGCCCGCTTGCCACAGCGCGCTGATGCGGGCGTACCAGCGCGCCTCTTTTATGGAGATGTTGGCCGTCTCGGCCAACAGGCGGGGGGTGTAAACTTTGGCCAGGAGCTCTGCGACTTTTGGCGTGCAGGCCTCGATGGCTCGGTTGACGTCTAAGGCGCCGGCTGGGAGGGCGAAGAGGAAGGCGTCGGTTTGCTGCTCGTCGTGGGCGGTTTCCAGAGCAGCGATGAAGGCGTCCGACTGCTCTGGGTGGTCCAGCTTGGCCAAGCGGATCATTTCCCCGATTGTTGGGACGAGCTGGGAGACGAGGTCGTCCAAGTTCATGACTGGCATTTTCTGGGCCATTTTTCTCGGCATTTCTGTCACTGTGAATGAGTTGTTAGTCTGGTTCTGGATGAATAGGCGTTGATGGAAAGAGTGAGGGAGTGCATGGAATGACGTTCTAGGGTGGATGTTTCTGTTACAGAGGCGGGGGAAGATTTCAATGGGGGTCGTGTGAGAGAAGAGCGTGGTCAGGCTGTGAGCTTGAGCTGGATGTCGGGCTTGGAGCAGGCGTATGGATAGAGAGGAGAGGGCAGCCGATGCAATGAACAAGTCATATCAAGAGGGAAGAGCATGAATAGGTACCTGACAATTAGAGATAGAAGCTTACCGGTAGTCTTGAGGAAAGTAGCGAAGATTTGTGTTTCGTACCGTTTGTTGCTGAAGATTAAATTTGGAGAGCCTGGAGAAGAAAGGAGAGGAAGAGGTTTAAATAAGTGGCAGAGGAGAAGCAATGGGTGAATGATGTGGTCCGCGTGAGGAGCAAGATCTGCAACTGAATCGGCAGAAGGTAGTTGGTTTCGTTTTAAATTTCTTCTTTAACATATAGCTAGATTGAGGGTTGGTAGGAGCATGTTCTAATTAGGGACATGAGGGAAGTATATATACACCTGATAGGTGATCCGTGCCCACCGCCCATGACTAGTGAAATGCGCTTCTTCTGGCCACGTCTTCCAAAGAACAGATGAACGATGACATATGAGCTGCTACTGGAAGGTTCTAGGACCGCTGTGGCAGCCAGGCTGCGAGTCACAGCTGCCCCGCTTGCGCTACTTTCCAATTATGCACGCACCTTACAGTCGCCGCGTGGAGCAGCCTCATTCACTCCTCTTGCCTTGTAACATAGATATGACAATGATGTAGTCATATCTCTGTATTTCAGGCTACTTCGAATCCATTTATTGCTGACCTGGCACGGCTCAGGTGCCCGTCGATCGAGCAGCTCTCGAACGTCGACTGCCATGAATATTACTTCAAGCTGGGAGCTTCCTTGGCCAACTGCTATTCACGACGGTGACCTTGGGCGTACTTGTTGACAAAATGTGACAACTTTGTTTTGCCAGGTTGGACTCAGAGCGAACACGACAAGAATATGGCAGTTAATTTGACCAAGGTGATACCCAGGGATATTATATATGTGTTATTTGGTCCATGTTTGCATTCTTGTCCACTGACTTTATTGTCAGGGTCACGATCAGCCACAATGAGCCAGGACTATATAAGCCGAGTGGTGACCAAATGAACCTGGCAGTGGGTGTTGCAGAAACTCGTACCAGGCAGCAACAACGTCTTGCGAGTTCATCACCAACAATATGTAGACATAGAATACAGTGCATGCGTAACAGGAGATGACGGAGTTGGCATAGCTAAGGTAGGTTACAAAGTGGTAAGACGCGCCTTTCATGTCCCTAATTGTCGCTGAACCTCGCAGGCCGTCAGCGGCAGCTAGTAATTAGTACTTGAAATTCTTTTACAAATTGGAAGAATTGAACTACTTCACCTCCCGTTACTACCTAACATCCCTCTCTCGTAGAGGCGGAGTAAAGAAGCAGACAGAGGTTGATAGAAGTTGCCATTTGGTCCCAACTTTGAAGCCGCTAGCCCTGGCAGCCAGCAGCTCGATCCGCCTGACCCAGTGACCCTAATTCACTACCAATGGCCCGGCGGTGAATTTGAGGCTGCATTCGGCCGCTTATAAAAAGAACCAATCTCTCCCCTCCGCGCCAATCTTTCTCCCTTGAAGCTCAGGAACGTTTTCACACCAAACTTGCACTCGCAAATAGCAAAGCCTTCTCTCCCTCTCCCCATCTCCCCAACTTTCCTTCGTTGAACCCCAAGAACTCTTTCTCGCCCAATTGGTATCTCTTCGCAGCAAGGCCACAAACAAAAGGCCAGGCGGGCATCGTAATGGCACGATACGACCTTCGGCGGGATGTCAAAAAGACGGCACCGGTGAACGAAGAGGATGACCAGCTTGGACCCGAATTCCGGTGGTCGATGTCCCCGTCTCCCAAACCCTATACTCCTTCTGGGAAAGAGAATATTCCCTGGGGCACCCGCTCTTCGTCAACCGAGCGATTGGGGAAGCAAGACCAAGGTAAGCATCGCGATTCTAAGATTTCCAATTGAATAAATGCAATTGCTAACGGCACTAGATGGCGAGGACACAGAAGAGTCTCCCGAGTCCATGGTTGTGGGGCCGCGCGAGTCCGAGTCCGAGTCGACGTCCGAGTCAGAGCCGGACATCAATACCCTGGTCGATGCGATCGAGCAGTTGCTTCAGAACCAGGCCAAGCAGATAGCCTGCATCGAGCGACTTCTCGAGCACGCGGAGAAGGCAGCTGCTCCTACTCTTACCAAGCGCAAGCGGTCGCCCAGCGTCGCTACCGCCGGCACGAGCAGCTTGAACAACCTCGGCGGCGACCAGAAGGTTGCAAAGAAGGCGCGCCATAACACCATCACTCAGACGACGGTGACAAAATGGAGCCTCACGACTCAAAATCTCGAGGTCGCATACGACGCCGACGACGAGTTGGTTCTGCGGGACTTGCCCGACCGTTCTCGCACGCTCTCGGCCAACGGCCAGACCCGGTCTGCGCGTGGCCGACTGCCTGGAGTTCTTGTCGAGAAGAAGGAGGGCAAGACTTCGGCCTATGAAGAGGATACCAGCCGCAACACCAAGGCTGTTTGCGACAGTGGTGGTGTTGGCGCCTTGAGGCGTCGTGCTGATGGTCGCCAGCTCGAGGCCAAAACGATGGTTCTCTGTCCCAAGAACGGTCATCATCGCCCATTAGAGTAAAACAGCTTCATCGTTTTCTCTAGCATACTTCCTGGTAAGTTTGGGATTCCTGAATCTTAGCACACACAGTTGGGCCAGACATCATAGATGCTAATAGATGCGGTGTAATATAAGTTGTTTTATCGAGGCATTTCCCCCCCCCCCTCTCTCTCTGTCTGTCTTTCGGTGTGGAAATAAAGGAAGAGTGCCTATTATTATATTCGACTATAACACCATTACATTAGATATATGCCACCTTCAGCATATGATGGTAGACTTATTTGTTATCCGCTGTACATTGCACTTTTTCTATCAACACGGTTATGAGAAGAATCGGTCGGATGAAGGAACCATAACACAACGAGTACCGACTTCCCTTCCAGACATAGGGACTTGGGGAGAATTATAGCACGGGGACCTACTGTAAGGGGTTATTCCCTTCTCTTTGGAGGAGCAACGAGCCCCCCCCCCCATTGTACTTTTTTTTTCATTTCAGCCAAGCGACCCCTATAAAGTAGCTCAGCTGCCCACTGATCATGTTGAGGGCATACATCTTCAGTACTATCTTAAGGAGGAGGCCATAAATTTATCATGTTGTCTTATCTTACCTTTTGTTTTGTATGTTATTGTCTTTTCTTGCCCTCTTCGACGATTGGGCCTTTTCATGGGGCGTATTCATTGATTTGTAGGCCGGGTACTTGGCCTGATCTTTGTGATAATTGTGTTGCTGTGTAATGGGGGATGCGGAGATTCCAGCCTCGTTATCACCACTAGCGACTTCGTCTACTGGCACGGACACACGCTTCAACCTTCGTCGGGATGCCAAACTCGAAGGCGGCAGGCGTGAACGACGACAGCGATCACGCCAACCTAGTGAAACAAGTCGAGACTGACAGGTAACTGGCGCTTGTCAAGCAAAGTCTTGAGCTTGGACGGACGATCATCTCCATTTGCTAAGGGCTGATAGGAAAGAGACAAGACCATACTCTCTCTAGGTCAATTTGTATTACTGCCACGAGTAGTAACATAAGGGTTAAGTCTATTTTGGGGAGGATGCTATTTTGGCTTTTTTCTCTCCCTTTTTTTCGAGCAGTGGTATTATGTTAATACCAATGAAAAGTCAGACCCATCTAGCCCCCGACTTAACCTTTGGCGGGCGGTTGGGTAGGTAGAAAATGTTAAACCACCTTGCCTCTCCCGAAACCAGGCGAACTCCTCTGGCTTCACGAGGAATGCTTTCTCGCCTAGGGTCGCGTATTGGCTCTCAACCGCGACGTTCAGAAGGCGGAGCCCCTAGAATACAAATTATTAAACGGTCTGTTTGCAAAGTCAATAACCATTTTGACGGCGTTGATTCGAGCGTAGGTCTCCATCACCTGGCTGCTGGCGCAAGGCGAGGATATTATCCCTATCCCTGGGACCATGAGCATCAAGTAATTATCTCGGAGAGAACACGGCGGCGGTGCAGGTCAAGCTGACGGATGATAAGTCGGCGGAGTTGAGGCGTGCTGCAGACACGATCAAGCTGACTGGCGATCGCTACCCTACCATGTGAGTCGACAACTTAGTAGCATGAGTAAATATGCTGACCTCTCTTAATTAACTTTCTGGGCTTCAGGATGATGGGTCCCATCCTTGGGGGCACTCCTGAGCTGTAATGGGTTCTGCGGGTCCTAGATCCAGCAACTGGCATTGGTGCACTCGGACTGGTCTCGCGGCTATGCTCGGGATCTGTTGAGGGGCGACGTATTTAACTACGCGCCGCCTGAAAAGCTGCATGAGTTTCGTCTTTGGACAGCTATACTCGAAACATGGTTATGATTGCTAGCAAGGATACACAGCCTGTAAGCTTTATGCGATCGGATATTCCCCGCAAGAATTGTTCTGGAAGCACCGGCGTCTGGTTGCGGCACAGCTGTGCATGACCGGCAGGATCCTTCCCAGGGTCTGTGGCGAAAACCCGTAGACAAGACGGGAAACCCAAGCACGTTTGCCCCCCGTAAATAGGAATTGGCTGGCTTCCTTATGCGGCCTTACCCATGACGCATGACGGCGATTATACCGCTGAGCCCCAATGTAGGCGTAGCCATTTAAATTATGAGGTGACCGTAGGCAAAATAAGAATCTTTTATAAATGTCAAGAAAGACTGCTCTAATTACTATCTAAACAGGTAGTTATCCATCTTCGCTTTTCTATCCCCAGGATCTTTTTCTCATTCATTGATCTAGAGTAAGATTTCAAGAAATTACAGTCATCATGATACCCCTTTTAGTCACCGCCTTCATTGCGACTGTATCCGCCACAGACCTCCTTATCCCTCTCTACCAGTACCCATCCAACAATGGAGCAGTCTGGAAGCCCATTGAGGATGCAATGACGGCGAACCCCGTCCTCACGACCAAGATCATCATCAACCCCGACAGCGGTCCGGGCGGCAAGGGCTTCGGCATCGACGACGGCTGGTACAAGAACGGCGCGCTGAACCTGGCTGCGCACAATAACTCGCAGCTGTTTGGCTATGTGCACACGTCGACTGACGGCGGCGCCACACGCTGCAACGCGCCCCTCGAGGCCGTCAAGGCCAACATCACGCGCTGGTCCGACTGGGTGGCCCAGGGCGTCGCCATCCGCGGCATCTTCATCGACGAGGCGCCCGCCGACACCACGCACGACTGCGTCGCCTACATGAAATCCCTGACCGACTTCATCCGAACCGACACGGCCCTGCTGTTCGCGCAGCCGCGCCTCGTCATCTACAACCCCGGCGGCACGGGCAACCTGCAGCCGTTCTACGATCTCCAGCCGACGCTGATCCTGGCGCTCGAGACGTGCTTCACATCGGCGCCGCGCGGGAGCTACGATGGCTGCTTTGGTGACGGCAGCGGCTACGAGCGCTACGACCACGCCGGCGTCGGCAGCTCCATCGACAACGTGCTGTTCCCCAGCGTCGGGAAGAAAAACGCCGCCGGCACGGCTGTCATGGTCCACGGGTTCCACGATACCAACGGACCGTCGGCGAACCTGCAGGCTACCGAAGCCGTCTTGAGCAGTATGATCCAGGCCGCCGTGACGCGCGGGATTGGCGCGCTGTTCTTCAACACGGCGTGGTATGACCAGTTCTCGGATGGGCCGGCGACGATTGGCACCGTGGCGAGGCTGCTGAATGCGGCCAATGCTGGGAGTACTTCGAAGAAATTTGTCAAGGTTAGATGACGTGTGTCCGGATGTGTAGACAGATGATGGCCGCAGGGCGGGACTTTCAGATAGCTACCTAGATACGGGGGACTTGACTAGATAATTAAGATAACCTGTACAGGCTTGCAAACCCCTCCGAAATCTCATTCCAAGTCACGTCCGATATAAGCCAAGGAACTTGGTAATAATAAGCCATTCCGGGGGGTGTGAGCTACTGAGCCGGCTAGAGGCCCCAGGACACTTTCATGGCTCTTCCACATTAGGTACCTTGCTAGTAGCAACCCCTGAATTCGCGATTTCGGACGTCGCGACAGGGTTCCACGACCAACCACCGAAAACATGGCATCCTACGACGCCATCGCCAAGAGAAACGCTGACGATGCGCCTATTGTGTTCGCCAAGAAACTCCTTGATGCCAGCGACGACATTGTATCCTTTGTTGACAAGCCCCTGCAGTGGAATGAGAAAGCAAGATAATACGCCGGTCTTTTAGGGGGACTCGTTCAACATTGGCCTCGGGGTGAGACGTGGCGGCGACGATACTAATTAGTACCTCCCCCGACGACGAGCACGCCACCATCCGCTTCCCGTCTCTGTCTGGGGAAAGTCCATGGGCCGTGGCGGGACGAAAAGGTCCAGAAAGAGGTCATGGTTATGAACTACATCCGCGAGAACACTACCAACATCCCTGCTCCGCGCGTGAGCTGCTGGGGTCTCACTGCCGAGAGCCCGCAGCAGCTGGGGACCGTTCATCATCATGGAATTTGTGGAGGGAGAAAGTCTCGGCCGTTTCTTTGCGCAACCGACTGTGGATAAGGCTCAGCTTGTCTTTCTGGATCCAGACGTTGACGAGGCGAAGGAAGCTCGATACCATCTCTGAGTAGATTGCCAATTCATGCTGGAGCTCTCGCGCCTGGAATTCCCGCGTATTGGCGCCATCTCCAAGGACCCTGCGTCTAGCGAGTGGCTTATTTCTGTATTGTGGTAGTCATGCCTGCCTACCGCGCGACTGCTCTTCTCCCAGCCGTAAAGAGGGCCCCGGGCTCGGGGCCGTGATGGGTCGGGGCCGGGTGGATTGCCTCGTATAGACTATAGGAAGGAGCGCGTACTGCCCCAGTGAGGAACTTGACAAAGTTCTTCACGTAAGCAATATAATATTTATTTGGGTCTGTGTCAGACAAAACGCAGTGCAAGCATCTCCCACGAAGAATATTGAAAAGGGGATCTCCGTATCCCCTCAACAACACAATAATACAATATGGCGTCAGTCTATCCTTGAGAGCCAGGGTACTGGCTCGACCAGACCCACGGTTATTTCCTTTGACTAGTTCACTGGTAAAAAGAATAATATAGACACTTCACAAAAATGTCATACCCGTAGTCTTCGACAAAACGACAAATCAAATCAAAGTTATAAATTAAAAGCTACCTCCACGAGAAAGTACTCGAAAAATCATGCCCTTCCTCTGATCAAAGGGCGGCCGAGCCACTCTTTTTATAAGAAGTGGCGGGGTAAAGAAAAAAAGAAGCAATATGCAAGGGGTAGAGGTAGGTTTACCCTCCCAACGAGAAGGTAAACATCCCCTGTAGTGGGCCTTCAGGCCCCAGTGCTATAGTTCTCCCCAAGTCATTATGTGGAGCCCTCCCGTTTTTGGGTGTTTGGTGCAGTGGTCTGCGTGTTCAATGCTTGTGGCGCATTCTTTCGAGCCGTTGAGGCCCGTAATTATGCCGATGTGACTCCTGAAGCATAGGCCGTTACGCGGTAAGATACGAATTCCCTAGAGTGTATTGACACTATACGCCATATCTAAGGAGGGTAATCTCTTTTGGCTGAACCTCCGTACCGCTCGCCACTTCTCCTTCACGTGGGAAAGAGTCTGATCCCTATCTTGACAAGTGCCGACACAGCCGTCCCCGCCGCCATGCCGAGAAATGGGAGTGTTATCGACTCGGCAGCTGGATAGCCGTTGCAACGTTGCAACATGCCCTCCCGCTACCGCTTACTTTCGAAGGCGCGCCAAAAGGCGACCCCCCCAATGAGCAACCACATGGTTGGCCACGGGGCGAACACCGCGGCGGGTAGGGTCAAACACAGTTCCACCCGTACTGAAGCCACCCGCTCGCGTCGACAGGAATCGCTTGCCACACGGGGCTCCACTAGAGCCAAACACTGCCGTTCTACCAGATCCAATCGCCGTTCCACCCGCACTGAAGCCACCCGCTTGCGTCGATAAGAATCGCTTGCTAGACTCATGGCCGGCCGACTTGGCCATGGACTTGGGGGGCGCCGAGATCGACTCCATGCCATGCCAGTCATATGTATCCCAGACAGAATCGAGAAGAGAGGTGTATGGAATGGAGATGTTCGCAGGGCGGTTAGTCCTAATTAAAAAAAAAAATTAAAAAAAAAAAGGTGATATAGAGAGTTGGCAATAATTATGAGAGGAGGAAAAAAGAAAAAGAAGGAAAAAAAGAAAAAGAAAGCGGATGGGTCGAGCGTACCCGTCAAGAGGGCGTGAAAACTCGTCCGGAAGCGATTCCGTGATTAGGTCCGATAGCCAAAGCTTGATCTCTCCGCCTGTCGAGAGAGCCTCTTTTTTCACGGGTTTGACCGCCCCATCGACGATGGTCCAGATCCAGATGGAGGAATACTCGGACAGGCGTCTCTTGCTTCTGGCCCTGTCCAGCTCGGCTGGGAGAGCAAGCTTCACACTGACCACGGTACGGGCCCCACGCTCGGTGATGTATCGGGCGTGTTTGCTTGCGCCCTCGTCGTCGGTGAAAGCGAGGATGAAGGTGGGCTTGCCGCTAAATGAGACGCCGAGCTTAGGCGAACCGAGCCCCCATCCAGTCTTCACCTTGAGCGCTAGCGGGCCGATGGGCGGGGGAAGTTGACGGAAGGACACAAGGCTGTTCTGTATGGCGGCTCTCACATCGGAGATGATGATACTCTTGGCGGCGTCGTAGAGATCGTGAGGCATCGTGACAAGCTTTCCCGTCGACGGGCAGAAATCCTACTTTGTCAGACATAAAGTAGCTCGGACTATGAATAAAAAATAGGAGACATACGAAAGGAATGGTAATTCCAGTGGCGGCGGCTAGTTTGCTTAGCTCAGGAAAGCCGTGACGGATACGATGGTGGTCGCCATGGTCGACGGTGAACTCAAAGTAAAGGCAGTGAGGCGGCGCGACCTGGAAGCAATGCAGGGCGGCGAGGATCTTGTCCAGAGGCTCAGGCTTGTCAGGGTCAAGGCCGGCCCAAAAGGGGCGGGGAGCCTATATTTGCCTTGGTGAGCTCTTCTGCCTTCCTTTGTGCGTCCCGTTTATTCCTTGCGATGCAAGACTTACCATTCTCGTGTTCTCCGGATATATAGCGAAGAAGCGCGAATACAAGAAAGAGCAACGGAAGGAGGTGCGGCGCAAAGGACTGCAATACAAACAGTGAGGATGTAAAGAAGAGGGAAGGCAGGGGAAAAGAAAAGCAGCTGTGCGAATTAACCTAGAAGCACCCAACGCTTGGTCCGTGTAGTACAATGACCCTGGTGGAGAAGGAGAAAGGAGGAGGAAAATCAGTGGCAGCGGAGGAACGAACGGTTAGTTCACTATAAAATCCAACAAAGAAAGAATGTAGGAAGCAGCTTACCTAATCCCAGACTGCCCTTGGCATTCACTGGGCACAGTCTGCGCCACTATCTAGTGAATGCTCCAGCCCACACTATTTAGGTAGCTTTTTATTGCAAGAAGGCTCCTTTCTTCTACATCACCAATTCATTCATTATCTAATCTTTTCCTTTGTAGTCCATGCCAATAGAGAAAAATTAGAATTTGACCATTAGATGTATACAATCCACATTGCTTACAGTAGGGGCAGATAGATCATTGATAGATACCTAAAGGAGTCTAGCTGATTTTGTGCTCTGTCGACGTACCTATGTAAAGAATATAAAGTATAGTACTAGTTGACGTGTTCGCTTTGAGGAGCCATTCATATCTCAAAATCCAAGTCAACGTCGACGTTAATATTACGTACTCTTGGATAAGCAGATTAAGCACCCACTCGCCTGGCTCAGCTTTATAGCTTATCTATGTAGACAAAGTATTGTTCGAGCGGGGGTCGACGCCGCATGAGGAGGAAGGGAAGAGTGGGGAGGAGGGGGGAGAAGAAAGAGCATCTGCGATGAGTGATGTTCGCCAAGAAGCGCGGCTTTCCTAAGAGCAGAGACTTGTCAGCACCCACTCCCGGCAAACAAGAAACCTAGTATACTTGCCCCGATAGAGTTCTGCCACAGCCTAGGGCCATAATATGGGCCAGCCCGGAGGGGCAACCCCAACCTAATAGTTACGAGGCTTGGGTAACCGGAAGCCGATCTCAAGTACGACGGGAATTTAGACTAATGCCTGGTGGCCATGGTTGATGAGCATGTTGTCTACATCTTTCTGATACTCTGCTGGTCCCGCCAGGAATTCTGCCACCGTATTGACAAAACTATCAAGCCCATCTTCGGGCAAGTCAAGAATCATGGCGATGTATCTCCTTCTTTGCCACCCAGAACCCTCTTCTCCTCCAACATCTCGAACCAAGAGAGGTCCCTCAAATCCAGTCTATCACTCTTCTTGACATCCTCACTACTCTGGATCTTGGAGTTTCCGTCTCAGCGAAATGCAATTCCGATCAGCGACCCCCGGCCCGTAACACTCAACTTCCTTCCCTTCGCCACCAGTCTCTTACGCAACGCGTTCCCTCTGTCGTTGAAGTTAACGTACACCTTCGGTGTAAACACTTCGGACAGCGCCGCAGATCCCGCGCTCATGACCATGGTGTTGCTGTTGAAGGTCTCCAAGTGCGCCAGCGATTCCTGAACACGGGCGTCGTACACCTCTACGACGTCATCCCGGCCCTCGAACGCCCTAAACGCAAACCTGCCGCTGAGATACTTTCCCAGCGTCACCAAATCTGGCTCCAGCCCCAGCTCGGCCCCTAATCCATGCGGCGCCAGGCCCGAAGTCATGACCTCGTCGAGAACAAACAAGGTCCCTGCCGCCTGCGTTGTCTGCCCGAGACCCTGCAAGAAGTCCTTCGCACCTTGAAGCACCCCACCGGCGCCCTGCACCGCCTCAACCAGCACTGCCGCAAGAGGTCCCCAGACGCCGCCGTCAGCTTAGCAACCTCCCGCGCCGCCTCGGGGTCTCCTGCGAGGTCGAGGTATCTGTCACCCGGTTAATGGAGGGGGTGGTACAGTGTAGTGGGAGGGGGGGGGGATACTTGTGTCCGTCTTCATCCCAGAGGTAGGCGCCGCGGCCGCGGTTCATGGTCAGTGGGAAGGGGGAGGTGTGGAGTAGGGTGCGCGTGTTGCCACCGGGGAGGGACTCGGTTGTGAGGTCATGCATTTTTTTTTTTGGAGACGGGGGTTGTTGGCGATGAAGCGAGTTTCTGCTGCCGCGAGGACGCGCTGCGCTGCTTCGTTAACCTAGCGAATGTTGTCAGAAGTGGCATACTAGCCTTCGACAGCGCTTACCAACGGATGCGCGGGCCGGGGGACCTCCATAAGGAGCATAGACCCGTATGTGACCCGTACCACACATCCTCAGGGTTAATGAAGTACTTAGGGATATTGGGGCACTGTTCTAAAAATACAGTATTATAATTAACTAGTATTATACTGCAAGTGCTCGTTATCGTAACCTTTAATAGTTATAAGCTTGGGAGCTTAAATTTTATCTTCTAATCTATACGTAATTAAGTCAATATGAACGAGTGTTTGAAAATAATTTCTACATAAGAAAAATGGCTAACCAAGTACTAAAAATTATACTATTAGGCTTAAAAAAGCTAGGTGTCACGATGCCGACCTTAGGTCTGGGTAAATAGATGTGTTATTAGACAAAGAGAGGAAGACTACTGAGAACTCTGTCTGCGAGGTTAAATAAGGTTTGTCTAAGCTTCTGGTCGCTATGGCGACGCCGGTGGGTCGCTTGCACTTTGCGGTGCCGTGACACTAGGACTGTTGGAATAGTACTTTTTAAAGAGCTTTAGGAAAAAATAAACTCAAACTAATAATAAACTTGACTGATATATTAGAGTTGTTTGAAGTATATAAGAAGGATAAAAAAAGGAAGGAAGTAGAATATTTGGACTTAGAAGGGGCTCTCTAAATATTATATATAAATAATAAGAAGGCCTAAAATACTAAGAAAAGGATTACTAGGGTAGATAACCAGGTAGTTTCCATTTTCCAGGGAACGAGTCAACTCCTAATGTCTACCGTGGCCGCCTCCCACCCCCAATGTCCAGTGAGAAGCTATCTACAATGCTTCGTCGACTGCACTCCACCCGAACGCGATTCAGTCGACGCACAGCCCGAGCGAGAAACAGCAGGAGAGCCGCGCAGCAATATGCGGACCATTCTAGTTGTCTTTGCCTGCCACATCTGATGCTAGAATCCAAGACGTCTCCTGCCCTCAGTGGCATCTCGGCTTCCTCCCAGGCTGGTGCCTGGCCTCTCGTTTGCCAAGAGCTCCGACATCTAATGGATAATAGTAGCCATTCCCCGTCACAATGAACCACGTGCACCATTTCCTCTCAATATCCCAGGCCGACCCCAAACCCCGGGCAGTAGCAGCAACAGCAGCAGCAGCACTTGGCGCTTTTGCTCAGTCCGTCTCCCTCATAGTAACCTAACACGAACCCACGCAAATGCCGCGGCCTCTCAAGCGTTTGATGCTATGCCACAACAGCGCTTGATCCGTAATCGCTTATCTCGAACGGCCTCTGGAATCACCGCAAGACCCAGCCCACGTAGGATGGCATTTGCCTGCGGAGCTGAAAGATGCTCGATGTCGTCTACGGTAGCAGGGAAATTGGGAATCGGACCGCCAGTCAGGACTGAATATAGTGGGTCGAGCTCGCGGTTCTTAATATTAACAAGCAGGCCGTTTTGCTGACGTGCCATATTATTTCGGTCGCTAGTAGTCTCTCGTTAACTCTTTCTTTTCTCTTTTCTCTTTTCTTTTTCATTTTTCATTTCTTTTTCATTTTTCTTTCGAGGACCCTGGTCTAGTTGTCGAGTGCCGCGCCGGTGGCGGGAGAGCAATAACTTACGAAGTTGTCATTCGGGCGGTAAGACGTGCTTCCGTCTGGTCCAGTCGGTCGGTGACACGCGCTTCCGACTGGACGATCTTATCTCCCAGCCGTAACTCTAGCTGTCGGATGGCTTCGAGGACTTCTTGGTTGCCGACGACGGCCGGCAGGTTGGCGCATCGCGCGAGATGGGTCGCGGTAGTGTTCAAAGAGGTGGCGATGAGCCCAAAATCAGGCTGCGGGTCGAGATTAGGCGCGACATCCGCCACATTCGCGGCCATGATGTCGATGTTTTGTCTGCGGGTCGAGGTGTGATTTTATAGAGGTGGGAAGGTGCCGGGACGCGGTGTTATATAATAATGAAGTGACAGTGTTGAGGAGGAGTGAAGGGTGAAGCAAGCAAAACCAATGTTGGAAATGGCAACCTTTGTTGACCCGACGCGCCAAGGCGGTGTAATGCGGCAGTATCAGTTGGTTTGATACCCACTCTTGCCGCCTCAATTACGATCCGTACGGGACTGGCAAGGAATACGTGGAGCCAATGACAGCCTTTTCCTTCTTCAGCCCACACACTGTTTGTTCGGCAGCACGCATGCAGCCCGCGACATTTCACAGAATGCCTGCCTTCGGAATCTTCTAGCATCTCCAGCCGATCTGCGAAGTGCCGCTCGGCATTCCTTCTTTTTTCCCCTCATTTTTTTTCTTCCTTTTTTTCCCGACTGCAAACTCCAGAAAACCATGTGTCGCAAGATACGGAGGTTAATTAAGACAAAATATTAGCAACTTTAGGGGGGTGAGAGAGAGAAAGGATGTGTTGTTTGTAAACAGGCTGCCCCCATTGCCAAGGGGGGGGGGGGGGGGGGGGATGGTATGAGGCTCGATTTCTTGTTGTGTATCCCGAGACGCAACGCAAACGCAGACAGGCTGCCTAATTAATTTGTATGTCTTACGTCGCCAAATAATTAGACCGCCAGGCCCAGGTTTGGGACCCGCTGAGGCGACGCTCCTTCCAGTCATTAATAGACCACCAATCTACCTACCCAAGCATGACGCCCGTCTGCGCTGAGAAGCGGGGCATCATGATCTCTAGCCAGCTATTATATTAAGTCGCCACGTCGCAGTCACAGGCCTGCCCGCTTTAACGAGTTGTACATGTACATCCTGGAAAACCTAAACAAAACCGCACTTCCCCGCAGCCACCTGGTTGCCTCGTTGCCTCTTTTCTCCCAATGACAGGGGCCATTTGAGTATGGACAACTACAGACGCCTGGTTGGCTTTGATTTTGCCGTACTTCCGAGCTTTTGTTTCGAGCCTCCCGGGTTTACTCCTACAGTCACGACTCGGAGATACTCAGTTGACTGGGATGTTTGCCCTTGCAAAAAAAGAAGGGGGGATGAGTCCCCCGGATCGCTCGACTTAGTTGACCTTACTGTCTTGTCTGTCTCCATATCTCGTCTGGCTTTAGACGACGTAGAGAGGTCACTAACACATTACAGGACACTCGCCGACTGACTCTTTTATTCCTTGCCCATACTTAACCCACAGACCCATCACTCTATACTTACCTAACGTTCAAATCACAATGTCTTTCACAATACTCTCGAGCCATCTGTTTCTTAACTACGGAGGCTCGGGCCAAAGGAAATGGGCCAGCCACTCAGTTTAAAGGGGGGGGTGGGGGGGGGGGTTGACGAGATATTCGCACTGGGCAGCGATATGGAAGGCACGCACTAGCCAAATGGCCCCTTTATTTTGGCCTGAGCCTCTATACATCGAGTTTGTGAGGCACCGTCCAGCCATCCTGGACTCAAGTTCAGTCCATGTTCCGAGTCGTGAATACTCACTGCAAAGAGCTCACCATTTAGTCTAATGATTGGTTATGGTTATTGCTTTTTTTTTCCCCTTCCTATTTTTGATCTAACCCAAGTTAAGACCGTTTCTTCGGAGTGGAGTGGATGTGGGGCGGAGTTGAGTGGTCGACCCCAGTGCCCCCTATTCTAACATCGGAACTCCGAGGTCAAAATCTCAATTCCTTTCTAGGATTTTGGCGACAATTCCAAGGTAGTTGTTTTCTTTCTCCAGCAAAAGCCTTTTGTTGAATCTTGCACTCCATTCTTTCCCAACTCCGAAGCAATCAGTGCTCAAACTCGGAGAATTGCTGCCCCTGGCTGAGGAGGATACTAGGCTAGAAGATGCAAAGATGGTCGCTGAAGGAGCCAAGGTAAAGTTCCACCCCAGTGATGAAGATCCGGCAAGAGGGCTGCTGAAGCTGGAGCTTCGGCTTGGGGGCAGCAGTGAAGACAGGTACGCGATCGACCTCGGGCAGATCGCGAGAGGGAGACGGTACGCCTTCCATTTGCCCAAAGGAAATGCTGCGCGGACGGAGGAAGTCAAAATACCACCCAACACGGTGCTGCACAAAGCAAAGGCGGCGCTGGCACTTCCAGGCCTAGACTTAGTGGGATCTGCAGCTCACAAGAACAACTTCAACGTCTTCCCCGTCTCGGATCCCTGGGTGGCGCTGGCGCTGCTCGGAAAGCTGTATCCGGGGAATGTTGTTTCTGCAAGCAAGGAAACCTCGTTGGTGGCCGCTGCAAAGGCAGGACGAGGGTTTGGGACCAAGTTCGTGTTGTGGCACAGCCATGAGTGAAGCCTGCTCCTGGTATCAGACATAGTCCCTGCTTCGGTGGATGAAGCCCTAGTCTAATTATTCGTATAATTAGTTTAAGAAGACAGATTGCGCACCTTTACGTTAAACCAAGCCCGATTCATGTATTTCCTGAAGTTGTGAGAATCATTTCCGTAAAATCGTCCAGGTCCTCCCGTAGGTCAGAGTGATGTTCCTGAAAGGTGCGACTAGAAGCATTGCCGGCAGTTGCCAATATGGGCCGGGCAGAGATCCACTCCTCCTCACTCCATGTTTGCCAGAGAGTGTCGGGTGCTGGGAGCGGCATATCGAGCAGGAGGTCGTCATCCAGGGGCTCGTAAAAGAAGTTGCTCTGTTTCTTGGTGCTGACAGACAGAGCATTGATTATGTGGACAAGGAAGACGGTTCGGCGAAGCGTTTCGATAAATATCCGATTTTTCCATTCAAAGGCCTCCATGTCCATGTTGTGTGAAAGTAGCTCGTGTCGGTGCTTCTGCACAAATTTCCGCGTCATCTATAGTTCAGCGTCGTCAGCGGCGTCTTCTTTCTGGTAGGCAGTGCTTTGAAACACTGGAGCGACTCGGCAAAAAGAGTTATGTGCCGTGATCCACGCCAACGCACCTTGAAGAGAAATGGGTTGTAAAGTTCGGCGCACCGAGCCTGCTCTGTGCTTCCACCAAAGAACCCGAGGATCTGGTATATAATCATGGCGTGGAGGGCAGCTAGCATGTCGATGTCTATGTTGCAACTTTGCTGCTGGGTTGCTAAGCACGCCGGCGTGCTTTGTAAATAGTTCATGAGTGACTTGCAAATATTTCCACGATGTGCTCCCGTTCGTTGTCGATCATCTTGTCAATGAACTTCCAGCTGCTAGGCATCGCAGCGTTGTGAGCACTGATGCAGCAGAACGCCCGGGCCAGCGGCTCCAGTACATCTCCCTCGTGGCAGCGGTAAATGCGGTGGCGGACAAAGGGCGGATGGACGCCTCCCTTGGTAATCATCTGTGGGTAACCCCAGACAAGTTTGACAAGATCATCAGCAGATCTGGCTTGCTCATTTTCCAGACCTGACAGTGAGAGTTGTTGCCCGAGACGGCTGCTTGCTTGTGGGTGGGTACCTTCTTTGGGCGAACAGAGAGGAGCTGTCATTATTGTCGCTCGAGGGTGGCCTCGGGGGTTGCTCAGGGGCTGCCATCAAGTCCGTTTCAAGCCAAGGGGCCTTCCAAGGAGCGCCACCGTCGCCAAAGACGTTGCATGACTCGAATAATCCAAGCATACCATCGGCATTCTTGCCACTTCCGAGGACGATACCCGCCATGCAGTCATCGGCAATGTCAACCTCATTTCCAAGACTAGCAGCGCTACGGCGTCAGCCCTATCGTGCGTGGAAAATACCGGCTCGTCGGCATCATCGACTGGGAACTCGCCGGCTTCTACCCTCCGGCGTTCCAGCTGGGCCTCCAGGAGAATTACATGACGACGCGCCACATCCTCTTTTACAAGGCGCTCAAGCAGAAGATGGAGGCCATGGCTGCTCCGCTCCCCAAGTCGCAGGCCGCCCTCTTGCGGGCCATGCAGCTCATGTTTGAGTGCCGCAAGGGAAGCCTGAGATGGAACCGCCACAACAGAATCCACAGCGACGTCGTGAACCGAGCTGGTTTTCGGAAGGCGCTCGGATTGGAGAGTGACGAGTTCGCATATCGCGGTTGATAGGAGGGAGCTGGGCCACCTGCAAACGAAGCTCGTGCCAAACAGCAGAGTCGATATTGGATAACGCGCAAGATGAAGAGGCTCTTGAGAGGACAGCCAGGAGAGAGTGGCTATCTACAGGACACTATACGGGAATTGAGGGGGCGTGAGCTCTCATCATTCTTGTGAGGAACAGAAGTTTGGGATATCGAGATCGACTTTCGGGGCTTGGTATCTGGGTACATAGGACAAAAAAAGTCATATTGCGGACTAATACGGTACTCGAGTGCTCTCATATCGCTTTGTGACTGCTGTAATCATAACATGGGTCGTCATTGCTCTGATTCCGTTCGGTGAATGGCCCCAAAGACCGACCGCCTGAAGGCACAGCGAACCCCGTCTGTGCCAAGCGATGACGTGCTGTCCAATCAGAGGTCCTGCAGCGCTTTCCGCTAGAATTCCTGACAAATCGACACTTGAGTCTCTAATTCCCCGTCTATTTACCTCCCGGGTGCCTTCGGTAGGTCCCTTGGGTATATTAATTAGATCAAATAACAGTGGCACAGACTCATCCAAATCTCGGGCCACATCCTTACGACTGCGGACTTTGCAGCAAAACATTTGAGCGAAGTGCGTGTTACTCATGCCCACACGGTCCATGGGTGGTTACCATTGGCAGGAACTACCTAGTAGCTACCCACTGACACTCGTCGCCAAACCACCTAGGGGACCTGAGAGACCACCATAAACGAAGATGTGCGTAAAACATGTCCAAGCCTCGCCGCTCCAAACGCCATTCATGCCTGGCGTGCGCCTCGTCCAAGCTAGCCTGCGATCTCGAGCAGCCTTCACGCTCTCGCTGCCTCCAACGTGGCGGCATCTCGTGCCACTACGTCGGCGTCGCCAATGCTGATCCAGCCGAGCCACTCCCTCGAAGTTCTATCCGCCGCGGTGACATGCACGAGGAGGAGACGCTAAACAACCAGCCAGCAGACTCTGCAATGGACCGGGGCGTCGCAGCTGACACGACCAACACTGTGAGTTGCGCTTCGTTTCAAACATCTATGGCAGAAGACTGCATCTTTGGCCCACTGCGTCATGTCCGCTTCGGTGATTTTTTGTTCGCTGTAGCAGCCAGTGCCCGGAAAATCCGAGAGAGAGTCGCCATCGTCGGCCTCTAACCGGACTACACATGACTTTTGGCCGTTCTCAAGGGGATTCGGGAGATCGGCCGTGAAGAGGCATTTGTCAAAGTTGCGGTTCAGGACTTGGTACTGGGAGGGCCCAGGCACGTTGTTGGGGAAGATGCTGTTGAGCAGGCTCGCATCTGGAGCCACGATGTCTTTGTCGACAACCATTGTGATAGGTACAAGGTGAAGTACCTTATAATTATGGGTGTCGAGTATTGCAATGAATGAGGTTGATTGACCCAGGTTTACGAGGACATCCGTCAAGAGGATGTGGTTGGAGGGGCAATTAGTGTGGTTCGGGTTCAAAAGCTCGAAGAATCAGGTTCTGTGCTTTGTTAAGTACTTGGCATCACGCGCGCGCGCACTCGTTATGGCTGACTAAGGGCTTTGGTTCAAATAATCCACTGGCGGCGATGTTCCGAATGAAGCCAACGAAGACCCTATGACCAGTGACATTTGTTGGCTTGGCAATCGACCTGGCCATTTACCTATCACGAGATGCCAAACTCGGGATGGAGTTGCGCCAGATTCCTGTGCTTTTGGCCCAGTGGTATAGGTCTCTTACCATACATAACGCCATGTTAATTATAGAGCCAGATACCTGGATTGATAATTAGGGGAGCGGTGGTGCATGGCTTGGAGGAACATGAAGCTACATGTCTACTGCTTGCTGGCTGACGACTTTTCTGTCAAGAGAGCGGGCTGCCTGCCTGATCACTTCGAAAATTACATACTGCTAGTATAACCATTTCCCTACTAATTACTTGCAAGCCTCCAACAACAACAATGTGCGACAAACAGCTCTGATACAGTCACCAAGATCAATCTTGAACGCAAATAAACAGTCATCGCCCCCTTTTTTTGGTATTGAAGGACACACCAGCCAATCCGGGAAGGGTTAGGGTTAATACCCATCCAGGATCGGAGGATTTAGGGGGCGGAAAACATAGATTAATTTAACTTAGAACAAGCAACGAAAAATCCCGAATTGACCAACCAGTGCTTCAGTATTCAGGGGGCAGCTATTGACTTTCGGACCAATTTCGGAAACACAAGGCCGCGTGGGCGCGACAGGGGCACGTAATCACTGGTGTTACTCAGGAATACGCGCTGCGGCAGTTGCCCTGGATTTAGCGCCCTGTTACGGAGCCGCCGATTTGTGCGAGTGTGGGAACCCATGATTCGCCTGTCCGCCTATGGTAGCTTTTTGGGGGCCGCGTTTTGGGTCGCGAGGCTCTGGAGATGGAGGGGGTGACACCGGGACATAAAACCTGCTGGAATCCCTTTGAACTTGTCTTTTCTTGTTTATAATTATGTTTAACGTGACGGGGTAAATAAACCAATCTCGTTTTTCCTTTTCTTTCTTGGCTCGATATTTACTGTTGTCATTTCTGATCACCCCAATGGCGTATGATCAGTATCGTGGCCCACACTTCCCAGGAACCACACATACCTGTGAGTTGTTCCCCGGGAATTTACCTACCAGGATCCCACCCAGCTCAACCTCATCACTGATCCATAACCCCAAAAAGACACCCATCATGGCCCCTTGGCGCACGTCACGAACCGCACACACACCATGCTCGATTCCAACAACGTTATCAGCCTGCTCAACATGTCCAGGGGGGCCACGCGAGCACCCAACCACTCTCAAATTAGCATCGAGACGCGCTGGCAAGGCGACTCTCCGTCGTATTTTATCAGGGTGATGAGACCAAGGCCAGGTCGACGCGGTCCCGGTTTCGGTCCTGGTCCCGGCCCCGACCCCGGTCTCGGTCCCATACCTCCTTTCCGTCGTAACAATGGATGGCCTGGGGGCCCGCCACCGCCTTATAGATCGCATGTGCCTAGGCTGCCACAATATAATCCGAGGCAGCCACCGCCTTATAGATCGCATGTGCCTAGGCTGTCACAATATCATCCGAGGCAACCACCGCGGCAGTACTCCGATGATGGGTGTTGCGTTGTTATGTGAGGTTTAATATCCCAGACGTCTTGTTGCAGTCGGTTACGAAGGGGGGGGGAGCATGCAATAGGTAACCTTCCCGCAGGTCGGTGGTATCTTCACTGGCGTTGTTTTGCATGCTTGGGCTCGGGTGGTGTCCGTCCTGTATGTTCGCACAGCGTAAACGGAGGAGAGCAAATACAGACGAGTATTCAAGCAAGCCCATGGAGCAAACCGGGCTATTAATTCTCACGCGACGTAAGGTGAGCTTGGAGGTGACCCTACATCGATAATCATGAGCGTCATGAAGGACTGTGGAAATTTCGAATGTCCGGACGCTACGTTGGTTTGAATTGGCGCTACCGCAAGTCCCTCAAGAGGTAGTTGGTAGTTGGCTGTCTGGCATGCCAACCACCCATGTTCTCGTGCGAGGTTGATTCGCCTGTTCCCAGCCTGTTTGGCTTTCTCACATTGCACATCCTCGACCATCTCTGCACTTTGTCTCTGCAGTTCAACGTCTCTTTCAACTTTGTTGACTTATTTCCGCTTAGAATTAGAACCATGGCACCTCAAATCACTCACTTCCTGGACGTGCAATTCGTTGCAGAGTCTTTCGATCCAGAAACCGATACCTTTCTCTCCACCACCTTCGCAGTTATCGAGAGGGACGATGCCGTTTACTTTGGCCAAGTCGCCAAACGCAAGCTCCAGATGACTCTTGACGAATACACGTCTGCTCTGGTGCGGGTTCCTGATGCCGAAATCTACCCCGAGCTCACCCAGAACGGCGAACTCACTGTATTCGCCCCCGACAGCCCGCTTGCCACCAACCTCTACCTTAAGCGGCCGCGACTGATTGAATACGACGAGTACAAGGCTCAAGATTGCGTCGAAATTATTCCTGCCTTGCTTCTCCAAGAGGCGCACATCCTGGAGAAGATATCCACGCACCCCCATCCGGGCATCCTCGAGTACCATGGATGCCGCGTACGAAGAGGTTGCATCACTAGACTAATCCTCGACCGGCACATCATCGACCTCAAAGCTTACATGCGACAGCAGAAGAAGGAACCGTCGCTCGACAAGGAGCCCTTCATGGAAGCCCTAGAATCGGCCATCACCCACTTGCACTCGCTCGGCATGGCCCACAACGACGTCAACCCGGCCAACATCCTGGTCAGCGCTGCCGGCATGCCTGTCCTCGCCGACTTTGACTCGTGCCTCCCCGTGGGGGACAAGTTGACGTATAGTCGCGGCACGCCGGGCTGGACGGAAGAGGGCGACAGCTACGCCACGTCAGAGACGAGCCACGATTTGTACGCTATCGGGAGGATTCGCGCGTGGCTGGACGAACAGATGGCTGCCTCGTAACTTGATTGCGCTGCTCGTATTAGACCTGGGTATGGTTTTGATTGGGAGTTTGGTGTCTCGGGCACTAGATAAACGGTGAATTATTTTCGGCTTAGACTAGTCTAGTAGCTGCTGGAGTCTGGATGCGCTTCAAGCAAATAACAGGTCTAGAAGCATGATAAAATCTTGACACATCTCGTGGTTAATTACTGGTATTGACTAAACCGTCCCAACATTATTTTCGGATTGTTTGGGATTGTCTATGTCCTTGGTGGCATGATACATACCTATATTATGCCATGCTTCATTTTTCCCTGGCTTCCTGTTTTACTTTGGTATTCATTTCGACTTCTGGGTCTACGAGATCTCATCTAAATATGGTCTTGTTGAATCTAAACCGTTGAATATGTTTGGCATGCATTACCGCTCTGTCCTCCCGTCAAAGTATGTTCTCGTCTCAAGCACCGCCAGTTAAAGAACTACGGCAAGAAACGTCACCAGCCCAAACCCAGCCCACAGACCCAGAACAGCGAATTCACCTCGCGGTCCTAGAGCCGACGTCGCGTTGTTTGCCTTATCCGAAGACGTTGCGGCCGCAGTTGCTGACGCAGTTATAGAGCTAGAAATCTGCTTCCCGGCGCTACCACCAGCACCACTGAACATGGTACGGGGGAACGACGTCTCCCAGATACTCGCCGCCGAGCCCGTGAGTGGCCCGCGGTCGGTTCCGAACCCGCTCTTGGCACACTCGCTAACGGCTGCGTAGTAGCTGGGCAGCCCCCCGCCGACGGAGCAGAACTTTGTGTAGCAGCTGGGAGTTTGTTGCTTGCGTCAGAACATAGTGGCTTGGATGCTGTGGGTTATCTAGGTAAAAAGAGAAAGAAACTGCTGCTCACTCGAAGATAACTGTAGCTCCGCTGCAAGCACAGCCCGTGTCAAGGCCTGTGGCGGTTGCGCATTTGGAGTCGATGCTATCTGGAGCGTTGACGCACGATGCAAACTCTCTATTTCGGCGTTGTTAACACAATGTGAATGAACAGATGTGATCACGGTGCCGTACTCGAGAGAAGACCTGCAATCACCCGTACGGCTCGCAGGCGGTGCAGTGAGTTGTCTGACTGCGAGGAGCTCGGCAGTCGGCGTGATTAAAGGTTGAGCCTGGCCTTGAACGAGCATTGAGAGCGAGAGGAAGGCCGTCATTAGCATAAAGAGCTGGGAAATGAAAAACATCATTACGATGATGATGGCGATTTACTTGGTAACGACTGTACTAATGGGTCTTTCCAGCGACACGACACGCACTCAAGATATGTCGTGAGGGCATTAAACAACAACAACTGAACCCCCTTTTCACTTAAAAAGAAAACCCGAAAATTTCAGAATTCCTACAGGTGGAGCATCGCGTCTCCATAAATGTGGCATTTTCTAGAATAGGTAACCATCCATCTCCGCTTACAGTGGCCTCTTTTAATTATCCTTGGCAAAGTTTGCATCCACACCCTGAACTCGGACTTGGTGTGTGATTAATAATACCGCGAGTTTTGAAATGAGAAGGGTGAGATTAATACTGGTATGTACCACCCACCCACCCCCTTGTCTTGCGAAGGATTCACCTGCCTGTTGTGAAAAGAGAATCGCGGAACCAACCAACCCGAAGCCTTGAACCAAAACCAAAGCCAGCGAACCCCAGCCAACCCGAAACCAAAGCATAAGCGCTGTTCCATGCCTACCTTACCTGGCAAAGAACTCGGAGGCCCTAGTTTAAAGGAGGTTGCCAAAGTACTTTAAAATAGAGGCGGGTGACTCAACCCCTAATGCAATGCGCATCCTGATCGCCTTTCGACGGAAATGCGGGCATGAATCGCATAACGAACAACCGAAGAGCGAGTAGCGGCGTCCTTGTTGTTCCGATTTGAACATCACGTCAAAGTTCGGGATCAAGCAGCAATTAGAAGAGACAGAAAATTCGTACACGGTCGCAGAACAACTTGTCTGTAAGATCTGGCGGCAGATGCAGCGCGACCGGCCATGTCCGAAATCTCGGACTCAATTGGTTGGGCCCTGGCTTGTTGGAAAACAAAGAACTTGACCTTCCTATTAATTAATTATGAGGGTTTCCATGATGACTGAGAGAAGTATGTCGATCAAAAAAAAAAAAAAAAAAGAAACTGAACGAACGAACGAAAGAAAGAAAAGAAAATCACAAAGAGAACAGAGAAGAGAGAAGAGAAAAAGAAAAAGGAAGAAATAATAGGCTAGAATTAATAAAAGTCGGATTTGAAGCCTCGGAATCATTACAAAACTTTTGAAGTTACAGGATTTCTCACCAAAAAATCCGAACCTCGAAATTCGTGTTAGTCTAGACGCACGAGAGTCTTCCTTTCTGGTCTTCAGGTGTCACGTTTATTCTTGAATGGTTTTCAACGAGAGTCAGAAAAAGTACGATCGTCGTTTCCGTGTTCAAATAGGACAAGTTATAATCCCACAGACACGATTCAAGCACCTTGGTATGATCAAGAACAAACCATAAGCAGCTTGTTTCTCCATTGAAAAATAGCTCCGGCAATGGAACTCGCTGTCTAAGGTACCTTAGGTCGACCACCCCGAACTTCCGCAACCCTAATCAGAGCAAGTGAACGCACCCATTAATTACAACCCTCGTTTCAAGTGGTACTTGACCATTTTCATGGTTACTCTTGAGTTGAGATGCTAGGAAGGCCCCCGAGTCAGTATGGTCAAAATGGGCCAAATGCTTGCCTCGCAGGGTAAAACCAACCGAGCTTAGCCTTTTGGAGTCTCCCAGACTTTGCGCCCATCTCTTCAATCACCTCATCCGTTCCTTCAGTAGCAAGTAGAATGGCAGGTGCCGGTTTGTGCCGCTGAGATACGTGTCCTGGATGCTGAGCTGATACGCCGGCGGGAAGAACCCCGCAAGCTCCCAGTCGATGATGGCGGCAAGCTTGTAATAATATCTAGCGTCGTAGTCGTCGTCGTCGGAGCTTGTTCCGCTGGAGTTGGACTGCTGCTGCTGGACCATGAGGTTGCGAGGCGTGAGGTTGTTGTGGCAGAACACGGCCTCGTCCGGCCACTGCGCCATGTCTGAATCCGTGACTATGGTGGAGCCAAGGTCGTCAAAGTTGGACTTGATGACAAAGCCGCCGCCGCCGCCTTCCGGGGAAATGGGCTGAGTGGTGTAGAAAGGCGAGTTTAACTTTGCTTTCTGCTGAACGGAAGCTAGGAGAGAAGGTCCATCGTCCAAGAGTCTCCGTCGATGGGCAACCCAGGACTACGGCCTTTTTTCCTTTTTTAACGCCCTCTACTGGGCCAAGCACTCGACGCAAGACTGTCTGGGCCTTGGTGTCAGACAGGACAGCCGCACGGCCTGCATCTTGGACAATGCCTCGACAATGGCTGCAGTCACGGACATTCGGTTCTCGCTCGTCATCTGATCCCAGACTTCCTCCAAGGTGACCCCCTCGACAAGTTCCATGACGCAGAATTGGAAGTGTCTGCTTTGTCCGTTGGCTGCGCGGCCGACTTGGAGCGTTTCGGGGGGACAAGCTCGGGAATGCAGGTGGCAAGCAACTTCCCGCACGGCAGCGACCATGGCAAAGTCCGGGGCATTGTGGCTGTCTTGGGCCTCGAGTAGGACGACTACGCGTGAATTCTGGCCATTTTTGAAGGGGTTCGAGAGGTCTGCTGAGAAGATGCACCTGTCCCAGTTCTGGAGAATGATGAAGACTGAAGAGGGTTGGTCACTGCGAAGATATGTTTGAGTAGGCTTCCGTCCGGAGCCACTTCGCAATTATCCATTATATGGGGCAAGGTGATTGAGCAGTGATGGGCGGTCGGTCACTGTGGTGTTGCGGCGAAAGAGAGGTCGAGTGGGCCGGCGCGTTCCGGGGAAGGGGGGGTTGGTTGGTTGGTTGGTTGGTTGGTTGGTTGTTTTTGTTGGGAGGACGGACCCGACAGTTTGGTTACATTTTCCCCAGTCTTGGCTACTTCCCATTGGAATGCGCCACTATCTTGGCTTCATGCACATACTACTACCGAAGTGGAATGAATGTGCCAAGCTCTGAGCAAGGTTTTACAGGGTAATTAAAAGGGGATCACTTAATTCGGTTCCAGGGGCCACCAGTCTCTCCCTTACATCCAAGCACTCAATATTTTTTTCCTTAAGCACCTGCAGTCTCAATCCTCAAGAATTTCCTAAGATCAGCAATTAAGGGAATTCTTGGGATAAAGACCGGGGCGTGCTTCTTAAATCTAAAAATTGTTCGACTGAGTTAAGTAAGATGCGAATGTTGGGCTTGCCGTCCCACACATATATATAATTAGGCGAAAGGGGGGTTGCCATAAGGTGTGGCACATAAGCCGTAGTAACGGTGCAGCCGCACCGTTTATGGACCCTAGGTGGGACAGAAAAATGTTAAGTAATTAAAAGCTTACTTGAGCTTTTATTCTCTAATCTTATAGTTTAGTGAAAGATGAGCTAATGGAAGACTCGGAGTTGAGGGAAAGTTGAGCTGGATAGAGCCATGTTGGTATCTCCGACTGGAGTTGGAAAGACTAATGTAGGATAACGATATTAAGTGTGTCTTCCCAGCTACAACGTAGGGCATATCTTTGTACGCCGTGCATGGGATCCTCGGCTTTAGTACGTGCGTCTTTAGTAACCTCAGTGGCAACCGTAAAGGGAGGAGTACGTAGATCTCGTCGACCCAACAACTCAAATTTCCGGGCCTCTCTTGCTCTCACTGTGTTGTAAACATACTACCCAACTGATGTTTTAACTTTGAGAGTTGACGTCTGCTCTCGACTACTCAGGCGGCTGAGCGCAATTGCGGTATCTGTCTTCTCCCATCGTATCCCCGAGCATAGGTAAGCCTGACACCCATCCTGCTCGCCGTCTCTCCCACCTCTGACACCTTGGAACAAGGCTCTTGGATCCGCCTCTTGTCATCTCTCATGGCGGCACCGTTGTGTGAAACGCTCTTCGGCTTCCATTGATTTGAACTCGTATTGAATTTATGTATGTTCCCGGGGATATCTACTAAAAGTATTTCCAGCAACCCCCCCCCTCATTACATTGAACAAATATTCAAAAGCTCCGTAATCCCACGGGCATCAATCAACCCTGTAACTCCCACCGTCCTCCCGGCCGATGATTCTGTCCCTGGGCACCTTGAAGCAAATGTGGCTCGTCAGGCCCTGCGTCCAGCTGATGCACATCACTCCCGGCCGCATCAAGCTGGTAGATGCCCTTATTGTCGGGACTCCCAGGCTGCTGCCCCTGACCCTGCCCCGGCGGCGGTGGCGGCCCGCCGTAATATGAAGTCGGCCACTTGGAGTTGGGACTGTATGACGTGGCTCCAGACGTCGGGTTCGCCGCAAGTTCGTAGTTGCTGCCCTTTTTCCGTTTGTTCCGAATGAACATGAATGCGCCGAGGGCGACAAGGCCCACGAGGGCAACGATCCCGATGGCGATGCCGGCTATGGCGCCGCCACCTAAACCGCCGCTGGTGCTGCTGCTTTGGTCTCCTCCGGTGCGACCCGGGTCGATGGATGAAGTGGTGGTGCCGCTGGTGGTGGATGCAGATAGTTGCGAGCCGGAAGATGTGGCAGAGGTTGTTGCTGGTACAATCTTTGTTTCCTTGTCAGTCTTCCTCTCCCCCCCCCCCCTTTTTTTTTTTTTAGGAGGAACCGGCTCTCACTCACCGAAATCATTTTGATCCCCCAAGCCTCGATCCCTTCCAGCGTATTGGGCGTGCGCGTTACGGGCGTTTCGGTTGGCGTGGCCAGCCCAATGTCGGTGATCGTGCCCGTCCAAACTGCGCCGACCGTGGCCGTCGCGTGGCAGCCGTACTGGTTGTCTTTGCACTTGAAGGAAAAGACATTCCCAGATATGCTCGGACAGCACGTCACTGTGCTGAGCGGCTTGCCATTGCTCGAGGGCCCAGCCGTCGCACACGCCCGAGTGTACCCATCGGGACAACCGCCATCAGTCAGGAACGGGATCTCCGGGGTCGACGACGGCGGGAAGCAGCTACCGGTGGGATAGTTTCCTGTCAAAACCGGTGTGGGCGTCCCGTACATGTTGCTGAAGAAGCCGCTCCCCAGCAACACGCGGTAGTAGTTCGTGCTCGCGAAACATGATGTTGGAGCGGTCCATGTCGACGGGAAGCTCGGGTACGACGTCATGGCGTGTTATTCGGTCGCCTCCAGGCTCACGCCCGGGTCTGCAATGTTGGTGGTTTTTTCGTACAATAATTATTACACCAGAAAGTCAAAAGGAGGAAAAATCAGGAGAAATGATAGAACATGCGGGCTTTGAGCTGTGCTTTGACGGGTATTCGTTACAGATTTTGGCTGTGCCGTCGGCGGCCTACCCCCCTTTATTACTATCGTCGTGTATATTTGGGTAGGATGGGGCTGGCATAAGGCTCGCTCTTCTTCTTCAAGACGAACATTTTTCTCGAAGCTGTGCCGCCGTTGCAGATGCGAGAGAGGGTCATATAGAATGCGACGACCTGCCATGGTCGGAGACGGCAGCCAATCGGGTCGTCTGGTTTCCGAGATGGGAAGAGCTGGTTTTTCAGCACAGCACTGCCCTGCCCTGCCCTGCAGCCAACCGCCTGGAGGAGGGGGGGTTTCAGATGCCCAATTTCAACCTGGGAAGAGTGGTATTCTCAGGGGTTGCGCTGGTCAGCGACCCGGGGCGCGCATGACAAAACATTTGACAACGCCCTCCTTCGGCAGGACGTGCGATTCCTTCAGCGGGAAAAGATGTCGATCCATTTCCTGAGAGTGGGGATGTAAGCGGCCGACGCGCTTGCAGGGGATGCCAGCTTTTCCCCGGCTGTATGTATACCTTAGGTTAGCTCAACACCACTCAGCACGAGCGAGCCTGGGGGGGCCCAGACTCGGGCCTTCGGCTCCAAGCTTACCTCATTGCGGCACAAGCGGCGAAGCAAGTTAAGGGGGCAGCGTCGGGGGGCAGGGCAGCCCGGGGGTGATTGGTTGCGGGTGACAGGGGAGGGGGGATGCAGGCAGCCCAAAAAAAGCCCAGGTATTACCATTACCACCCTCTTGGCCCGCCCCTCATCATCAGATTCCATCTCCTTGGTTGCCTGTTTTTTTTTTTTGGGTTGGTCATTCTTCTTCTTGACACCGTTCAATGTCTGCACGTCGTGGCGACATCGCGAGTTGCCCATTTTTGTCGCCCAACTCGACTCTGTCAATATAATAGTATAGGATCGGGTTCTCGGCCAAAACAAGAAACAAAAACCGAAAGATCGACACGATGCATCAACATGGCGGGCCGAGCTCCTCGCTGCCGGCGCAACTGCTGCTCCACGTCACGCGGCGCCGGCCGAGTCGCTTCGCCGTGACTTGCGCCATCTCCCTCTTCTTGCTCGCCGCCATTTGGATCTACAGCAGGACCGCCATGGAGAGCGTGACCTTCCCATGGCCAGCAGCCCAGAATCCCACAAACCATATCCCCTCCAAGATTTGGCAGATTCTGCTGCCCAAGAAGCCGTCCAAGGACAGGTTCTCCCCGGACCCCAAGAATCTTCAAGACACGGCGTCTTGGCTGGCCATGAACACAGATTATACATAGTAAGTAGTAAGACACGATCGGCGTGCGACCCCAGGCACACTACCTGCCTACCTAGAACATTCTGCGCCCCGACCCGAGACACTAATTAATCTCGTTTCTGCAGCACGCTCGTCAGCGACCACGGCGGCAGCAAGTTCGTTCAAGACCGCTTCATGCACCAGCCCAAAATTGTCGAGGCCTACAAGAACATGCCCAACGTCGGCATGAAGTCTGACCTCCTGCGCTATCTTCTGCTGGACGCCGAGGGCGGCGTATACACGGACACGGACACGGTCGCGCTGAAACCCATCGACTCCTGGGTGCCCAAGGGGATCCAGCGCGACCGGGTCAAGCTGATCGTCGGCATCGAGTTCGACCGGCGCGACGGCGGGCCGTGGGCCGACATCCCGCACTGGCTGCAGTTCTGCCAGTGGACCATCGCCGCCGCGCCGGGCCACCCCGTGTTCCGCAAGATGGCCGACCGCGTGCTCCAGTCGCTCGAGGCGCTGTCTGAGACACACCAGGTCCCCATCGGCCAGGTCCACCCCACCAGTTTTGAGGTGATGAACTCGACGGGCCCCGCGGCGTGGACCGATGTGGTGTTTGAGCAGCTCCAGGAGTACGATCCGAGTCTCAACACGACCAAGGACTTGTCGTTTATGGAGAAGGCAAAGCTGTACGGCGATATCTTGGTGCTCACGATCGATGGGTTCGGCATGGGCCAGGCGCACTCGGGGAGCAGCAACGACAGCGCAATACCCGAAACTGCTTTGGTCAGGCATCTCTTCCGCGGGTCTTGGAGGACAGAGGATTGAGGAGCCAGCGAATGCCACGTTACCAGCCAGCCAGCCAGCCAGCCAGCCGGCCGGGGAAGCCTGCCTCTGCAGGCTGTGAACTTGCTGCTTCGGTGGGTGAGTTGGGGGGGGGGATTACTGAACGCCGGCCAGTGGCGAGTTCTCCGCTTGTAATTTTACAATGTAAACGAAAGGTGGACGGACGGACGCAACCCTCGCATCAGCGCCGTCACCCAAAGCAGGCCTAGGGGGGCTTACGCGGAAGAGAACCCCGAGTACCACCACACTACGACTGCGGACGAAACGGGCCGGTCATGCAGGACGGAGCATCCCAGCCCGCTTATCGACGGAGACACTGGCTGGTCGGAAATATTAAAGTCCTGGACGGTGTCCCAGGCACACACACACACACACCACCACCACCAACAAACATTCTCTTTTGGCGGGTTTTGGAGTTTTTGCAAGGAAGGTTTCTTATCGGGAAATATTAGGCATATTGTTGGTTTGTTGTTCATCATAGGAGGCGTTGGGAGCAAGGGAAAATAGTCCCGCCGGGGTCAAATCTCCCCCTGTACTTATTTAATGTTTGGATTTGGGCGTCGATATAAAGCTCCTGCAGATGATATCATTCATGTCACAGCCCCCTAGACCGGTAGATGAAAGCACAAGTTCCTGACTCGATGGCCAAGCAGTTTGGTAATATGAATGTTGGAAACTTGATGGAGTGCAAAGTCAAAGAGTGTATTAAGGTCCTCGAGGAAGAACGGGGACAATGTCATATACATCCACAGAATGGCCTCCAGCGGACCTTTATTACAGTGACGCCCTAATAATATCATGACTGGTGTGCTCTGTTGCCCCCTTTCAGCACAACTAAATTGTATAAGGTGTTTGGGATCCTGTGGTAGCTGCCATAACCATTCATTCAATGCAGCAGCAATGCTTTTGATTCAGCCATCTCTTGATTAACCTTTTTTCATGACTCGTTGATGTTCATTTAGCAGCAATGCTTTTGAATTACCCGTGTTTTCACCTTTTCTGTTGTGACTCGAAGAATATGAAGCAAGGCACTTGATAAACCTGGCGATGTTCATCATCCAGTAACAAGCATCATTGATGAGTAGCCTTGGGCCCGTCAAAATATTAGTATTCATCAACCCCCACTTCGCTCCTCCAATGCGCTCTACAATTAATTCCCAAGACGAGGCTGAACCGTCAAACAGTTCACCCCTTCCCCAGCGGGCCGCCACGCCTCCATCTACACCTCAGCCCCCTCATCCCTCGTTCCAGACGCCTTTCTGAGTCCCAGCGTTTCATTAAACTCCTCCACCACACCATCCTCGACAACACACAGCAGCTCCTGGGGCGTGATGCGCTCCCCGGGCGTGGGGTGCAGCATCTTGGCCACCGTCTCGCCCAGCCAGTCACTCTTCTCTGCCTCGGAATCCTTCAGCAGCGTGGCCCGCACATCGTCGACGACGCCCATCCACGCCCTCATCTTCCCCCACTCAGCCACCACGCCTGGGTCAGGAAGCGCCGCCGCATCCGCATCCGCATCCGCATCGGCCTCGCCCATGCCCACACCGTCCCACCGCCAGTTCGCCGCCAGAGTGCCAATGTGCCACCGCACGGCCTGCCGCTGGCTCTCGGGCCACAGGACGTGCTTGAGGAGGTACGCCATGACGACCCCCAGGGCCCAGACGTCGGCCGGCGCCTTTCGCTCCAGCGCGGGGGTCCAGAACTCGGGCGGCACGTACCACGCCGTGCCGCCGTCGTGCGATGACGACGACGACGAGGAGGCGTCGTCATCGCCGTCGTCGTCGGTGATGGTGGTGGCCAGGCCAAAGTCGATCAGCACTGCCCCTGTGGCCCGCGAGTACAGGATGTTGGCCGGCTTGACGTCGTTGTGCAGGACGCGCTGCTCACGCAGGTACTCTAGCGCGTGGGCCATGTCGGCGAGCACGCGCACGGCGTCTTCTCGCGTTCCCCGGAATAGGCTATCTCCCTTTCTATCGCACCACTCGAGGCTACTGAGGTCAGGGGCGTCGACGTGCTGCAGGTATAGTGCGCCGATCCTGGCGTCGCCGCCGAGGAGTTCAACAATGACGGGCTAATTAACAATACGTTTAATTAGCTTAAAATCAGCCCCTACATAATAACTAAAGAGGGAGTATCAAGGGGAAAGGGGGAAAAGGGCGGGGGATGACATACCGACTTCAGCTTGCGATGGACTTTATATTCCGCCGCCCAATCCTCGGCATCACACTCTTTAGTCCGAAACACTTTGACGACGACCACCCCCCGGTCGGGGTACGACGAGTGCCGCGCCGTGAAAATCACCGTCGCGGGCGTCCTGCCCACCTGTTTCATCCGGAAGAGCGAGTAATGATCATGATCTTGCACGAGGCCGGTGGTCACGACGACAACGCGCACCATCTGCCCGTCCTGCAAGTCCTCCAGTGTGTTGAAGAACTGCATTTCTCCCTCGACAGGTGGCTGAGCCCCCGATACAAAGGCCGATACCAGAGCTAGCTGCTTGGCTTGCTGCTGCTCGTTTCCGTCCTCGGGCTCCTGCTCTTCGTGCTCTTCAAGCTCCGAGTCAGAGTCTACGTCCAGGCCTGCCACCGAAACACTTCGCTTCAAACCCTGGCGCGCCACGACTGACTTGGAGGAGGCGCCTGAGCCTGAGGAGGTGGGGGGAGGAGGAGTATACGACCGCTTATCGAAGACCAAGGCATATCCCCGTGGGCGAATCATAACCTGGAACGAGTACATCGTCTCTTCTGTCCAAGACCCGGAGCCTGAGCCTGAGCCTGAGCCTGAGCCTGAGCCTGAGCCTGAGCCTGAGCCTGAGCCTGAGCCTGAGCCTGAGCCTGAGCCTGAGCCTGAGCCTGATCCTGAGCCTGATCCTGGGCCAAAACTGAATCTCCACCTGCCCGAGGCAACGCTCTGGCATCCGAACGTGTTGATTACTGCTACTACACCCGGTTTGGTGTCATGATCTGCAGCGATGGCGATGCCTTTTCCCTGGCCTAGTTCATGATCGTATGCTGCCGATTCTTCTTCATGCTCAGCCTCAGCGTGGGTGGAGAGGCTTTCTACCCGCAAAGGACCATCGCCGTAGTTCTGGATGACGACCGAGTCGCGGCCCACGCGGTACAAGATGGCGAAATTGATGGGCTTGACAATTTCGCAGCCGATGTCTTCGCTGCGCTGAGGGATGGCCAGGCAATAGGGGGTTGTGGTTGATGGTGGTGCTGCGGATACTGATTCGAGGGCTGGTGTTGATCGAGTGACGTTTGTCCATTCACAGCCTCTGATGGTGAGCGAGCCGCGCTCGGGAGTGAGGAGGAGCCTGTATGGCAGGCTATCGGCTTCGATCCGGGCAGCGATGGGGGTGTCCATGGCTGCGATGACGGTGGGTACCTATGGTAGGGACGTACGATGGGTATACGTGGGTAAAGAGTTGGTGGGGTACGGAAGGTATGTGTAGGTAACTAGGTAGGGATGAGTTGGGCTAACTAGTAGAAAGAGCTGTCGATGTGAAAAGCTTGGGACTGCAGTGTTATTTCCGACCGCGACTTCTGGAGAAAGACACGCCAGTTGACTAGGTTACCAGGAGAAAGTCAGTGTTAAGTTGAGTCGAGTCACTGTGGAGAGTGGCCCGTTCTCTTGGTGAAAGAAGACAGGAAAACGGCTGCGATAGCTTCGAGACGCGTCGGGACGCGTCTCTCTCATCCCCTCTCTTCCCATCACTCCCATATTGGCTGGCACCCTAGCTGGATGCCCGACAGCTTTTGAGAACTATTTCACCGCTTTTCTCTCAACCGAACCGTAGAGACTCTCGTCCGCTTCTTTTCCGCCTGTTATCGAAAAGAAAAAGACTCAGTCAACATATACATATAATTACTGCAGCTTGACCAGCAACCCTGCCGGCCACCGCCACCGCCACCGCCACCTCTACCACTCCTATACTTTTGTCGATGACGACCGGTTCCGAACTTTACCAGCCTTGACTTCTCTCTTTCCGACTTACAAAGACTCAAGTACCCGGTAACCTCAGCGTCCCCCCGCAACGCCGGAATCCCAGCCGGCAGGGGGCCCGACGAAAATGCCCTCAGGCTTCGACGACAAGCCTGACGATGAAGCCATCACGAATATTTGGTTACCATCCACTCTTTCATTCCCTCGGCCGAGGGCAGAGATCCGCTTGGTCAAGGAGTAAGCGGTGACCCAAGGACAAGAAGGTGTCGAGCGCCTGTATCTGGAAGACTCGGGAGGTAGAATTGATGGCTTCTAGGCCGTCAGACTTGGCAGCCCCTTGACGTGTTCTAGTCCAACCCGCCGGTGGGTTCAGCTCCCACGACTTGACTGCGTGCAACGAAGCGACAGCAGGCGACGGATACAACATTAGAGGAAGAAGAGGAAGCCGTGGCGCAGAGACGCCTACGAGTGCCAAAGTACAAGGCACAGAAAAGGCGTCACAACCCCTTGATCCGTCACAGCCACCTGATCGTTTAGCACGAGAGCCAAGTAAGTACCTCGGCTACTTGTTCTCGTTCTTTTAGCCGAGCGGTCAGTTGGTATATCTTGGATTTGGTGGCCAGGGTAGCCACCACGGCAAAAGGGGAACCCAAAAGGCCAGATATGGACTCATTACGCGGCAATCACATTGTATATTTTAACGGTTCAGAAAACCCTGGGAGATTCCAGTTGAGGGTGAAACGTCATGGCAAATGGGTGCAGAGCTGTGACCTCTCAGTGTGTCGTACTAGGTATATGGCAGGAACAATGGACACCTTTGCGACCCGTTACCAGGTGGTGTGTGTGGGGGAGGGGCGGGTGAGCCCATCGGTGTTCTCCTCTTTCCGTCTGTCTGCAGCTGACCGCTGCGATGGCTGGCTTGGGCAGTGCATCTGGGACAAAATGCCACGGGATGCTGGGAAGAATTTTCAGGCAGACATGGGATATGGAGACAAGGCCCTCTATCTTCAAACTCAAAATTCACCCAGCATCTTCCATCTCGGCCTGTCCAGAAACTGATTTCTGACCACGCAGCGCATAATCACATATCATCATGGCAGAGGCTGCTGGGCTCGTTCTCGGCGTCGTGGGCATCATTGGCGCATTCAAGGACACGGTCGACCTGTTCAACCTCTTTGCTGACTCGCGCCACCTGGGACGAGACTACGAAATCCTGGACACCAAACTCGACATCGAGAAGACTCTCTTCCTTCGATGGGCCGATGGCGTGAAACTCCTGAGCGACGACTACGACACAAGACTGGATGACCCAGGCACACAGAGCCTCGTTGCCCGAATTCTGTCATGTGTCGCGCTTCTTCTCACCAACGCCCCAGAGCTTAAGGAGCTGTATGGACTGAGCGAGGCCGCCGGAGATGCCAGGGACCCCAACACATCTGAACTGCAACTGGCACCAAGATACAGCGACAACCGCTGGGCTCGCTTCCTCAGCAAGTACCAGTCTCATCGTCTCAGAGCCGAGATCCGCGCAAAGACGACAGTTCCTTTGCAAAGGCGAGTTCGCTGGGTCGTCCGGGACGAGCAAAAATTTGGGCACCTGGTTCGGGAACTAATTAGAACATTTCCGCACAAAGCTTAACGACATTGTCCCGACCTTTTTCAACACGGCGTCCGCCCAGGCGATGAACGACCAAGATATGAAAACAATTAAGACTGTTTCAAGGCTCGGGGTCTTGATGGATGCTGCCGCCGGCTCCCAGAAGAGCATCGCTGAATCGGCTCATGACGCCATCGCCCGGATATGTGAAGACCGCATCCTCGCTAAGCTCTGGTTCAGAAGGATGGACGAGCGGAGAGAAATCATTTCCCAAGCACATCAGAACACACTTCTCTGGGCACTGGAGGCGCCTGGCATGGCTGATCCATGGGACGACCTTTCCGAGTGGCTCCGGTCTGGCTCTGGCATCTACTGGATATCAGGAAAGGCTGGGAGCGGCAAGTCGACACTCATGAAGCACATCTACTTGAGCGGCAAAGCCCAAGCCCTTCTTTCCGAATGGGCACATGGTGGAAAGCTGTGCTCGGCCAACTTTTTCTTCATGAATCTTGGCACCATGGAGCAAAAGTCGCAAGAAGGCCTGTCGAGGACTCTTTTGTACCAGATTCTCTCCGAAAGCCGATCAATTATTCAGGATGCGCTCCCCGGCATGTGGAAGGAGCTCTACAGCAGTCGAGATGGGGACTCAGAGTGCGACATCAGCTTGCCATCGGTTGCAGAAGTGCAGTACGCCTTCCGCGTCATCGCCAAAAGCACAGTCACCTGAGGCAAATTCTGCTTTTTTATCGACGGACTTGACGAATTTGTCGGCAATTATATGGACGGCCTCACATTCATCAAACGCCTTGCCATCAATGAGAATATCAAGATTCTTGTCTCAAGCAGGCCAATCCCAGCCTGTGTGGCAGCGCTCCCGTTTATGAATGGGAATGAGAAGCGGGGCGGCAACCCGGATGGTGAGGTTATCGGGGCGTTAGACTAGGCGCTGTGGTGCTCACGTGCATGTTGATTGAGTTGTGAGTTTTTTCTTGGTGAAGAGAGGGCTGATGGGGGAAGCTGACCTGGGTAGTATCATCTATACGTGCATCGCTGCCGAGGGCGTCAGGGACACGATGAAGATTCGGTGCCAGCGGGAGGAGGAGGGTACTGCCAAGCCGCCGTCTGCTCCTGTTACCGTCTAATCCAAAACCTATGGTCTCCGGCCTCAAAGGAGCTCGACTGGAGTAAGGTAGGCATGGGCTGTTCGTCGCGAATTCCCGGAGTGAACGGCAAATTTGTGCCCAAACAACTGTAATGGTGTAATGAACGATTGCTCGTTACTGGACATTGTCACGGGGGTGGGAGAGGCAGGCATTAATAACTTTGGTTTCCAATGAGCTGCAACACCGGATATAGTTATCTCATAATCTCATTTCTACTTCATCTTTTTCGTTGGGGCGTCTCAAATGTTGAGAATTTTCTTAGGTGCTATGCTATTCATCTTCACCTCTGCCTGCTTACGGCTAATTATCTCTCCCATGCTGGTGTGATAATAAGAATTTGCCATCCTGTATTTCAGGTCTTACGGACACCTTAACCAGATTCTAATATACATTTGTTGTCCTCTCATACTAAATAGTGCTCGTCTCCCCAAAAGAAATGCTCACCCCTAGATCAGCATCTGGCTCTTCAGCTCATCTCTGATCCTGGATGCGGACCATGGGTCGTCAGACGGGACCAGGACCGGCCCGGCAACAGTTGCAGGGGCAAACTTTTTCAGCGTTGAAATTGAAGTACCCTTGTTTATCTGGACTTGGAGGTTGTGTTCCTGGGAGCTGGTCATCTGTAAAAGCCAGCACGAGATCAAGGTAAGCCTTGGTCCTGAAATAGCTTTTGCTCACACCCTGCATGTCCAGCCTGAAGTCGTCGTCGGAATGGAGAGTACCCCCTAATGTCGGAAGTGCTTCAAGAACGCTGTCTGGGATTTCATCGATGAATGCTTTGAGAGCCTTAGTTCCTTTGCCCATGGTGAAGGCGCAGTGGATTAGAGAGCAGAGCGTTGAAGTTTGTGGAAATACAGCGAAGAAATTTTGGTAGTTATCCTTTGGGCTCGAGTTGATGATTGGACTGAGCATAGAGTATAGGTTATGATGACCCAAGCCTGCCTGATATACTTTTTTGAGACCCCAAGCAGCGTGCCTCGAGGGGCCGTTGCCGAGAGCATCTGTTATTGGCCGCCATTTTTGTGTTCCAGCCATTGAAAGATTTGAACGGATTGTACGGTGACCAGGTGGCCGGGCTGTCTTACGCCATCAGTCCACCCAATAATCGCAAGAACCGCGCTTAATTAATTCATCGATCGCGCCGACAGTTACATGCGCTTGTTGGCCGTGTTTGAGGACCTGACGGGCGCTTCCGAATCCTTTTGGCGCCTAATTTGGGGAGCTCCAACCCACACAACGCAAAAGGAACTTGACGCACAGTCCCTTCTTGAAACCACTTATAGGCGGCTCATATGTGTTGGACAGAGACGACAAAATAGCTGAAACAGGGCGCTAAAGCTGCGATGCGCCCAATGGGTTCATCCATGTGTAGCCCCAGGTCGTCTCCGCACACTCTCTGAGGCACGTGATCGGGCAGCCACCACGCCGCCCCAGTGCCTACCTAATTTATTAATCTGACTGGCCAGCACCCGCTCGCATTTTTGCACATCTTGCCATCTCATCACCGTCGCACCCAATCGACAAACAAATTATGGTAAACATGCCGCCACCAAGCCAAGACGGGTTACGATGGAAAGAGAAACTCTTTGACCTGAAGCCGGAATGGACACGGGACCCCTCGATTCCTGCGATTGAAAAGGTGTGTCGCCAGCAATTAAGCATCCCCCCGGAGGAAACCTGCAACGTCACCTTTCACGCATCCGGCTTGTTCAACAAACTCTTTACCGTAGAATCTACCCAAGGTCCTCTAATAATGCGCGTCTCGCTGCCCGTCTACCCTCGCCAGAAAACGCGTGCCGAGGTCGCCACCTTGCGTTGGGTGCGCGAGAATACGACGATCCCAGTCCCCAAAGTATTTGGTTTTCACGACAGCAACGACAATGAGATTGGTTTTGAGTGGATCTTGATGGAGCTAATGCAGGGCACATCGGCACATGGACGATGGCGGACCATGTCAATGGAGCAAAAGGTCGCATTCGCGAATCGGATCGCATCATTCCAAGCAGAGATGTTGGGATTCGGGAAGCCAGAGGCCATATTCAGAAGCATAGGGTCATTAGATCTCTGCAATCGCGACGTTGAAGATTCGGAAAAGGTCGCTCCCGGTGTACTGGTGTCCAGCGAATTCTTTATGGGCGACCACCTTTCTTACAATATTCCGCGGGGTCCCTTCCGTTCTAGCCATGACTGGCTGAACGTCGAGCTGGACATCATCCTGCGACACCAAACCGCCGTCCTGGAGAATTCAGAGGACGAAGACGACAAAGAAGACGCCGAAGATGTGTTGTCTGTGGCGCGGAAGCTACTCGCTCTTGTTCCCAAGGTCTTCCCCCCAGCCCTAGAAGTGCCAGAGACGACAGCACTCTACCACCACGACCTTCATCTAAAAAACATCCTGGTGAATGAACAAGGGGAAATCACTGCCGTCCTGGACTGGGAGTGTGTCTCGGCAATGCCTCTGTGGATGTCGACCAAGTTACCCAAGTTCCTTGAGGGGCCAGTTCGGGAGGAGAAGCCGCAGCGGGATACATACCTCGATGCGGATCAGCTATCTAACAAGTCTGCCGTCGCGGCAGGGAAGCCCGACTTGGATAATGAAGGGAAAAACGAGCTGTATTTCATCCATAAGATGGAGTATGAAGCAACCCAGCTGCGGAAAGCTTACAAAGCTAGGCTAAAAGAGCTGTGGCTAGAGTGGCCGCTTGAAAAAAGTCACGCCGAGATTGACTTGTTCCAGGCAATCTCGGGATGTGACGGGCTATGGGTGAAAAGGATAGGCAGATGGGCTGATCGTATAGAGAAGGGCGAAACGGTACGATTAGACATGGAAGATGCCTAGCGAGGTTGACTCACAGGAGTTGATGGCTTTTGCATACATGTACGTGTTCAATCAGTTACAGCCTAAGTGAATTGGGAAGCGTCTTGTTCCGCCTAGTGAAGTACCATCTACAGTCTCTCTGTAACCCCCCTTCATCCTTCCTGAAATTGCTCGTCTATCCTGGTCTGGCCGAACTGGGTGGTATTTCTTTCCGGTGCATTTGGGAGGGTTCACAAAGGAAGATGATTATCCTCGGTTGAGGCCAAGATGCCCACGACTGAGCGTTAACCCGCTGCAAGGTTTTTCCTCACATCCCACCGCGTCAGATACGGCAAAGCCCTACGATTTTATCTCTCAATCGGCGATAGTGTTTACTACATAATCACGGTGGACATGGAGTGATGAGGTGAGCCCCTGACTTATTCTCCAGCTCCACAGGGTAAGTAATCTGCTTATCGTCAACCTCCCAGCCGTTAGACTAATATCTCTCCCCTGGTCCAGTTCCATCTCCAGTAACAACAAACTTGCAGATTTTGCGTAAGGTTGGCACATTCGTTCTTATTAGAGACGAAGGCGATGGTTCAGCCCCTGAATCAACCAGTAGATAAGTAATCTTACCTTTTTGTGGGGGAATGGGGATGAGATACACCAAGGCTTGCAATGTTTACAGACGGTATCCATCAAACAAAGGTCAGACGCCACCGTCGGGGTGTAGATGATGTCGTTGGCGCTGTCGGTTATCTTATCGCCCCGTTACCACCTCTAACTAGCTCTCGTCTTATTCAAGACTGAATAAGTGACAGGACATGCACCAATGTTCAAAACCTACGCCTGTACCTTCTTGCCGGCTGCCGGCGTCCCGGAGCGCCATTGCAGCTCGAAGTACTTACAGCATACGGCCTTGTCGCGCATGATGGCGAAGCCACACAAGAGGTCCTCCGAGACGGGAACGGGGTATGTGTCGCCGAGGTAGGTGTTGCCTGGCAGGTTTTAACAACCAATGTACACGAGCCAGGGATGGAAAGGAATAGAAAGATTATCATACCACTTTGACCACAGGCTGGTTTCTCAAAAAGATGGAGAAGGGATCGTTGTTGATGGTGCAGATACGGGGGCGCCACTGAAAAATTTTGTCAGTTCTGGCGACCAATTCTGGGCCCCCTCGGCTAGAGTTGAAGCCAATGCCCCAGCCTATTGTGGTGCAGCCTTGCCGAAAAAGGGTAATTAGGGTGAGCAGATTCGCCCCATAAAACAGTGATGGGGTTTGCCTTGACGCAATTAATTACGAGGCATTCTGCCCTACCATATTGGATCAACAAATACTATTTTGACACCTCAAAACAAAACAATTACAAATTGCATAGTGTTGGAAGTGATCTTCCCAAATCGTTACCCCAAACCTCTTACCCTGAAAAGAAAACAGCCAGGGGGCATGGAAAATGAAACATGCCGATCTCGGGCCAACATCTGGAAAGTGATCGGTAACGAGAGGCTAACCGCAAACCAGTGTTTAATTCTCGGATTGTTCCTTCCCAGAGCAACTGAGGTCGTTTCAGTTTGCCATTTCCGGATGCGAGTGATGGAAAAGGGAGTTGGTTGCTCCGTTCGCGCATGTTTTGTGTTGCGAAGCTTGATGAAGTTGCCTTTGCAAAACTGGGCATGATGCATCTGTCTGGAGCACTTGTGTTGTCACTCTTCAGCAGGGCATGTCTCTGCGTGGTACCCTCAAATCCCCTTCTATGGGGACGGGTATGTTCTCTCTCTTCTCACTCCTCTGGAGAGATGAAGACGGCTGATGGAACAACAGACACCATGCTCGAACCTCAACATGCTGACCGCAAACCCGGGGATGCGAGGACATAATGGCGTCTAATTACTGGGGTTGGAATCCCGATATTGAAAAGGGGGAGACATCAACGAGGCGACTAGGATGAAGGCAAGCACGTATGAACCATCCTTCCCTCCCCCTCCCCCTTTCACCATCCGTACATTTTACCATCCAGTGCTGAATCGGGGTGTGGACTGGCAGCGTTGGGATATTTTCTCAGATCAACTCGCCGAACGGGTACGATGGGCACCAGCTGCTCCGCCACCTAGACGAAGTCAAAAGCAGCAGCGCGGCCTTGATCGCGTCTGCCATGCCCAACGGGCTCTCGTTCAACGAGGTCACCCCCAAGATTGCCCAAGACATTGCCAACGTCGTTCGGCAGTTCACCAACCAGGGCATTGAGGTGTGGCTCCGCTTCGCCCACGAGATGGACTGGTATGTGCAGTCAGGGACATACCGAGGCAGAGTTTGTTTTTTCTCTCAACCTTGGTCTGACTGACTGACTGACTGACTGTCTGTCTATCTGTCTGTCTATCTGTCTGTCTATCTGTCTGTCTTCTAACCCTTTTCAGACTCGACCCAATTCGTCAAAGCCTGGCGCACAATCCACAACGCGACAAAGGACATCCACGGCTGCCTGCTCTTCTGGAGCCCCAACAACGCCAAGTCCATCGACCTGCTAGCCGAGTGGTGGCCGAGGGGCAGAGCACGTCGACATTGTCGGCATGGACCAGTAGGCCAGCTCCACGTCGGCCACGTTCAAGAGCACGTATGGCGCGTTTTACGACGCCTACGCCAAGAAATACAACAAGAACATGGCCATCCCCGAGACGGCGACCAAGCCCGACAATGTGACGCTGAAGCAGACATGGGTGCGTGCGTTGGCCAGTGCGGATGTCAGGCAGGAATTCCCGTGTTTGCAGAGCGTGTCGTGGTTTGAGCTGCATAAGAGTTGGGACTATCGCGTGGTAATGGGGCAGAATCAGAGTGTGAGGGACCAGACGCTGTCGAATTTTAGATGAGATGGCAGGTGCATTTTTGCTGTGCGTGTCGTTGGACAAGGCAATTTAGATGGCAGGTGGTGTTCTCTTCGCTTTGAGGGTGACTTTTTCTTTAGTGCGGATTCCCATGTTGAGATAAGTTGTGCAGTACCGTGATCAAACAAGGAAGGTGGGAGAGTTGCCTGTCTGTGCCCGCCCACGTTCTGGTGTCCGATCTCAAGTTTGCTGTCACGTTGTTGGGAGACTGGTTATTGCCAAGTCCAAGAACGAGACGCAGAAATTGGCTTTTGCACTTGCCGTTCTGTCAGCGAGCACCTTTTGTCCTGTGGGTTGCTGCTCGTTGGCAAATCGAGATCACACGCTCCGCGCCTTTGCTTTTTTCCCCCTTTGGCAGTTCAAGTTGCTGTCGCCTGCTTCGTGTCATAAAGGTCTCGTCTCCCACAAGCTCCGCTTTCTCCCTGCTCACGCCTGTCCTTAGTTTAGCCCACTCGCCCGCGAAGCCTGGACACAGTGCGTGTTCATGTCGTAATAATGCAAACTGCAAAGGGTGAGGAAGGAACGCTGTTGATGGACGGGGGGTTTTTTTTTTAAAAAAAAAATTAAAAAAAAAGGAAAGAGCCAGAATCCTATAACCCCCCCCCTCTTCTCCATATCTCTCTCCCTAGAATCCCCGATTCTGCCCTCTTAGACGTGGCCCATTGCGTGAAGAGCAAACACGCCAGTCATGTGGGAACGATTCCGCAGGTATGTCCTGCAGTTTGACATATTTTTTCATTGCTTTCACTGCTACGCTCTCGACGCTCGCTCTTCAATGACTCCAGCAACTGTGGTCTTTCGTCCTGGTGCTTGCTGGCCCTGTCCATGATGGCGATTATTATCTGTAAAAGGGCCGCTCGTTCCTCTCCATCCCATCTGATCTTCCGATCTTCAGCTTGACGGGTCGAAGCTCCGGGGACGAATGATGCAAGCCGCCAGGATGGTCACATCTTGGTTAAAGCTATCGAAGCGTGCATAAACTTGGTGTATGGTCGTCGGCAAAGACAAATAGAGTCTTCCCCTTCGATCTAACAAACCACAACTGTGGGGTGCGCGGTTTTCGCGGTGCCCACGAGCCTACAACGCCCCCGCTATCTTAATTGGCAATCGGGTGGTCGTCACAAACGAGGGACTCGGTGGTTTCTAGTACTGATCTCGGCAGCTGGCAAGGAGGGAAAAGAGATTTAGGTAAGTCTTTAGCTGTCCCAGTGAGTGCAAGGAGGTGGTGGGAAGACAGGAGGTAAAAGAACGGCGGAAGTCGACACCGTCGACGACAGTCAGGAACCCGAAAACCTCACATTCACTGGCTGGTGTCGCAAAGCTTCAACGCCCATCAAGGTGCAAACAAAAGATCAAAGAAAGAACCTCACCTGGTTTATGTGGCGGCGCTGGAGGAAATGTTGTGACGAGACTCTCACGCTGCTAAAAAAATTTAAAAGAAAAATGAAAAATGAAGTTTAAAAAAGAAATTTGAAGTGATGACTGACAAGAAAGCAAATTGTGCTTGTGGGGGGCGTGCCAACAACTAAATAGGGGCTGAAAGGGCTGCAGCTCTGAGAATAACTACCTAGATACCAAGGTATCAAGGATTCCTTTGGACCTTGCCGTTTGGTGCCTGCCCCTGAGCGTCCGAGACAGTTAACCCGCAGACATAATGCTATCATCATGGCCATAACTACAATTCACTTCCGTCTCTCTCTTCTTGAAGATTGAACCTGGTTCACAGGCTGGCATCCCACCCATATGCTCTTCGAGGACGTGCTCTATCTTGCGGTTGGTCTCTCAACTCCGTTCCGGAACCCTCCGAGAAAGAAAGGGGCAGCGGAAAAACCAGGGCAGGGTCGCTCCAACTAGACAACCGCCACTCGCATGTCTTCTTGGCAGGCACCACTATTTGTTTATGACGAGTTTCGATACTCGTTGCTCCCCAACGAAATCAGAACCACCTCCAGCATTGTCCTAATTCCTTGCTGAATGAAAGATACTATCACCCTAGGTGAACAGCTAGCCTGTCGAGGCGGGTAACTGATTAATTATGCGAGTTATGTGGAGGTAGAACCGAAAAGGGGCTGGCCGTCGATGGGAGAAAAGCGTGGACCTATGAAAACAGCATATGTCGTCGAGTGAGAAGATATGCTTTGCTGATACTGATGTAATTAACTACTACCTTACCTAGTAATTACTTGGGAGCAGAAAAGGGACATAGTTGAAGGGAGAAAGACACATCGGTTATTGACGTGACACCAACAAGCTTGATGATATGAGGGGGGTGTGACGTCTTCGCCATTTGTTAACATGCACCAACTGATGGGTAGGTAGGTATGAAGGGAGAGCAGAGCGAAATCTCTTCTTCGTTGTTGCGAATGGAGTGGAACACGGTCGATTAGGGGGCGGTAACAAAATTATAGATAGGAGCCAAGTAGGAGGCGGACCCTGAACTGTCGATGTGGAATTTCGAGATGATAGACGTCAGTTCACCCAACACTCTTCATCAGATACGGGATAACTGGACAGAGATGACACCAGTAGTTGTCTCACCCACAAGTCCCGCATGCAGTAGCTGTCTGTAGCTACAGCTTGGAAGTGACACCATAACACTGACAAGTATTCTTTATTGTCGAACAAGGCCAAAGTCACATATCATTGCATATAGTAAGACATATATACATGTCATCGAAGCAGCTCACTTATCATTTATCAACAGAGGTAAGCCAATAATTCTTCTATGCCCCATCAGCACCGCGGAACCAACATGACCACGTGCCATACAACGCTGCGGACCCATGTAACTAGCAAGGTAGATATGCGTTGTACATGTGCAGCCTCCGACCCAAGGCCTTGGGGTGTGACTCGGAGCCAGGACCAGATCCTTGCAATACATACGGGCGCGATCCAGCAGCTATCCGTTGGTAGGCAGGCGAGAGAGAACGGACATGACTTCTCTCCCAAGTCTGGAACCATCCGACAGACAAGGATGGTCGGGTATTTAGGGCTGCGTCCGGTTGCGGAGGGGGGTTGTTCAATACGAGGCTATTTGTTACTGCTATGGGAGTGAGGAGACGAAAAGAAGATGGAAGTGTATTGACATTTGGATGATAGGGATTTAGAAGACACGGGTGGAAAGGATGGCACAGTCAAATAAACATGGCAAAAATGATGGGGAAAAAAAAAGGACATTGTATGAGCACTTGGAATGGATCTAGATAGCTAGAAAGTATAACATACCGAATATGGGTTGAGAAAATCGGCCAAGGCTGGGATGCAGAGCGGACAACAAACAGGAAGTATCGACAAACAGAAACCATACGGGAATGGGCCAACACCTCTCACAAGAATTTGGCATGCGGCTCTGGCAAGACAGTATGCAGGCAGGATACCTATCTGTCAACAGCGATGGCAAACTTGTGCAGATTCACGAAGCCGGCTTGGCTTACAGACCGAACAGCAAGACTTATCTACACTAGCATGCGGTCAGGCTTCCAAGCTGACTGATGGTCAGCGAGTAGGCAGAAGCAGTATCCGATCACTGTCGAGTGCCAACCAAATAATTTGCTTGGTTCCAGACCAAGACTGGATGGATCCAGAGATAAGGCAAAGATGGCACCTCATACGCGTGTGCCACTTCGGGTGTTTGGTGTTGCACATGGCTGGCTGTAAGCCACGCCAGCGCAGTTCCGCAGGAAGTATTTGCATTATCACCAAGCATCTGGAAGGCCCACTGGCCCGGCCCAGCCGACAAGACGAGCAAGATAGGGAAAGGCTTACCTTCTCGGCCAATCAGGGTCGTGTCTTCCTCACGGGTCACAACGGATCCGACAAGTTGGCAGAGACGGCCGCCGGACAGAGACAAGTGACAGCCGACGGAGGCGCCTGCGTCCCTCCCGAACCAGTTGCAAACAAGACCTGTCTTATCTCTGTGGAAGGGCCGGCTGAAACTGTCGACCAGTTGTCACTCTGGGAACTGTCGTCGCCAGTGTAGGAGCTAGAGCATCCGCCGCCACCCTGAACCTCGTACCACGAATGTCTCTCAGCTCACACAGCAAGAGGCAAGATGAACTTGCTGATCGTCAAGAGCGGAGTGTTCCACAACATTTGGCCAGTGAACAGTCTCCGGAGGAGGGACCCCCTCTATGAATGCCGACCCCCACTCGGCGCCTCGCGGCGGCAGAGAGCCGTCCCAGAGTGGAAAACCAAGGGCAAAGGGTGCAGTCACAGCATTCTACTGGACAATAATCGCGCGCTCTCAACCAGCAGCCTCGTTGGGTTGGGTACTCTCAGGTGCCCGACACAGGGCAGAGGAGGGCGAGAACGGGAGAGGCGCCCACACGCAAATTCACAACTGCTGCTGAGGCGGCGGCCGAGTCAGAGAGTATTGGCTGGATGCAGGAAGCTGGATATCCGGTGCTGCAGGGCGCTGAATGCGTGTGCACCCTGGCTGCACTACGAGAAGTGTGGCAGCTGAGCCAAGGCGGGGAGCCCAGAACCCCATGCATAGGAACGATACCCGCGACGTCTTCCCACGAGAAGAGATTTGGCGAGCCCCCATGGTTGAGGCAAGAAATGACTGTATTTCAGGGGTATCTCAGCGAGAGAAATCCGTACATTCAGGAGGCAAAGACCGGAAGGGAGAGTGCAAACACAACAACGACTCGGTGCTGACTCGAGCAGGTTCAGCTATCATGGCCAAACACGATAACGGCGGCTTCGTGGTTAAAGAGCGTGCAGTAGTAGCTGAAGCTCATTGGTTGGTGGCTGCAACGATTGGCAACCAAAGTGACGTGGTTGGGCGGTCGTCATCGTTGTCAACCAAGCGGAACCAGAAACGTTTTCCTCATCAACTAGCGCCCGAGGCGGTGTATGTGTGGGTAGGACAAAACGTCTTGCCTCAACGCTCAACGCTCAACGACACCGACCTAGACCGTCACGGTTGTCATAATGCAATAAGGCGGGATGGCTCACAACGCGCTCAATCCGCCAACATTCAAGAAGCAAAGAATACGGTTTTTGGAACACCATGGTCGAAAAGCTGATGAGAGACCAGGCCAAGGAAGAAGAAAAGGGAGGGAACGGGGAGATGGTCGCCGAGCTGCTAGTGGCTTGTGACGGGAATTGATGCGTGCAGCGTGCGTGATGCGGGCTCGCTTGATCCAGACCATGGATAACCCAGAAACAAACCCACTGGGTTCGTTGTGCAGCAAAGGGACCCCAATCGGTGAAGCTCTCGCCAGTGAGGGACAAGTTCATGATGCCTTGAGCACGGCGGTGGGATGATACTGCAGCTCGCCGCACCCCCACGCAAGCAGCCCGAAGTTCGAAATCAGGTTCGCTCTGAGTCCCATTATTAGGGCCAGAGGTGGTCCAGACTTGTTCCAAACCCAAGCCGGATGGATGCACAGCGGAGGTAAACCAAATGACCGGGACCAGCGAGAGCACTGAAGATAAAGGCCCCTGAAGGAAAAAAAAAAACCTAGAGATAACAAGCCGAATCTTGGGCCGGGCATGTCGGATGAAGGCCGTGGTTTCACCGAGAGGAGAACAAGCAACCACCTGTGGATGACCTGATGATGATAAGCGATCATGGAAGGCTGGTAGCAGCTCGCGGATTGCGTGCAGCGCGTTTCGATAGCGTTGCCAGCTGAGGAAGACGGATGGCCAGTCGGGTCCATGCATCGTCAGCCTGAGCTGGCAAGGCTGATGTGATGATATGGTACATGTACAGTCTGGACCTGGGGAGTCATCAGGGACCAAGGACGGGCAGCCTGGGAGTGAGGATAATGCCGTTTTGAGGACACCACACCGACCGTGGTGCCTGACTTCCGGTGTTCCGCGGGGTGGGAGCCTCGGGAGGCAGAGTCTCACGTATCCGCAGGGCTGCCTGTGCTGGTTGGAAAAGGACTCGGCCGGCCGACACTGTGGAAGGTGTAAGGGACGGGCTAGACCGGATGGGATGTCAGTCAGCCGAGGCCCGTGAAGTAGAAGGTTGGATGGTCAGGCCGCTTCGCTTCCATTTGCGTGCTGGTGTTAGTGGTCCACAGTTGATTGTTCAGTGTTAGCAGTTTCACTTCGCTTCCTTGCTCGCTTCTGTTGACTTTTGCTGTTGGCGGCATTTACTCGTACGGTTTAGTGGGTATTTCAATAAAAATGTTCTCGGACGTTCAGCTCGCCTCTAGCACGCCAAGATCCAACCTCGACCAAAACGAAGAATTGCCATTGCAGTGACAAGTGACGCCGTAGGCGCAAGGAAGTGCGACAAGGCGCTATCGAGGCGCCCAGCAAGATGGTGGAGATTATGGGCCCAGCCAGAACCGATTTCCCTGGTCAAAGCGATACTGCCCAGATTGGGCTAGCACCCAAAAGTCCAGGCTAGCCGTGATAGGCATATACTCTCTCCCCCACCCATAATCACAGCCCCTTTCGGCTAGATTGCCCTGCGGCTGCAGGTACAGGGAAGGGGCGTTCCAGGGGGCTCGGCTGCCACGAAACGAGCGGGTCTCTTGCTGCTTTTTCCATGAATGCTGGGGAAGCCGGGCTCGCAAGCGAATACTTCCCCCGTAACCCGTCTGCCCGTAAAGCGAACCCCTGCTCTAGAGTATGACATCGGGTAATGTTTGGTGACAAGTGGACCGAAAACACGTAACAGTCCAGCCCAACATGGTAGGGCTTCCCTGTACGTCCACTAACCATAGCAAAGATGAACCTAAAAGCTAAAATTTCACCGTGAATCCCTCCCAATCCATGCCTCAGCAAACAGATCCGAGATCCGAAGAAAATCCCAGATGCTCCACGGCGCTTTTCTAAATATCGAGAAAAAACCCGCGTGCTCCAGAGATTTTATTTCGATGGAATTGGTAACTTGGCCTGCTTGGAATTTGGATCGGTCAGTTTCGGCTGGCGCCTTTGCTCGTATATATGCTGTTCCTCTTTTTCTTATCAGCCCCTATTGGTGCTGGTGTGGAAATTCGATGTGTGTTGAGCGCCCCCCTTGGACTACAAGCCGCCACTACTCCGGAAACTCGGCGGTTGAGACCTTGTGCCTTGTGCCATGATTGTGGAAATGCCAAAGTGTCTCCTGAGCGGCCATAGCTTCCTCGTGCCGCCACTTGTCTGCCGTGTCGACTCAGTGGACACTGTACGGCGAGCCAGACCCAAGTTGCATCCAACTGCTGCAGATTCGGCTAGACGATCGCAGTGCAGCAACTGGCGCTGAAAACTCAGCAAGTGCCTAAAGCTGTCTACTGCGGAAAGCGTAACGCTGGGGGGGGCTGCCACCAGCCGCCGAGCTCACTGGGCTCACAGCGAGCCAGCGGCAGGTGCGAGACACTGTACCAGTGACCTGGGCACGCACTTCCCAGTCCGTCCACGAACACAACGGACGGACCCAGTGGACAGCCGAGACTCAGCCAATCGATCCACTCACGCGAACGACAGGCCCCCCCTGGCTCATCAAACCCCCACTAAACCTTGTTTGGTGTGCAATCCACTTTGCAGGCGTGCAGTTTGGTCCTTGATCCTGGCAATCGATGTCCTGTCCACCTCGACCTGCACTCCACCACAGGGCCCCTGGAGCCCGAGAGAGGAGGAGGAGGACTAAGGAGGAGCTGAGGTTTCCCCCTCCCTCCCACCAAGGAGGAGGAGCTCAACTGCAGTCTTTTGTGTGTTTTCGTCTGTTCGCCGATCTGACGGCAGTGCCTCTCGCTTTGCTCTGTTTGAGTCTCTCTCCATTCTCGCTTCTTGCTTCGACAAGAGCGTCGTACCCACGATCGTTTCTCTCATCCTCCTCCTCCTCCTCCTCTCTCCCGCCTTGGTGCTTGGTCTCAGACTCCAACACATACCCGTCCACCAGACATTCGCTTGTTCTGCTCCCCCGTCTTCACCTTAATTGTTAATCGGTCGACGACTGCCCAAGCCTGAAATTGTCGAGTGCCTGACCCGGCCTGCCCTTGCCCGCCACCGTGCTCGCAAGTTGCGCCTCTTGAGCTGCCGGCTCTGACTTTGTTATATACTACTACATACACTCTTGGCCCCCCGCCCGCCGCAGACGTTCACAATGGACAACGACCCGTCATACTCTCCGCAAGGCTACTACGGCCGCCCAGCAGCAGGCATGCCCTCCGCTGCCTCGACCGCGGTGCCAACCCCCCAGCGCCCCAGTACACCCAATGATTCGGTCGGCCGCAACCCCTTCAGCGACGGCGTCGAGTCCCAGGCTTCCAACCGGACGGCCAACGGCGGCAACCCCTTCTCCAGCCCCTCGGCCTCGCGCCCCCCGAGCAGCTTCGACTCCTCCTCAGCACTGGGAGCTCGCTTCGATGACCGATCACAGCGCTTCTTCCACTCGCGGCGAGTAAAGAAGGGCGAGGTGGAGAAGCCGTGGGCCAAGAATGTTGACCCCAAGGAGAAATGGGTCACCATCATCCCCATACTCGGCATCGTTCTTGGGCTGTGTATTTCTGGCTTTCTGGTGTGGGACGGTATCCGCAGTGTTGTCAAGCACAAGTACTGCTTGGTGCTAGCCGAGGACTTCAAGAATGGTCTCAACACCGATGTTTGGAAGAAGGAGGTGCAAGTGGGCGGCTTTGGGTGAGTCTTTTGCGTCCCTTCCCCGGGTCGGGTGTCCGGACTGCCCCTGACTAACAATTTGCGCAGCAATGGCGAGTTTGAGATGACCACGCCGAATGACGAAAACGTCTTCATCGACAACGGCCACCTCTTCATCAAGGCCACGCTCCAAGATGATGCCCTGATGCAGAAGGACTACAAGATTGACCTTCTGAACGACGGGACCTGCACATCCACCTCGCTGACCGACTGCATTGCCATCACCAACGTCACCACCGGAAACTCGAGCATTGTCCCCCCAGTCAAGTCCGGGCGTATCAACACGCTTCCTGGTGCCCACATCAAGTACGGTCGCGTCGAGGTCACGGCAAAGCTCCCTGCTGGCGACTGGCTGTGGCCCGCTATCTGGATGATGCCCGTCAACAACACCTACGGACCCTGGCCGCAGTCGGGTGAGATTGATATCTGCGAGAGCCGTGGCAACGATTACACCCACCCGCAAGGCGGCAACAACATTGCTTCGTCGGCGCTGCATTGGGGTCCCAACCCGGCCAACGACGGCTGGTGGCGCACCAATGTGAAGCGCCCCGCTCTTCATACAACCTACTCTTCGGGCTTCAACACCTTTGGTGTGGAGTGGTCGCAAAAGTATCTTTTCACCTACATCAACTCGCGCCTCCTCCAGGTACTCTACGTCAACTTTGACCAGTCTCTATGGGAGCGCGGCAACTTCCCTACCGTCAATAGCAACGGTACCCGCATCCAAAACATATGGACCGGCAAGCACCTCAACACCCCCTTCGACCAGCCTTTCTACCTTATCCTGAACGTCGCCGTCGGCGGCACCAACGGCTGGTTCCAGGACAGTGTGAACAAGAAGCCCTGGCTGGACAACTCGCCCAACGCCAAGAAGGACTTTTGGCAGGCCAAGGACCAGTGGTTCCCCACCTGGTCGCAGCCCCAGATGGAGGTCAGCAAGGTTATGATGTGGCAGCAATGTGATGGCGACGAAGATCTTTAGAGATGTATCATGTTTTTGGTTTTCTGTCGTCGGTCATAATGGGTGTTACAGGGTATATAGATTGGTCTATCATCGTTTCTTTTATCTGCTGGTCCCAGCAGGGTGTTTGAATAGGTCGGTTGGATATTATAGAACCCTTTTTTTTTTTTTTTTTTTTTTGGATAGGAGCCGAACACGCTGGGGTTTTTATGGGGAAGCGAAAGGAATGGAGCGGTGCTTATTTTGAAGCACCGCAAAGTTGGTTGTCAGACCAGATGGCCCCATTTCCTCACATTATTATCATTATACCTATCTCTCACACTCATCTACAAACAGATACCTCCAGCGAGTTTTAATATTTGTTCTTTTTGGTACATGGGGCATGATATAGCAATTAATGACCATTTTGTAATTTTATCAAAATGACCATGACCATGACCATGACCATGACCATGACGGTGGCAATTGTGACTACCTAGGTATACTTACTACCAGCTGAGGTTGGGAGAGCAGTGAGGCTCTTTCTGGTCCACACCACCTAAATGTGCCGGGGATACCCGGAACACGGGAAGGGGGATGACTGGCATGTGTGTGTTGTTCCCGCTCGGTTGACTTCAACAATGGTATTTGTTTTAATCCCAAGGAATGCGGCTCTTGATCATCATGGGCATGAGACGTGGTCTTGTCTTATGTTGGAACTTGATATCAGACAATATTCTTCAGCACATTCCAGGTATTTTGATGTTTAAAGGGGATGCATCATCACGTGGAAGTTTCCATGTTGTTGTGTAGTGAGGTACATGGCTTCGCCGATCACTTGCTCGCATTATTATTATCCCGGGCCAGTCAGCTGGCAAGGTGAGCGCCACCGTCGGAAGTTGTTATAGTATAGATGGATGGATGGATGGGATCGACGAAGAAAACTAACTGTCTGTTTCCCGGTTCCCGTCTGATCTGCTGGTTTCCCCGTTCCGGTCTCGTATCAACCAACTTTTTTGTCTTCAAGTTTGCTGCCTTGGTTTTTTTATGTCGCACAAGAAGCTACTCTAATACCTACCTCCGTATATGCACGCAGGGAAAGAAGTGGACTTTCCTTCTCGTGTTCCAAGGAAGCCAAGGAAAGCGGCGATAATGGGGCAGAGTAGAGCAAAGGATGCGTTGTCTTTGTCTTATCTCTCCGCAACTCAAGCAACTAGACTCAACCAACAGCCCAACGACAACCTACTCGTATCGAGAAGAATCCTCCAGCAACTTTAGTAGCGGGGTTTAGTTTCTGAAAGAAAGCGAGAAGATGACTAACAGGTGCTGACTTTCTCTCTCTCACTCTGATGTGAGGACCGAACCCGCCGAACTGACGTCGTTCCTGTCCTGCGCCGCTGGTCGCTGGTGGTAGCTTTTCTGAGCCGCGCGCTACGCCGGGGGGGGGGGACAAACAAGCATTTTATGAAATGAAAATAGATTGATCGAGATTCTAATTAATTGTTTCAGCCTTTGCGTGTTGGGGGGGAGTTGTTCAACTTAGTTGGATGTGAAGCAGCTACTTCAAGTTAGTTCCTTTTGGCTGGGAGAGGGTTGGTTTATTCCAACACCACAACGACTCAAGCATTTCACCGGATTCCCGAGACCAACAACAAACGAACAACAGAACCTCTGCGGCAAGGTTCAGGAATAAAAATACAATTAAGAAAGCAGCCAGCGCCGCTTTGTACCTGAATCGCGCCGCTTCCACTGCCGCCGCCGCCGCCGCCCGCCGGCGACTAACCAACGACCGGGACCGAAGCTCGGATTTCCAGTAGTGTAGTCGGGTCTGCGTGTCCCCAGACCAACAACAAACAAAGATGGGATTGACATTAATTTCTCACACTCTCTGTCGCTCGCTTGTTCGTCTCATCCGGGACGGGCCTTGTTGGTGGGTGGGACGAGATTTGTCCGAGGGGCACAGGGGGAGGGGCAAACTGGGCGGCAAGTAAACAAATGGTCTACAGAGAGGTTGATTGGATTGCGGTCAAATGTTTCAAATGGCGCCAAAAAAAAAAAAAAACCCGGCAAAAGCGCGATATGAGTTGCGGGTGCGGTCCCGAGCCTGAGCGGAAATGCCTCCGAACCAAAGGGCCGGATTTGTACGCCGCTCGACGGAGCGGAGGTGGTGGATGGTAACTTTGAGCGAACCGGGGGGGGGGGATGATCATAACCCCCTCCCGGTTATGAGCATGGTTGTTTATTGAGCATTGACTACCCCGCGAAGGAGACCAGACTTTACATATATCTGGAGTTCATAAAGTTCATCATCAGATCATGTGCACTGTGCGTATTTTTATCTGTTTACTTTGTTCTTTTGTTGGTTGGCTGGGGTTGTTGTGCCTTCGATCGCATTATTCAAGGTTCCGAAGAACAATCACTCTCCGGCAATTGCGCGGAAGGTTTTCTCGTGTTCCAAACAGTGCCGTCATTGCCGTGGTTCGGGCCGTTCTTCCTCCAGGATTCGGAAACCTCCACTGTGGATTTTTACCCTCAGGCAGTTGGTTGACCTGAAAACGGAACTGAGAATGGATGCGGTGCGATTTGGCAAGGATGGCGATACGGGACGGCAAATGCTTGGGTGATACGGTGTTACGCGTGTTGTTCCTGCCTCGTACATTACATTCATGCTGTCGGTGGTGCTGGGCTCGACAGTTTGGGAAGGAACAGGGGCCCTGGACTCCGAATACGGCAGTCTTCCACAATTGCGCTGCAGCTGCGTGGGCCGTGGGCCATGGGCCATGGATGGATGCATTGGAAAATAGCACAAGCAAGCCCGTGATAACTGCCCTGGAAGGCGTCACAATGTGGGCCGTCCCGTCAGCTGAAGCTGCGAGCACGCTGCACGCCTTGTGATATTGATACCTGCCGCCGTCCCGTCCAGAATTGTCTTTCCAGGGAAAGCAGCCCTGCGGTGCGACTTCCGAACACGGAAAGAGCACTCTCATTGTGCTTCTGCAATCTTGTCATATTGGAAGGAAGGAAGGGAAGACACGTCTGAAGGGAATGTGGGATGTGGTGAGGTTACCTTATGCGACATGCCCAACCTCCTGCCAAGCCGTCGCGGTCGTCAATTTCTGGTGGAGAATGATGTTGTGAATGCAGTCAGCTTCTCGACCGGCAAACAAACAAACAAAAAAAAGCTGCAGTCAACGTCGCAATCGGTCTCATTACTGCGAACGGTCATAATCTTCATCTTATCGAGACAAGGTAAAGAACACCCCAAAAGATTGGTTCCGATCTGACAAGTCCATCCCGGGGTTGTTTTTACCCGAGTCGATCAGCAATTCATCCGCGACCCTTCTTCCTGGTCTTTTTTTTGCTTGTCTGGAGTTGAAACCAGTCCTGACTCGTGAGTGACCCCGACGACCTGGTTCTGGGTCATTAAACCTCCCAAGAAAAGACTTTTGGCAAATTGGTCGTCTCATCTGTTTTTGTCCTGGCTCCGGCTGTTTTGTCGACGCGGCACAGGGAACCAGAACATCGTGGGGGCCTGGCTACGAACTTTATCTCAACGGTGAAGTGCAGAATAAATTCTCCTTTGGCTGTTTCACAGGCAAGAGGTTCGCATCTGGACCCTTTTGTCTTTTCGGTGCCCAAGTCTAGAAACAGGTGTGTAGGGTGACTTGCGTGAGTACATGTACGAGCCGCGGCGAGCTCTGATCAGCACAGCTCATCATCCAAACTGCAGTCATCCTCTACCACTTTGTTTCCCAAGAGAAACGGTGGTTGACCAGGGCCTTATCATCGGCAGTAAGACCTTCCTTCAAGTCGTTATAATGTCTAGTTCCGTGGGTGTCAATGCTTGTGGGCGACCAGTCTGACATTTCGTCAGCAGTTTAAAAGTCGTCAGAGGCCTAGATCCCCTGGAGCGATCACGGATCTCGGGATAGCAAGCCTCTACTACTTAAGAAGACCCGCTACGACACTCCTCATCGCCAGGGCCACCCAGGAACATTCGTCCCCACCTCGAAACTCTAGGATGTGGATAGCGACACGACGTCGTATTGATGTCTAAGCGTTTTATCATACGATAGAATCTGTCAGAAACGGAAAAACAAAAGAGTCCAAACTTGGAAGGGCACTCGGATCGCGGAGCCCCTGAGCGGCTGAGGAGCGGTGTTGTCACTTCAACGCTTGTGAATGTGGCAGGCGAGCTCCACAGCCGACGGCAGTCGCTGGTAGCTCATTTACCCCTGCGTGGTGGAAATTGTGCAACCAGCGGCCTTCCCAAAGCAGGACGTGCCAATGCGCTGATTGGTATGCTGTTGCACCACCCTGACAAGCCTGGTGATAGCGTCTCTGATTTATCATGATTTTGAAATGTAAGCGGGAAGCGTTCCAGTACGCGCGGGCCTGGCGACAACTGGCGACAAGGTGAATCGAGCTTCAGCTGAGAACGGGTCTTCGGGCCCGGTCGGGTTTCGACCAACTGGCCATGCATGCTCTGAGCTCCCCCGGCCGACTTTATCCGCCGATCATGGCCGACGCTGATCTGACCTCCTTTGGGATTTTCTGATACGGAGACGGAGTTGAAAGCGCCGTGTGGTTGACCGGTTTTTGTGGTGTTGGTTTATTTTGCTGGATGGAGTCTGAAGTCTGAACAAGTGCGTGCAGCAAAATTCGGAATACGAGAAATCGGTGCCCACTCCGCATCCGAGGCCCAAAAATAGTGCATCGCCTCCCCCTCATTGGCAGCTCCCTGGCACTTCCGGTTACGATGCGGCTGCACGACAACCCTCCAACGACAACGGACCAACCGATCCAACCACTCACACAACGGGGGCATGAGATTCTGTGCAGCCTCGTGCATGACCTCCCCTCCATTGGCCAGTCCACTGATGTCAAAGATGGGGCAGCGGAGGGATCCCCCCTGGATTCACATCAGCGGAAGAGACGTGCTTAATATGTTGACCAACTTGACATGCTGCGTTGGCAGCCTCAACAACCAAACAACCCTATATTGAGATGCTTTGTCTCAGGTGGAGGGCTCACGGGGTACCTCAACTGAAACTATCCGCTCATAAATAAAATACTAGGTACGTACTGTGCCCTGGGCTTACATAGTAGCATGTTATTGGTTTCCCAACTCCCATCAGCCGTCTGCCACTGTCTCGGTAGGTAAGGTCTCACTCAGTCCCTCCTCCATCGCAAAGAGAGACGTTCTGGGTAGGTAAGTTACATTCATAAGCGGTGTCTTATGCGTCGTATCTTTCTTTTTGGTCTTATTATCTGACCCAGACTGGAATATCTGTGCAAAAAAATAAGATGCAAAGCAACACCTGGAAAATGAGGTGGACTGATCTATTGACTCTTTGCACTGCAGGAATGTTGCATGCGTCGGAAAGGCCAAGACCTATTGTCTTCCAGTGACGAATGTGCGTGCAGCATCTAGCCAAAAAAATAAAAATAAAAAAGGAGTTTTGGAGCTAGCCAGCCAGGGGTTGTGCAAAAAGAGGCGCTTTTTTTAATCCTGTGAAGGCGAACCCTTGCCGCTTTAAGAAACATTTATTGCCCGCCAAATTTCGCTGTACGGACACGTACCTACGGCCATGGTGCAAAAACGATTAAATATTTTTTTTTAATTTTTTTTTATTTTTTAAAAAAAAACTATATTTTATTTTATTGCATTCCCGCACCCAGCTCTCAACTTTGAGAGTTAGCTACTCTAATGCTTGCGAAGGTGTCCCAGGATTCCGGGATGCCATACAAAGGCGCGGCACTGCAACTCGATAAAATATTCAATAAAATACTTTGGCTTATTTTATTGAATTGATTGCTCACCGAAAGAGACAGTGGGCATGTGATTTTTTCTTGCAAATCGGGCACCCTCCGGTTACTCCACAGCGCCCATCCATCCACTCCAGGCGGAAGGTGCCACACCGTACCGTGGGAGTCCTCTGGCCGGTGATATCCCCAGCGGGTGGTGTCCTGGTTCAACGCCTAACTCGCCCGCTGGGGGAGGACAACGTGCAAAGCCACGCACACTGGCTCCCTCCCCTCTAACAACACTAGCCAACCACACACCTTCAGGGTTATCAGTGTGGTGGAATTGGGAATTTATGGTTCTGACATGCACAAGTTCCCCGTCCCATTCCCTGCCTCCCTTATCGGCCGACGGGCGATCAAAGGGTACAAAATAGAATGTAAATTACGGGTGACAGTGGAGCAAAACAAAGCAGGGCTGCAAGAATTGGCGAAGCAAGCAAGGGGTCCATGCCACCGCCTGCTGAGTACAAGCACAAGCCCAAGCACAAGGGGCTGAAAGCTCTCCCCGGTCAATAATATCGATTACCGTAATATTTCCCTCCCCACCATTATTTTTTACGTGTTATCTCGTCCGACTTCATCGTTGATTGACAAGAATCACCCCTATTTGTTGCAGTGCATCATCATGCTGGCATGGCAGTTCGTGGTCCTTGAGGTTTCCGAAAAACTGTTTCCTAGGATTCTTTTTCCTGTTGCAGCTGGCTGGGCAATTGGAAACTTTTGTGAAGCAACCACCAGAAGACACATCATAGTGTAGGTAGAAAATGGAAGACCCCCCACCTTTCTTGAACCCCCGGCCGTAACTTTGCTTCCCGCTCCAAATCCGGGCACGCGCCGTACGAGTGCTGAAACGTATCGCCTTTGCGGCGGACACTCGTGCCACCGATGGAGAGTATTCAAGAGCAAACAAAACAACAACAACAGCTCCTTTCGTAGTGTAGAGCCACCCTAGATAAGCGCTGACTGCGCCTGATTGGTAGGTACCTAGACAACAAGCGAAAGAAGGAATCTGGATTGCGATGCGAGCGGCTCTGGCACGCGGCGCCAGTTGTCAGTGTGGGAGCACGCATGAGAAAACAAGTCACAGATAGCAAAGCAGCAACAGCGGGTGCCTGCCAGCCTGCCTCTTCCTTCCTGCTTTGGGTTGTTTGTGGCTGCCTTTCTCGAATGCGATTATGGGGAGAAAAAAAACGACATGGGGAAACAGCCACTGCCGCATCGCTCATTTGCACTTGCCCGTTCCTGTCCGTGTGAGATAGCCGAAGTTGCCAAACTGAGCCAGAGGCAAGAGCGCCTTTTCACGCCTCAGTTCAGCCATTAAATTCCCCTTGCCGCTAAGGAGCGACCTGGAGCGCTCTCGTTCCCGCGTCGGCGGCAGCTGGGCTGTTGATGCCCAGTGGGGCCAACTACGAGCGCTGTCTCTCCTGACAGCTTCTCAAGCTTGTTGTTGCTTTGGCCTTGCAATTGAATTGTTTTGTCGCCGCTAGCTTTATCTATTATTTCTCGTCTCGTCTTCTAGCGCTCTGGTGGAATCAGGATGCAGACAATTCTTCAGACCACGCCAACCAGCAAGCGGGCTTTGGTGGTCGGCCGATCATTTCCAATCTCTGCCGGCGGTTGAAGGTGTCGATCGCGGCAACTCCACAGAACCGCCCTTGAAACCTTGAGACACCAGTCTAGTCCCCGGCGGGAGAAAAGGAGAGGGGACAAAAAAAACACAATATTTTCTGGCTCGGACCGCTGGGCACTGGGCAGGATTCGCCTTGCTGCGGTTGGTCAGGTGCTGTAGTGCGCTGTAGTGGGACTCTGGTGACACTCAACTCTCGTGTTCTGTCTGCCCTGCAAAGAAATGCCAAGGGGGATCAGTGTGGGCGGTACGTACCCTCCAAACCGGGTTTCCCAATCACTTACACGACACGGACCTCCCTTCACTTCCAGCCCATCCACCCCAGCTCCGCACAACCCAGCCAGCTCAAACCCTTGCCCGGTCTGCGTGGATCCCGAAGTGTCCAAGACCAGCCAAGTGCACCACCAATCGCTCTGCACCACTGGTCTGGCTACCGGGGTCGCTCGTCCCAAGAGCTCCAGTCGTCCACTCTTTTGATCCTTCCCCTCCCTGTCGTCGTCCTCCACCCTGCTCCCTCTTCCGATCAACACTCGCTCGACCCCTCAGAGCTTCTCCAAGCTTCGGGATCACGAGGAGCATTCAACTGGAGGCTCGAGAGTTGACAAGGCTAATCACGACACAGAGGGTTTGGGCAGCACGTCGATCAGACAAGATATTCATCGCCCTTGACGACGACTCCAGCAACGACGACTCCGAACAGTATTCGTTCTTGCTTGCCCGCCATCTCACGTTGTCGGCCCGCTAGCTTCCCGGTCTCTTCGATATCAGAAAGAAGGCCATCCGTTCGCTACTCAACATTCGTTGTTAGAGTTTAATCCACTCACCAGGCGGCCATCGGCACTCGGATACGCCGTGGCAGACAGAACGGTCGAGACATTGTAATTCAGGGCTCCTGCCGGTGGAGCACAAACTTTCCGATTGCACAGCATTTCACCGCAGTGTGACCTCGCCCGAGACACTTCGAGCCAAGGTACGGCTTCCACTTCCAGCAAGCTCGTCGAGGACTCAAAAAGAGCTTCTGCTCGAATTGGGGACCCGTCACAGCCTGCGTAGAACTGTTCTGTAGCATTGCTAACGCAGCCACGTTTAGACACGAACGAGGGTCCCTCCCTCTGTTTTTGGTGTAATAGAGCTTAATTATAGCTTTATTTGTGACACCTCCACCCTTCTGGTCGGCATCCCGGGTCAAAAGAAAAACCTTGGGACTCCCCACAACCTGCTCCCCCGCCTTGTATTGCTGCTTGGGGGAAGACGCATACCGCCCTTTGATTCTCCCTGAAGAGAGGCCCAGCGCCGTGGATTGCCGTCATGGGGATTGGGAACTATTTCAAGGCTCAAAAGCCCGAGCCACCGCTTCCAAACCCGCTTCCAACGCGGAAACATTCGAATGCTTTAAGGAACGTGCCGTCACCGCTCTCAGAAAAGCCGTCGTCGCCAGATGCCGAAGGTTCGGGCCACAACCAATACCAAGATGGCCTTGAGCTCCAGCCACCATCGCGGACCAGCCTGCGGCCGCAGTCCATCTCCGGGCGGTCGGCGCGATCGACGGGCAGCTCCATGTTTCTCGATGACATCAAGCACGAGGTTATGGTGAACTATCTCTACCAGCAACAATGCTCGCACCTGTGGGTTTCGGATGGCAGTGGCGAGATCGAGGGTGTCCTCCTCCGCAAGGCGAGAGGGCAGTACATGGCCTGCCCACCACAACTGGGCAACTCCCCCTTTGCGCAGGCTTGCGGCGCGCTTAATGTTCAGGTATGATCATGACCTCCCATACCCCCGAGCAGGAATGGAACGGATTCGCTAACCCGTCTCGCTACGTAGTGTGCCATGACGGTAAATTCCCGAGTCATCAAGACTTTCCTGCAATGGTCACCTGATGCGGTCGATGTGCCGCTCATGAACGGCTTGCGAGTACAAATTCTGCCGACGATCGACGACTTGACGCGAGCGAGGAAACACCAGTTCGCAGCATTTGTCGCTTCCGAGGGTCTCTTAGTGGTTTGGGACGATGACGCCCTGCATCTGGTGCAGAGAGCCAAGGCAATTGAGTCGGAGCTAATGGAGCTCGTGTGGAAGGCCGGCAGCGAAGAGGACGACGAGGGTGAGAAGAAGGGCCCGGCGGTGACCGAGGCAGAGATCGACGAGGAGAGTGGAGAGTTGAAGCCCGAGAGACGGCCGGTTCATTTGCAGAACACATATCTCGTCAGCTTCACTCTGGTCCTCATAACAGTTTCGCTGGGCGCTGCGTTCAGACAGCTGGCCATCGAGGTGTCGGTCGACGGCAACTACATGCGCCTGGCTCTCATGGCCTTGTTCCCCGTACAGATCTTCTTCACACTCTTCTTCGCCCAGGTCATTGTCGGTTGTTTGGCTCAGATCTTTGGTCCCATCCGCCAGCTCACCATCAACTCCAAGTTCTATTCGGCTCGCCCACCGCCAAGACTCCAATCCGCCATTCTCCCACACGTTACTGTCCAGTGCCCCGTGTACAAGGAGGGTCTCGCCGGTGTCATTGCCCCAACTGTCAAGTCCATCAAGCAGGCTATGTCCACGTACGAGTTGCAGGGCGGCTCTGCCAATATGTTTATCAATGATGACGGTCTGCAACTGATTTCGGAGGAAGACCGCAAGGCCCGCATCGAGTTTTACGCTGACCACAGTATCGGCTGGGTCGCCCGTCCCAAGCACGGCGAGAACGGATTTACGCGTCGCGGCAAGTTCAAGAAGGCGTCCAACATGAACTTTGCCCTCATGATCTCGTGCAAGGTTGAGGAAGGGCTGGCTGAGATTCAACGTCCGGCCGACTGGTCACAGCACGACGAGGCGCAAGCCTACGAGCGTGTGCTCAAGGAGGTTCTTGAGGCCGACGGCCGTGCCTGGGCTGATGGCAACGTCCGCGTGGGCGACTACATTCTGCTCATCGACTCTGATACCCGTGTCCCCGCCGACTGCCTGCTCGATGCTGTGTCTGAAATGGAGCTGTCCCCTGACGTTGGCATCATGCAATTCTCGTCTGGTGTCATGCAGGTTGTCCACACGTACTTCGAAAATGGCATCACCTTCTTCACCAATCTCATCTACAGCGCCATTCGATACACTGTCTCCAACGGTGACGTCGCCCCCTTTGTCGGTCACAACGCCATTCTCCGCTGGTCTGCCATTCAGCAGGTGTCATACGAAGATGAAGATGGCTATGAGAAGTTCTGGTCTGAGAGTCACGTGTCTGAAGATTTCGATATGTCTCTGCGTCTTCAGTGCAACGGCTACATCATTCGGCTTGCCGCATGGGCTGGCGAGGGCTTCAAGGAAGGTGTGTCGCTTACCGTGTATGACGAGCTTGCGCGTTGGGAGAAATACGCCTACGGATGCAACGAACTCCTGTTCCACCCCATCCGCATGTGGATCTACAAGGGCCCCTTCACTCCTCTGTTCCGTCGCTTCTTGTTCTCCAACATTCGCTTCACCTCCAAGATCACGGTCATCTCGTACATCGGTACTTACTACGCCATTGGTGCTGCCTGGATCATGACCAGCGTCAACTATTTCTTGATTGGTTGGTTCAACGGCTATCTCGACAAGTACTACATCGACTCGTGGCAGGTGTGGTTCTCCATCATCATCGTGTTCAACGGTCTTGGTAATATCGCACTCGCGGTCATGCGCTACCGTGTCGGCGAGCGTAATCTGCTGTATGCTCTGTTCGAGAACTTCAAGTGGACATTCCTGCTGGCCATCTTCTTGGGTGGTCTGTCGCTTCACGTCTCGCAGGCCCTGCTTGCGCACATGTTCGAGATTGACATGACTTGGGGTGCGACAAGTAAGGAGGCGGAATTCTCCAATTTCTTCATTGAAATCCCCAAGGTGTTGAAAAAAGTTAGTTCACTCACCGACTTCTGCCATACCATTCCTTGACACTAACTTTGTACCAGTTCAAATTCTCCATGATCTTTGCCAGCATCTTCATCGCCGGCATAATTATCCTCGCCGTGGCCCCCTTCATCCCATACAGCTGGCATATTACCGATTTTGTTGCCATCTTACCCATGGCCACGGTCGCCACGTCGCATTTGCTGCTGCCGTTGGCATTAAACCCTGCGCTGATGACGTTCTCGTGGTAATCCAGTCAGCGTCTTTGTTTTCTTGTCTTGTTTGGAAAGCGGCATCTTCTCGTCCAAGACCAACCTATACCATATATATCCTGCTAGAACCATCATATTATACATATAGTACGCACCACGATCTCACAACTTTCCTTTATAATCTCTTGCTTTCGACTCCAAACATATACGCAACCATCTATAGACTGGGAAAGGGTCAACTGGGAAAGGGAAGCGCAGGGGAAAGGAATCAGGAGTTCATCTTCCATATCTCAAATTTTTGATGACTATCTACATCTATACCTATTGGTTAATCTTATTCTCCCTTTTTTTTGTCGCTACCATGGCCTTGCATCTCGTTACTGGCTCGGCCGTCCACTGGGGCTGCCACAGAAAGCTCGTGCGGAATGAGGCGGCGGAGCTCTGGCCAGGAACGAAGCGAAGGATATCAGGGGGCTTTGTTAGCTGCGGCGGCGGGGACGATGGAGACACGAGAACACTTCAGGCAGGCATGTTGGATATCTTTTGTTTCTTTTTTGTCGATCAATCCACACACGGCGGGTTGTGAACTAGTCGGAAACATGTAACCTACCCATCAACCTAGTACCTACGAACTGCTTAATCTTAGTCGTATTCTTGACGTTCTTGCTTGTATTGTCACTAGTGCCATCAATGTCTTGTGCTCAAACCTAGCTGGCGAAGATGGCTGGCTAGCCTGTTACAAGTCTGCGAGACGCACCTGTCTGTCACCACGTTCAGTGTCATGCTAACACGGTGCCATGTCAGCCAATCCATAACACAATATCCAATCCCTCTTTTCCCCATAGGAACGTGAGAGACATGCTGTCTCAGGTTGTGTATGTTGTTGTCGGCCTCGGGGTTGGTCTGGCCCCTTGGATCACAACCATGCGTGATGCAGGCCGGTTTGTGCGGCCTTTTCCTGCAACTGCACTTGTTGCTTGCCCTTTCGAGTTGATTGCCTGATATGATATCAAAACAAACTGCAGACCGCAGACCTTCGATGACACAAGTTTGGGCTATGCCAGAGCTTGCTCGATATGTGACGTTGATGGGATACTTGGTTGCACGCTGAACACTACATTGTCTAGCAGGTGTGAGGGAGAGGGAAAGTCAATATTCTTCTACCGTGAGAGGCAGGGTAATAATATAGGTAGGTACTAGTGAACTTTCATCCAATTATTTTTCTTATTATTTTGCATTTTAGGTTATAGGTTGGCTTGGGCTTGAGAAGCCAGGTCATCGTTGAGGCTTGATGTCCCATCATTTTCGAATCGTCCAACTTCAAGTGCATGTTTTTGTACTTGCTTTCTGGCCACATGTTAACACCGTAATGGAAACCAAGAACCGCAGGAAAGTCATCGGTGTACAGCACTTCCAGGTTACTGCCACGGGAGGCTGTTAAGAATGGCATGCAGTTATCCAGCTGATAGAAGCATTCTTTGTTGTTGTTGTTGTTGTTGTTGTTGTTGTTGTTGTTGTTGTTGTTGTTGTTGTTGTTGTTGTTGTTGTTGTTGTTGTTGTTGTTGTTGTTGTTGTTGTTGTTGTTGTTGTTGTTGTTGTTGTTGT
>JAPDFK010000077.1:0-153002 GCA_027569635.1 Lasiosphaeriaceae sp. G1095
AAACTGTGTCTGTTTTTCAGACGTGTGGTCTTCCGTTAACATCCATCCATTTCCAATTCTCCAACATCCCCTTTTTTTCTCGACTTTTCAAGTTCCTTACAAGGCAAAATTGGTTGGTTAAGAGTCGCCTTATACCTTGGTTTTGGTCTTATAATCTCTTTTTGTCCGTTTGTGTTTTACTCTTTGTTTTCAATTTATTAAGGCGCTCCGTCCCCCCCCCCCCCCCCCCCTTCCTTTTTTCTTTTTCTTTTTCTTTTTTGGTGTTGGCTGCTGGTTTGGTTGGCTGTTTTCGAGAACCTTCGTCATAACGCGATGCCAAGTTGCCAAGGTGCTTTGCCACAGGCACCTCGTCCAAGAACAGAAGCATCACTCTTGTTAAAAATGGTTCGAAACACTGGCAAAGGCTCCAACAATGTGCTTTACTCGGGATTATCATGTCAGCAGGGGCACCCACTAGTTTACTCGTATAGTGGACTCTAGAATAATTAGGTAATGTCGACAACTGGAGTTTTGGTTGTTGGTATCTACCTCTTCTCTTGATACTGTAAACACCGGCAGGCTGAGCAAGCAAGCAGCAAGAGGCATACAACGCCCATTCAGCTCTCAACGTTCGCCCCATCAACGCTGGCCACGAAGCTCTCCATGTGAGCCTAACCTAACTGACTTTGAAGCTTGGCCCCACCGAGGGTTAGGCCACCTACCATATGCTTATCGCTCCCGAGTGGCTGCATGGATTGTCAGAATTAGGATCGTGGGATGACTTATCCAAGGCTGAAGGCCCACTGCCTCCACCCTTTCCGCCTTCAACCAGGCAAGCCACGTTGGAATAGAGTACCCTCCATCACGTTCTAGGCCCTGGCCGGGATTCATTTGCTCCAAGTTAACTTTGATCTCACATCCCAAGAATCCTGTCAGTCAACGCCTATTTATTCTAGAATTTGGGAGGGGGAAGTTATCTCTCTTTTCACGTCGTCAAGCCTTCGGGATCTCGAGTCTTGACCAACAGGCCAACAAACCCATGAGCTTTTTGCCCTTTGTGGACGCGGATTACTCTACTATGCTAGACCGCACAATATTTTCGCGGGCTACTGCAAGCCCCCATCACAAACCGGCTAAGCGTTCAATGCCCTATCTTGCTACTCGTCCAATAGCTTCAGCTCAGACCCCCATGCTGGCAGACGAGGCGTTGTGATCGCCTGCAGTTCTTGCACACATGCGATTGATGCGGCTGGAATAGCGCAGCCTGTCTCATTACGCGGACCACTTCCTGTCTTGTCGGTCGCGGTATTGGGCCGCCGCGGGAGATACGTGTTGACGCCATGGCAAGGCTTTCTCCCGCCTTTTATTTTACATACACGAGCAATCTCCCTGGGCGACCAGTATCTCTGCGCTAGCGTCTGTCTTTTCTTTTATTAAATAAGACAACCCCAGGATCGCTCGAAGTCTTCCGTGTTTCCTGTTCTCTTGTTTTGTTCTTCATCCTCCATCAGTGTTCCATCGAGCTTTCTACCAACACTCAAAGTCTACTCCCTCCCACCCCCAAAGACTCAACAACAACCAAAAAACACATTTCAAGATGCAAATCACATTCGTCCTCTCGGCCCTCGTGGCCATGGCCGCAGCCAAGGATGCTACCGCCACCGTCACTGGCACCGCCTCGTCGACCTGGCTTGCTGTTGTTTCCTCCTCCGCCAGCGGCTCAGCATCCGCCTCAGCATCAGGCAGCGTGACCTTTGTTGCCCCCGTCAGCTCCATCCACGTCAGCCACTCGTCTGCCTTTGCCAACAGCTCCTCGACCGCTGTCTACAGCAACAGCACCTCGATTTCCCTGTCGAGCTTCACCCCTTTGACCTCCAGCAGCGCTGCGACCTCCACGTCGGGCTCGCCCGCAACAACCACCGCGGCCGCTCCTACCTCGAGCCGGTCGAGCTCGGCGGGCCGCAACTCGGAGATGGGAATGGCTGCTCTTGGCCTGGCCGCCATGGCTGCTTTTGCTCTTTAAACATGAATGGGACATGATAGGCGAAGCATGGGGTATGGGATGATGTATCAATGACCGGGGCTGCTAGGTCGATGGGCATACACAAAAAGAAAAGTCTCGGGGAATGAGATGGGATAATGCGTCGCGTCGGGTTCCCAGGGAGAAAGGAGATAGATATAAATATTAATATTCGGCAAATACTTAGTTAGTTTTTAATGATGAGAGTTGGTGAGGGGCCCTTACAGTCCAATTCCGACGCGCTTCCCATCAAGCATTGTGAAGCGTAGCTCTGTTGTGACCACTCTCTTAAAATTCTGGGCGGATCTTAATTTGAGGTTAGGTATTGTAAAAAGGTTCGCGGAGATGCGAGACAATTGCTAATGGTCCACGGAGTATCTCCGTTTTGGTAGCTTTCTTTGTTTTGTCTCTCTTTGGAAAGTATGTCGAGGCGTTCAAGCACTTTCCATCAAAAACGCTCCGACTGCGGTAGGTACATCACGGTTCACGAGGCTACCATGGCTAAAATTAGGTATACAAATTCGTTATCACACTCCATGAATATCGCGCTCCGCTCACCATATTTCATGTCGTCGTTATTCCCACATACTCGCATTGGCTTGAGACACACCAAGCAGGGAGTATACGATGTGATCATGTCTCAATATGGGTCAGAACATATAAACCGAGGGCCGTCGCCGGAACCGCCATAGCCCCGCAGCCCATTGAGGCCAGCGGCTTTGGAGGGAGACAAAGAGCGGAAGCTTTCTATCTTATATTCCGCTCAGAGCCTCGAGACTATGTTTAAACAATCACTATGCCCGTATCGTTTCGCCCAAAAGAATTGCTATCATCGGCGCTGGGCCAGCGGGCTGCATGGTTGCGCGCCTCCTCCATCTAGCCAATATCCCCGTCACCGTGTACGAAAGCGATGCCTCACCAAACTATGGTTCGCAAGGCGGGACACTGGACCTCCACACCTCAACCGGCCTCGCCGCAATCGGAGAAGCCGGACTGTTTGACGAATTCCTCAAGCATGCACGCTACGGCAGCGACCACTTGCAGATTGCAGGCCGGAACCTCTAGATATTCTTGAACATATCGGGCAGCGGCGCACCGTCGACCCCGACCTCGAAACTCGACGAGCAGAGGCCCGAAATCGACCAGGCCGAGCTGCGGCGCATTCTCACCGAGAGCCTGCCCGACGGGACGATCCGGTGGGGCTGGCGGCTGACACAGTTTGCCCCTGACACCGGGATTCTCACGTTCGACAACGGACACACTGAAGCTGGGTACGACCTCGTCATCGGCGCCGACGGGGCATGGTCCAAGGTGCGCGCCGGAGTCAGTGATGTCCGCCCCGAGTTCGCAGGGATCGGGTTGGTAGAGCTCAGCGTGCCGGATGCGGCGACCACCACGCCAGAACTCCACGGCGCTGTCAAGGGCGGGAACCTGTTTGCCCACGGCGTCGGCGTGCGGCTTGATGTCCAGCAGATGGGCGACGGCAGCCTCTCAGTCCACGCAGGCTTCGTCCAGGCTGATGAACGTTGGGTAGAGACGTGCGGCTATGAGCCCACCGATTTGGCGGGGACGCAGGCTGCGCTGTTGGAGGGGACGTTGAAGGCGTGACATCTGACGCTGAAGCAGGCGATCAGCAGCGCGGCGGGCAACTGTTGGCCGCGCACCTTATACAGATTGCATGTTGGGTTCCGATGGGAGCATTGCAAGGGCGTGACGCTGGTGGGCGACGCGGCGCACCTGATGACACCGTATGCTGGGGAAGGGGTGAATATCGCTCTGGAGGACGCGATGGCGCTGGCAAAGAGGATCATAGGGGCTGTTAAGGGCGGGGCGGAAGAGGGAGATATTCTCGACCGGGACGTTATCGACTATGCGAACGAGATGTGGCCCCGAGCTGATAAGGTGGCGCGGCTAGCTAACGAGTTGACCAAGCTGTGGATGTTCAAGGGCGGCGTGCCCAGGTCCGTCATAGCGAGGACGACGGCGCTTCATGTCAGGTTCCGAACGCCGGCTGTTGTGCACCCCTTCGCTACGGCTGCGGTCCATACCTACTTCTTTTTCAAGGGTTTGATTCAGGGTTGATAGGAAGAGCTCGACGGTTCAGGCATGCTGGCTGAAAAGGATTCCAGGTTGTTGGACAAAGTGCCAGATACCAGATGCCAGATGCCAGATGCCAGATGCCATGGAGGTGGAGAGAAAATTGAGCAGACAGAGCAACACAAATTGAAGTTGGCGAGGGAAGGAGCGAAGTGGAGTGTATCCGTAACCCGTTATGTAAGTGCTCTGTATGGATACCTACCTATTTTGGAGTGCAAGGCATCCTCGGGTATTTCTCGGGAGTTTTTGTTCTTGCATCTTGGGAATTACAAAAAGAACATGTCCGCCTAAAATCCAATCCAAAAGTTCAACATCTGCTGTGCACGTCAAAGAAATTCGTAAGAGGCAAGGAAGGCCCTTCTTGACCATGGCAAACGGACGATTCTCGGGTGTTACTAGTGTGCAGTCCAGCGCGGGAGTCGGGATTGCCCGTTTCTCCCCACCCCCTTTAATTTTCTTTGCCTTGCAGAGAGAGGCCGAGATGCTAGGTAGATCGCATCTCGATTGGGAAAAGTTCTCGGTATGCAGGCCCATGTTGATTAATAAATCTGGAAACAGATGTGACTTGAGAGATATCAAGATGAGCCAGTGCTTGGCAGTGGTCAGGTGGTGTTGACCTCCCGCCTTTTGCCAGGGATGAAAGAACAGCCAAGCAAACAAGCTATCGCCATTTTCCACTTGATTCTTCACTGACTTCATTCATCTTGGCCTGGAGCGCTCTCTGTGATGTCGTGTCGACATCGGTAAAAGGAGGTATTTGTGCGCCACCAACTAAAGGCGCGGCAAGGGCGGACGCGTTTTGGCATTAGGCCTCTTTCTTTGTTTGCGAATCGCGATAGCTTGATTGAGACTGTTGTTGGAGGCTGGTGCATTGAATGGCGGGGTGCTGGGTTTTACCATCCTCCACTCTGCAGGGTATTGAGATGTGGTCGGCAAGGATCAAAGCTTGGGAGGAAGTTGAAGATAAACTGGTCAATCTCTGACCCGCTTTGGGCAGCTCCTGTCAGGTGTTTGCGACAGAACAAGTTCAGGCACAGAGAGGCAGCGTTGCTTTCAGACTTTCAGTGTCATCAACTTTACTGCTCGCCTCTTCTTTCGCTGTAATCAAATACCCATCTCCAGTATTATTGAAATTCCCAGGACTCTTATTCCTTTCCAGCATTTTGTCGCATATCCTTTCCGACCTCTTTTTATTAAAGCACGCAACAAGAGGGAGAAACTCCAGTTCGTTGTTCCCCCAATCCAATTACACCTTCACCTGGCATTCTGCCGTGTCCCAAGTAGGTAATCACGCAGGCCATGTTTGTGGTCTGAGGGGCCAAAAGCTGCTTGGCTGAAAGTAGGAAGCCGATGCCGATAGTTGGCGGTGCGACTCGACCTTGCCCTGAGAGTTCTGCCTCCCAATGGCATCACGATTCTTCAGCTCAGGAGCGGCTATACTAGAACCTAGCAGAAGTGGTGGGCCTTAGTAACCATTCTTCAGCACCTTAGTGGGGGCGGGGTTTCAGTTGAGGCTCGGCCAGCGGCGGTGATGCATATTCTCCTGTTGCCTGAACGTTCGAGCAGATTTGGGGGTTGCAGAGCTTTTAAAAGCCGTTCCTCATCAGACCTGTAAGAGACAGACCATCCATAATCCGTATGTCTTGGAGCCCAGATAAGTGGCATGTTTTCCTTTTCCCCCTCAAGCCCCTCTTTATAATATACAGATGACATATGATATACTTGCCCTATAAGCTGCGTTTGCCACACTCGACATGGATAGAAGCTGTCCAAGGCCATAAATCACGTGCACGTCTTGTGTGCCAAGACGAACTTTGCTCGAAACGGTGCTAGCGGGGCTGCTCCCTGCCCTTGTCTGCACTTACCATTTCCACGAGAAGACCTGGGCGTACATGCTGTTGTTACCAACAAAATTCTCGACGACGGTTTCTGGAGAAAGCTCCTGCCGCAGTCGCCAAACCTCTTCCTCCATCAACACCCAGAGGAACGAGCATTGGTTCGTCAGGGGGTCATTTTCGCGAATCTCTCTTCGTGGACTCCTCCGACCTTCACCTTCAAAAGCGGTTTCTATTGAACCGTTCAGCTTTTTCCCCACCACCCTGTCTGCCGGTTCGCACCCTCCCCTTCGTCGTCTCTTCTCGCGCACCACACAACACCTGCCCTCAACCTCCCTCTTGCATTCCCCGCCCAAAACCTGTGAGGCCTTCTGCCCAGCAAAACCGTTCACGCTCCATCGCCCTTTTCGACCACAGCGTTTCTATCACTGTGTCGCGAGCAATCGGCACGGCCACAGTCTGTCCCAATCGACCTAATTCTCGAGTCGCCTCGTCCCTCGTTTGGAGCTCCAGCCAGCTGCGGTCGAGTCCACTCGGCAAGGAACCCGTGGGATCCCAACGCAGAAGGGGGAGGCCGTGGATGCGCCTGTTGTACATCGTCTCCGAGCACGGATCTCGTCTACATTCTTGACGGAATTCGCGGTGACACATCGACTTTAGACATCTTTCCTGCGCAGCCTTCCGCGGCGACGAGCCCCAGCCAAAAGTCGTAGCGTGGCAGGCCGTCGTGACTGGACACCAGGGCCTATGCGAGTCGCTTCTGTCGCTGGTGCACATCCACCTCACCACTCAAACCAGTCGCACCACTCAGCGCTCTGATTCGTCCAATTCGTGCAAACACCTCTGCCGCTCCCGCACCATCTCCCGTCCGCACCTTCTTTCCCTCCCCAAACTTTCCACAAGGTGTAACCAGTGCTGTTCACTGGCACAGGACAGGAGCATGGAAGACCGATCGTCAACCTCAAAACCCGCCCTCTACTCCCCGTCGCAATCCACCACACCCGACATCAAGTCGCCAACCACTCGTCCCCTGTACAGCAGCAAGCTCGGCGACCAACGAGGGAGGCCATCGGAGACGTCAACCCCTAATCCAACCGCGAGGTAAGACACGAGACACTGCTAACCACCATCCCCAATTTTTTTTTTCTCCGAGCCTCACATCGCCCGCCGTCAACAAAGACATCCTCCTTCCTCCACCCTTTTGTTTCCCTTTCTTTGGCCAGGGCAGCATTCATTCAGACTGTCGCGCGCCCTCATCATCCCGACCCTGCATCATTGCAAATGCTGTGGATGCACCCGCTCCGCCAACAGTATGCCTCTTTGACGCGAAGATTGACTAACTCCCGCACAGACAGCTTCCTGTCCAGCAGAAGGCCTGGGCTCCCACCTCCAAGAATCCCGTCACTGGCCGATCGCAAACCCAGCAAGCCAATTTCAATTCGCAAAACAAGCAATCTACCATCAGTGCCTTGAATTCCTTCCGCGAAGTTAGTACTTCCTGTCATTCCCCTTTTCTTTCCCCCCCTCCCCAACAAGTACTTGGCGCCGAGCGAGGCCAGCTTAGAGTCTGCATGACTCGAAGCCGTTCTGTCGCAACCCGACACTTCTCGACCACGTTACAGCAGCCCCAACCTACTAGATGTTCTGAGCGCTCAACTAATCACCATGACTTCATCATCATAGGGCCAAAGAGTGTGGATCAAGCTTGCCAGTCTCGCAGAATTTGAGGGCAACTACAGCAGTGGACCGGATTCGACGAGCATTCGCCTCAACATGGTTTCGCAGAAGAAGCTGCCCAACTCTGCCGACATCGCGAACGGGGCTAGCAAGAGGGTGCAAGACACAATGATCTTCCAGCGGAAGGAGATAACGGATGCCCGTATCGTGTCCGGTAACCCCGGCAAGAATGACGCGAAGGCTTCTAATGGTATGGTCATCGTTAATCTGTCTGTTCAAATCTGGTCTAACCCCGCTTTAGGCAACCGGCCGTCGTTCCGAACTGATGCTGCCATCTCGAGCTCTCGCCTTAGCGGTGAGCGGGCCTTGAAGCCGTGGGTTGCGGACACCCCCGACACGGACGGCAGTCTGGAGAAACCTGGCAACAAGGGTGAATGGGACCAGTTTGCGGTCAATGAGCGTCTCTTTGGCCTCAAGACCGACTATGATGAAAACATATATACAACGACGATCGACAAGAGCCACCCCCAGTATAAGGAACGAATGGCAGCTGCAGATAGAAAGGCTCGCGAAATCGAGCGGAGTGCTGCTGTAACCGCACATGTGGCTGAAGAGCGCATCATGGACTGGGCTGGCGGCGGTACTGGCGGCGATGATCAGCGCGACGAGGAAGAAAAGTAAGTGAGACGAATACCCGAGGAAAATTAGGGACGCTAACCCCTTGACAGGTACAGTGGTGTACGACGACAGGAATTTCCCCCATTGTCAAGCCGAGAGAACAAATACACTCCCCCGGCTCGGCGTGCCCCTACAGGTCACTCTACCGTAAAGGGCGCCCCTGTCGACCCTGCTATTATCTCGTCGCAGTTGAAGAGTGTCCCTACTCCGAAGCAGCCAGAAACAAAGGAACAGGCCGGAAGCGATAAGCCAGTTGTTGCGCCAACCACTGACAACGCGAAACCGGTCGAGCCCAAGGTAGACAAGAAGGGCAATGAGATCAAAGTCGCCGAGAGCAAGACAGACGTCAAGGTCACTGACACAACGACCGCCGACAAGAACGTCACATCAGCTCGTCCCTCGGCCACCACCAGTGGCTCTGCTAGCAAGGATGTTCCCAATGCTACTGACACAGTTGAGGTCGACGTCCTGAAGTCATTCAAGACGTTTGCGACAGAGCAGAGAAAAGTGGCGGAGAAAGTCAGAACCACCAGAGCGAAGCAGGATAAGGAGGAAAAGTTGAACGAATTGAAGAGCTTCGCCAACAACTTCAAGTTGTCGACTCCTGTTCCAACGGACCTCATTTCTATCATCGCCAAAGATCCTGTCAAGCAGAAGGCAATTCAGGAGAAAGCCTTGCAGAATGCCGAAGAGATTGCAGCGCAGAAGAAGGCTGCCGAATCCGCAGTCGCTCACAAGGAGAAGGAAACCGTCACAGCGACAAAGGCAAGCCAGGCGAAGACGACAGTGGAGCAGGCCACCACACCCTCGGCAGCTCCCTCACCCGCTGAATCTCGAAGCACCTCGCGACCGACGGCACCCCAGCACTCGAGCTCCCAATCCGGAATGCCGAACCGCCACCCCGGAGGTGGGCGTTCTTCATACAACACCCAATCGCACTACCAATATAACAACAGAAACAATCGTCCTCTGCCTCACATGGCACCTCAGAACCAGCCGACGGGCAACCTGGCACAACGCCTCCGCGGTGTGGAGCAACAAAAGATGCAACACCCCCACATGGGCCAGCATGCTCCCTCAGTGCAGGACATGCGGCTTCCGCCCACCGGGCCGGCTAACAATGTTGACCAGGCCTTTGGACGCCGTATAAGCGCAGTTCCGCAGTCTTTCCTAGGACCAAAGCTGAATCCAAACAGCCACGAGTTCAGACCCAATGCGTTCGCTGCGCCATTCAACCCTGCTGGTCCTAGCCAGGGCTCTAGCCCCCGGTCATCCGTGAACAATATTCCTGTTGTCGAGGCAGCTGCCCCCCTCCCGCCGGTTCCGGTTGCCGGCCAGTTGATTCGGCGCAAGACAAGGGCGGTTGATGTTAAGAAGTGTTTTATCCTGTCCCACATCCAAAGCATCCAGCCTCTTCAGAACCGACACTGGGACGACAACGACGGCCTCAGACCGTCCTACGATACCCTGCCAACCTGGCGTCAGCTCCAGGAGCAGGCAGAGAGCCCCGACTCCACAATGCTCCTGACCTACAAGGAGTACTTTGACAGATCCATGTCCAATGCGCCAACCGCAACGCCAAACCCTTCCCACGTCATCCCCCAGATTGCACACCAGCATCAACTCCCATTCCATTTGCAGCACGGTGCGCAAAATCTGGCACCTAGGCAGTCACCTCATATGCCGCCGATGCAGATGCACTCGGGCCAGCATGGACATGTTCCCCACGTTCCGTTTAGCAACTCGGACGATCATAGGATGATGCATTCTAACTCGGCCCAGTCGTTTGCCTCGCCTCGCATGGGGCAAATTCCCATGGCTTATCCCCCCACGATGAACGCCCCAGCTCAGATGCCCTACAGCCAGCCAGTTATGCAGCCGTACATGAACCCTGGGGCTCCTCAGATGGCTTTCCGGAGCTTCTCCAACAATCCCCAGTTTATGCCCCAGCAGCCTCATCACATGGCAGCTCCTATGATGGTTCAGCCGCAATTCATGTCCAGCCCGAATGGCATGGTGGCCGGCCCCCAAGTTTCGATGTATCCTGGTGCTCACCCGCAGTTCATGCCCCCTGGTGCCGTCCCACCGCAGCCCATGGCCGGATCAAATGGATTCCCAAGCCCGGGCCGGCCGGTGGCACCGATGATGGCTCACCAAGGATCACATCAAGGACAGGCAGCCGTGTATGGAATGAGCCCCGGAATGCCATACCAGCAGCCCTACACGCAGCAACCCCAGGGCAAGTTCTCGGGCCAACGGCCTCAGTGAGCTTGACTCGATTGGTGATGTCACATATTGTGACATGCGCCTACTTATAACTCTGTTGAACCACCTACTCTTTCAAGCTTGGCCACGGCTTGAAGCCTGCCCAGGGATTCGTCAATCACGACGAGCTCATTCGGCAAGCTAAAAACGTCATGTTGAGCCGCATCAACGGCTCCGCCATGCAGGGAGGGTGGGAAGGGGGAGGAGATCATTACTACTAGCTTTGCTCCCAGGTTTAACGGCTCTTGACGTCGTTTTCGCAGCCTCCCAAATATTTCTGGCTTGATGCGCACAGCCCTTGTGGAGGTCTGTTGCGTGCGATACGACGGGGTTTAAAAGAGAGATACAGGAACGATGGTACTGTCCACCGTGGTAAAGGGAGGCAGGGTGGAGGAGGGTACGCAGCGGAGGAAGCAGTATCCATTGATGTCAGATGTATTTACGAGGCAGCATGAGAGCGGAAGCAAAAATGCAAAATGCCCATTACTGTAACAAATGATCGTTGCTCGGGCCCCGACTTCGTGATTGCGACGTGGCTTGTCAGGCAAGACATTCCGAAAGATGGACTGCCGCGGTTCGCGAGTTCCACGATATGCATCGCCCAACCTTTCAGGCTGCGGTATGCACTGTCTGCGGACCGGTCGCTTGCTTCGGACAATCCAACGATTTCAAAAGGCTCGTCGGGGATAGGGACCTACCGTACCTACTAGACTAGCAGAAGCTGGAAGCTGGGAGAGAAGCCGAAAGACATGAGCCTTAAGTCAATTCCACCGAAAAATTTGGAACCGCACCATCGATTCGGCGACGGTCACTTCAGTCAAGAGCATTCCAAAACCGCGAGAGAGCTTCCTTCACCTCGGTCTGCACGATGTGAAAGGGGGCAAAGTGGGGCGAGCTTTGGGGTGGTTATGCGTTGTAACTTGGAGTGGCTGCGCAAAGACTGCGCGAAACCGCGCGGCATTGCAAGGACGGACCAGCCTGCAGAGCGGGCGGGCGGGGTCCACAAGCAGACATTCGGCGCGTTTGCTTTTGAAAGTCTGAAGGAGCTGAGGGAGCTGTTCTCACTCAATGGTGATTGGTGAAGGGATTGCAGCTCGATTCCTCGGCCGCCCGTATGAGGAGACACTCATATTCTTCTTGAATACATGAACAATTCAACTAGGTATTTTTTCTTGGCATATATTTATTGAAAAAGAAATTGATCGTATACTTTTCTATTTCTCTTTTTCCTTTCAGAAGAATAAAAAATCCCATCTCATTCTCTGCAGCAGCCCCTCTTCGATATCATGGAATTCAATGCCATTTTTTTTGGTGCATCCTGGAAGAGCTGAGCTGCGCCGCAGCGCCTCACTCCGCCGCACCACCCCACCTCGGCCCCGCCGGTCGGTGTGCGGCAAGAAGCAGGTGCCAGGGGTAAGGTAGGTAGGCACTGCGCGGGTCCCAGGAGAGGAGAAGGAAGACTCCTCCGAAAGAGGGGCGGGCTCAGGGGAACAACCCAGTCAGGAAGCACACTGCAGACTCGTCACAGAAAGAAAAGGAAGAAGGAGGAGAAAAGAATTCCATCCAATCCTTGGACCCTTGGTCAGAGGTTGGGGTTCTGGCAACCTCGTCACAGTCAGGCATGCAAATGCATCATCCACGGATGTATGGCGGCTGGCGGCCTCGTTTGTATAGTCGATGGCGGATCAGCGCTGCAATGCAAAGCTCAGCTCGCAAGCGCTGTGCAGTTTCTGTGATGTGCTTTGCTTTGCCGTTCTGAAGAAATCGGTATGTTAGGTTGATGTGAGGCTGTTTGTGACTGACCTGCTTTTCAGCGGCCCGGACATGATATTTTGGTAAAATGGTGTGTACGTTGGTTCAAAGTATCTACCTAGGCAACTTGGTTGAGATGTGCTGTGTTAGCCAAATTCGTCGGTACCTTGCAGCTCACAGGCAGAGGAAGCAAGCAAGCAAGCAAGCGGACAAGCACCAGCTCAAGATCGATCTCGGGTGTAGTGTCGGTGTGTCAAAAGTCGGAAGTGCGTGCGTGCGTCGTTTGGCCTTCCATTTTAGGCTATTATCGATGCCCATAACTAACACCCATCCCATCCCATCCCGTCCCGTCCCGTATGTACGTACTTCGAACAACTTACTGTAGTACAGACATGGCGGTTGTGGCCCGACCGATAGCCAAACTGCAAACCTCGACATAAAAGGATGGTACTATGGAGCCATCATGGCGTGATATTTGGGTGCGTGGTTTAATCGGCCGTTGGGCGAACAAGTTTGGAGGCAGGTACACAGCAATTGCCACTGCTAGATATGGAGATGTCCGAGTAAAAGGTTGGTTGGTTGGTTGGGCAGCTGTTCCTCCCTTCCTTCCTCGGATACGACAGGAATGAGGAAACAGGTCGCTACGTACCGATGTACGAACCCAAAAAGATACTGCTGCTTTGAGGTTGGGCAATCGAGCAACTCGAACTACCGGACCTGTCTTGCCCGTTTTCCAAAGGGCAACAGCTCAGAGATCTAGAGAGCAAACATCAAACAACGGAGAGTCCGTGGGGCATTTCTATCGGGCCATAACAACAAGACAGCCGAACAAGATGCTTGAATGCTTAAATGCTTAAATGCCGTAAGTGGAAAGAGCGGGGCAGTTTACAGGCCCCGAGGCCACCATGGCCACTAAAGCGGGGTTCCACGGGCCACTGTGGCACAGCCAACGGTCCAGGGGAAAGGCAAAAAGGTCTTTAACGCTTCCCAGGTAGTTTTCCGAGAGAGCGAGACAGAAAACAGATCGAGAGCCAATGCGTGATCAGAAAAGGGGTTCAGCGTTTCAAGTTTGGTAGCCTGTCAAAGACTGTCGACCACTCGGGCGGCTGCGACCAGGTTCCCCAGGATCTCCCTCCGACCCCACCCCGCTCCCCCTACCAATCAACGCCGTCGGGCTTTTTGGCAAGAGCCAGGCACGCTGGGCCGTCGATTGGCCACCGCTGCCCTGGCTGCATGCACCCCTGGCTGGTCCGCACGAGCCGCTAGACGGATTTTTCTTTCTTTGACCACGTCTTTGCCCCTTTGATTCGACAGGAACATCCCCACCAGCTTTCCAGCAGGACCAGCACCAGCGAGTGCCGACTTTTCCTGTCCACTTCCTATCCGCTTCCTGCCCACTTCCTGTCGCTTGCTGGCGGCCGCCAACGCCAGTGGTTTGGAGTTTACTAGGTATGAGAAAAAAGACGGCGACGCAGATGCCCCGTCAGTCACGTCAAGATGGTTGACTGCTGTCTCACCACCCGCCGCTCCTCGCCCAAGAACGCGGTTAAGTTTGTACTTGTCATGTACCGTAGGAAGTCGGCGTAAAGAGCCCGAGTTACTCGGTTAGGATACATGTACATGTACATGTACATGTTCAAGTACCTGTCTGGGAACCCAACCACAAGCACAAGATGCAAGATGCCACACACACACATGCAGTCAGTCGGTCAGTCAGTCAGTCACCAGTGAATGTGAACCTTGATGATCAACGGCCGGCAAACAAACCGCGCGGCTCGCTGCCTGCCTGTCGCCTCTCAGATCACAGTCACTTTTGCTTTCACAGTTTGTTCAAGCTGTGAGAATCCAGACCGACAACAGAGCAGATCAGATCAGATCGCAGGTGATCGCTCGCACACACCGAAGACACACTACAAGTAGAAAGTGCTTGACGGCCATCCTGGTCGCCCGCTGTGGGCCCTGCATAGCCGCACGCAAATGCAATGCGACCCCCCGACCAGCAGGAAAAGGGGGAGGGAGAGAGAGAGAGAGAGAGAGAGACGCTGTGGTTTGCGCGGCGCACGATCCCATTCGCCTGACATTCACCCATCCCATCCATCCTGGTCCATCCTTGTCCATCCGGAGGTCCACAACGGCGCAGCCAGCCGTCACCACTCATTGCCCATTGCCAGCCAGGCTTGATGCTGGATGCTTGGGACGAAAGGGTCTTGGCTCGCCTAGTGGCGTTCGAAACAACCTCCACTCGCCCTCCCAACCCTCCTAACCTCCCGTCCAATGGCCAAGGGATGAACTGCTGGAATGGAAACATAAAGGGAGGGGGGTATTCCATCCCTTTGTGTTGCTGCTCCTCTCTTGTCTTGCCTCTTATTATCCACGGTCTTTCGTCACCTTTGTCATTCCTTCTTCAACAACCCCGCCAAGGGATTTTCCATTGTCTTCACTTCCATTGTCTCACCCTTCCATTAGGTCCCTCGGAGATCTATTCAGCTATTCAGCTATTTCAGAACCCACTCAGCCCGGTGCTTTTGCTGTGACCACAACCATCCTATTGTCCGCCCAGAACAATCTCGAACGAACAATAGCCCTGGTGCTCGCACAAGCCCATTCATTCCTTATTTGGCCACGAGCAGTGCTCGCCCTGAAAAAGACGCCAAACTTCAAGCATTCGTGCTTCTTCACTCTCTCGACGAAACAAGACTCGTGCATCTCGACTTCCTCACATCACAGGAAAACCGGATTTTCTAACCCACATACATACACAACCACAACCTACCAACAACTTACTCCCCCAACTTTCGAGATGCCTTCCAACGTCTTCACCACCGGTCTTCTGGCTCTCCTTGCTGGCAGCCAGCTTGCGGCGGCGCACATGGAGTTGTCCTTCCCGGCACCTTTCCGGTCCAAGTTCAACCCTAACACGAACAATATCGACTACTCCATGACCGCCCCTCTGAGCGGTGATGGCTCCAACTACCCGTGCAAGGGCTACCACTCGGATCTCGGGACGGCGGCAGGCAAGAGCACGGCAACCTTTGCGCCTGGCAGCACCCACAACTTCACCATCGTCGGTGGAGCTCCCCACGGTGGCGGCTCGTGCCAGGCCAGTCTGAGTTACGATGGAGGCAAGACCTTCACCGTCATTCAGTCCATCATCGGCGGTTGCCCACTCTCGTCCAACTTCCCCTTCACCGTTCCCTCGGATGCCCAGACGGGCGACGCCATCTTCGCCTGGACCTGGAACAACAACCTCGGCAACCGCGAGCTCTACATGAACTGTGCCGCTGTGACCATTGCAGGTGGCAGCAGCAAGCGTGAGGAACTCGCCGAGCGAGCTGAGATCAAGGAGCGTGCTGCTTTCTCATCGCGTCCTCAGATCTTTCTCGCCAACATTGGAAACGGTTGCACCACGGTCGAGAGCGCTGACGTCGTCTACCCGAACCCGGGCCCCGATGTCGTCAACAACGGTGGCAAGAAGTCCCCGCCTGCAGGAAGCTGCGGCGCTGCTGCTTCTCCAGGCACTGGCTCTGGTTCTGGTTCTGGTTCGGGCTCCGGCTCCGGCTCCGGCACCCCTACTACCAAGGCCCCTGCTGCGCCTCCGGCCACCACAACAGCTGCTGCCAATCTTCCTGGGTATGTTTCTCCCTCCTCGCTGTCAACGACAACCACCAGTGCCATCAGCACTGAGTCGGTGGTTGTGACGTCGAGTTCCAGCCCTTCTGTTAGCCCAAGCTTACCTTTGTCTAGTGGCGTCTTCGTCACCGTTCAGACGAGCGATGTTCCCAAGGCTACCGCCGCTCCAGCAACCTCGAAGGCCGCTGCACCTGTCGTCTCTGCACCTGCCGCCTCGGCACCTGCTGTCCCCACGACGCTGCAGACCGCTACCAAGGCTACCTCTGCTAAGGCCCCTGTCGGCACTGGCTCTGGATCCGGCTCCGGCTCTGGTGCTTCGGGCGCCTTTGCTGTTGGCACTGCCTGCACGGACGAGGGCGCGTGGAACTGTATTGCCGGCAACTCCTTCCAGCGCTGCGCTAGCGGCACCTGGTCTGCCGTTCTCGCCATGGCTGCCGGTACTAAGTGCACTGCGGGCGTCAGCGACACCTTCATCGTGGCCCGGAGTGCGAGAATTTCCCGCCGCAACGTGGTCCTCAACGCCTAATTCTTTTTTTTTTTCCTCTGAAGAAGAAGAATCGCGGCTTGTTGAGGTCCAGCAGAGAAGATGATGATGAAAAGAATGAATTGACAAACCTTTGACCCCTCGCTACGGAAGCATGGGGAACAAGACTTTTTGGGCTGGCCTCGCAACACTTTCTCTTCTCGACATTCATGAACAAACCTTTTACACAAACATTTGGGCAACCAAACACACACATTCGTTCACTTGACATCCTTCACACACTGTATTGAGATACTGTGTACACACCTTTACCTTCTTCACCATTTTTTTCGCTTCGTCAAAGAGAACATTAGGGATCAAGGCGTTTATGGTTGATGAGGGGATAAGATGACAAAAGAAAACAACTTTACGTATTGCATTTGCATGTTATGGTGGTCTATGGTTCTGGTATCTTCTGGGAGGAAAGGCTTTTCGGGGATTTCAGGAGCATGATACCACAAAACAAAATACCCATCATTTATGACTAAAAAAGATCCATCAGTGATTGTGACTTGGACATTCATCTGTGGTTTTTTCCATATCTGCATACAAATACCATGACTTCAGAGTGTTGCCTTGGCAGACCAGAAGGAAAAGACATGGTTACTTACTACTTTAGATTGACTTGGGACAAGTCTGACTGACCGACCGTCTTGGTTCATATCAAGCAAGCCTCAACCTGTTGCGGTGGCCTGCCGTCTGTGACGGCTGGCACAATGAACTTACTACATCTACCACTGCGCTAACCTCCCAAAAGTGTGTCGGAGTCACTTGTCGGTACTGGTGATCCGGAATATAGGTTATATATATATATATATACGTTAGACGGCCCTGCTACCTGCCAAGGCCGTCACACCGTCCAGATCATCCATATGGGACCATACCGCTTGGTTCCGGGGCTAGGTACAGTTACCTATGCCTTTGGTCCAGCGGTATAGATAGATAGCTCTCTGACATCAACTCTATCTATGTCTGCAACTGATAAATGATGGGAATGGGAATGGAGCTTGGATCAGACAAACTTTTACTATGCGAAAATGTGTGCATCCGTTACAGGTTGGTTCAAATCATCGACATGTTAATTCCATATATATAAATGAGGATTCGAACTAGATCTAGGACCAAAACTGCAAGTGACTCGACTCGGGCTCTAAATATAGTAAAACCAGTGGGTAGATAGGAAGTTTTATGCTCTCTGTCTTCTTCATTTCTTATAACTCCAAAACGCCATACTAAATCAACATATTCTTTTGAACCCTCCCTTCGTCTTCCCATTATAACAAGATATCAACAAGTCATTTCATTGCCCGACTCTCTCTCTCTCTCTCTCTCTCAAGTGTCATGCCCTCGTCGCTTGGATCGCCTGGTCCAGAATCTTCAACCCCTCCTGGATCTCGGCCTCGGTAATCGTCAAGCTCGGCACAAACCGCAGCGTGTTGGTGCCGGCCGTGATGACCAGCATGCCCCTCTCCCTCGCAGCCGTGACGATCGGGGTCGGGTCCTCGGTCAGCTGCAGACCCAAAATCAAGCCCTTGCCGCGCGTCTCGGCGATCAGCGAAGGGTACTTGGCCTTGAGCTGGTCGAAGCCGGCCTCAAACACCTTGCCCTTGGCTACCACGTCCGCCTGGAGCGCCGGGTCCGCGAGCCGCGACAGGATGTAGTGCGCCAGCCGGCAGGCCACGGGGTTACCGCCGAAAGTGGTGCCGTGGTCGCCGACCTTGATCTTGTCGGCCACGTGAGCGTTGACAATGGTGGCGCCGATGGGGAAGCCGTTGCCAAGCGCCTTGGCCGTGGTCAGGATGTCTGGGTGCGCAACGGCGGGGAGGTGGCTGTGCGCCCAGAGCGAGCCGGTGCGCGACAGCCCGCACTGGATCTCGTCGTAGTGCAGCACGGCGCCGACGGCGCGGCAGCGCTTGGCGAGGACGATCAGGAACTCGTCCGACGCGACTTGCACGCCGCCCTCGCCCTGGATGGGCTCGACGATGACGCCGCACGTTTTTTCGGTGACGAGCTCGTCGATGGCGGCAATGTCGTTGTATGTGCCGACGCGGAAGCCGGGGACCATGGGGGCGAAGGGGGCTTGGTATTTAGGGTTGGGCGTGGCCGAGAGGCTGCCCATGGTGCGGCCGTGGAAGGCGTTGCGGAACGAGACAATTTCAACCTTGTTGCCCGACGGGTCGAGCACCTTGCCGACCTTGCGGGCGAACTTGATGCCGGCTTCGTTGGCCTCCGAGCCCGAGTTGCACACGAAGACGGCGGCGGCGTCGTGCATGCCACCCGACTCGAGCGTCTTCTCGACGAGCAGCTTGGAGAGGGCGCCAGTCCAGGGGTTGTAGTACAAGTTGGAGGCGTGCACGAGGGTCTGGGCCTGCTGGGCGATGAGCTTGGCAAACTCGGGGTCGCAGTGGCCCAGCGAGTTGACGGCAATGCCGGCCGTCAGGTCCAGGTACTTGCGGTTCTCGAGGTCCCACAGATACGAGCCCTCACCTTTGACGAACACGGGGGCCGGGCGCGAGTAGGTGGCCACCATGAACGGGGCATGCTCACGGACGAGCGCGGCGCTGGCCGAGTCGGCTGCCGGGTCCGGGTTCGGCAGCGAGGCGTCGCGCTGGATCTGGGCGTGGTTGATGGACGTGGACGACGAAGTAGGCACCGCCGCTGCCGCCTGAGAGAGGAACCGAGCCTGTTGATGTGTCGAGCGCCCAATAACAGACGAAGGCTTGGACGCGGCGAGCCGCAGAGATACTCGAAAGGCCATGGTCGACGTCTGCGTCGACGTAGACGTACAGTTGGCGTGGATGTAGTGGACTGAGGAATTTATCGCCTGGATAAATTCGATGGCAAGAGCCAGCTGAGGGGGATTTGGCAATGTTCCTTCAAATGGCAGCACAGCAGCACCCAGGGCAGCTTAAACAAAACACAAACACGCAATTGGAAATGTAGCAGTGACTCGTACTTATCAGATTGATCGACGCCCACGAAGAGAGGGCCCGGGGTCTGGGGTATAATGTGTATAATCTCGCAGCCGTCGCCAAAAAAAAAAAAAAAGAGTCATCACACCCTGCAAAAAAAAAAAAAAACCCATCAAGAAAATGACTGGAGAGCGATTTCGGCCCCTTTGCTTGCGGGATGGGGCATTTGACCCCGCCACCGCCCCCAATCCGGGAATGGAAACAGCGAGCCGTTTGTTATCGATAAGGAACCCTTTCCTATCGATTGTGTGTTGTGTGTCCAAGTCGTTCTCGTCGTTCCATCAAGGTTCTCATAGTTAGGAATCGATTACGCTTTGTTGTTGTTCCATTTCATCTTCTTTGACACGGAATACACCAGCAACCAACCTCGTTAGTCCCTGGTAGTAGTACTACTAATTTTGATCTAAATCGTATGAACAACTCTCGACCCCAAAGACAACCGCCTTATTAAACCTTTCTTGAATTTGGAAATTACAAACCACCCCTCCTTCGCTACGTTCCTTCCTTCACCGCAAAAGGAACCAACCTCCAACAACTCCCAACTATCACCACCAAAGATACTCACAACACCCAAAGAGCAACTATATTTCTTCTCACCATATCACTCGCGATGACACAAGCGACGAACGAACAACTTATTGACCGCGGCAGGGCTCGAACCTGCGAGCCTCTGCGAACAAATTTCTTTGTAAAGCAGATGCCTTAACCACTGGGCCACGCAGCCTTCAAGTTGCAATGCTGCCATGGAAATGGCCCACATGATTGAGATGCCGAGTGGAGCGCCGGTTCGAGACTTGGCAGAGAGAAGAGAGCCCGAACCACTGCCACTGGCGATCTGCTACATACAGCACGTATGGGATAGAGCAGCATTACTCCCTGTCTACTGCCCCTGTTTAGTTGGTTACTGATCAACAACTTCTCGAGCAAAGATGTATTAGTTATACAATAATACATCATGATTCACTCCCACGCAAAATTGGAATGGGTTGGCACACCTCCTCAATTCAATAGCAAATTGGAAACAAAAAATGTACGCTGGTTACCTAGATATCAGAAGCAATAAATGCAGCGCACTAGCTATTCTGTCTCTCTCTTCTCTTGCCACATCCTTCAAACACACTGTTTTTTTGTCCCCCTTTGCCAACCCCTTATCCCGTTCTTTCTTCCGTTCTTTCCCATCCCCGCCACAAACACCGAAAAACTCCGCGTATACGATGGTAAAATCATCTCCCTCCACCTTTCCTCCCCCAACCATTTGTGTTTCCAGCCCCCCAGAGAATTATATATGCATCTCAATACCAAACAGTTTGCGCCCGCCGTCATCCTTTGCGTAATAATGCAAACGATGAGAAAAAGACCACACCCATCCATGTCATGTTCAAGGTCTTATGAAGTTGTCTCTAGGAAGAATAGGGTGATAGCAACAGCAACAGCAATAGAAAATAAATAAATAACAATAATAAAAAAATAATAATAGTAATAATAATCACACTCGTTTCATTCTGCGTTAGGGAAGAACTCCATTCGTTGATATGAGTAACTTTGTGGCGATGCGGTTCTGAGAGGGAGGCTGAAAAAGAACACAAAACGCGCAACTCGTCGACGTAATAGACCAAGCAAAAAGACTCGTATGCCTCCGTAAAATGCAATCATCATCATAAGTCCTTCGCAGACCCCGAGATATCATCAGTCGTTAGTGGAGAGAGTGAGGGTGGTCGTCCATGGAAAGAGGGTGCCTCAGCTTCGGTCACATAGCCCCCAAAGTTTTAGCCCATATGGCTATGGTTTCCATTCGCCATGTTACCCTCGAACAGGCCAAGCACATCGCCTGGTAGAATCTCCAGCCACGGAGGCATCATCTCGTTCGGCAGCCCCAAAGTGTCAAAGTTGATCTCCTGGCTGTCAAACGTGATGATTTCGTTGACCTGGTTCCCACTTCCTAGATACGAATACGATCCCGACATCAACCCGCTCTGCGGAAAGTCTGCCTCGTAGTTGCTGTGGTGGCCGCCCCCGTGGTTATGGTTGACGCCATTGCCAACATTGTGTCCGTGTTGATGGTGTGAAGAATGTTGATGCTGGCCCATCCCCGAGTCCGTCATCGTGCTCGAGGGAGACCCGCTGTGGACGACAGAATCCTCGTATGACGAGTGGTTTTGCGGAAAAGGAGTGTAGGCATGGAGTTGCTGGCCATGATTGGCCTGCGACATGCCCGAAAGCATGTGCAGCTTGTTGTCGTTGCTCGGACTGTGGCCATCCATGTCGCTTGGCGGTGAGGTTTCATACTTGAGCTGCGATTTCCCAGCAGTCCCAGACGTAGATGAACTTGACTGTCGGCCAGCCTTGGAGTGATGGGGTTGATAGCGCACGGCCGAAACATTTGGCTGCGGGTATGCCGGCGGGAACATGGACGTTTCGGGGAGGCTCTGTCGAATGGGGTCGTAGATCATGTTTCCCGGGGGAGTGGGAGCAGACACCGGGGCCGAAGATGTCGGCGGAGGATAGCCCGACTGTCCTGGGACGCCAGCCCCGTACAGCAGGGTTAGGCTCGAGTTGGGAGAGTTGGTGGTCCCAGTGAGCGACCATCCGATAGGGGGAACATTGGGCGACGCCGGATTGTCGAAGCGGGCTAGCCGGTTGCTAAGAGAACCGCGTCGCGGCAACTTGGTGCTTTCGTACTCCTCGTTTGTAAAGGTCTCGCAGTCCCATATGCCTTTCGACTTTTGGTCAAGGGCAGTGAGAATGTACCCAACGCCTCCCCAGTATTGGTGCAGTTGCTGGAGAGATTTGTAACAACGCTGGTAGTTCTGGTTGGCGGCAGCAGCCAGCAGCGAATGTTTCGATCTCGAGTCCTGTTGACCCGAATTTGGCTTCCCGCTCGACGTCTTCTGGGCAAAGTCCCTAGTGTCCGAGGGAGATGGTTCTCGCGAGGGAGGCGACGAGGTGTTGGCCACCGATTCCATCAAAAAGGCGCATGCGGCAATATACATGGGCTGCGATGTGAACGGATTCCCGATGAAGCTCTTGGGGTCGATCAATTCGGCAAATGCAAGAATATCGGCGATGGTCTTGGCACTCGACATGGACAACTCGCGGCTGTTGGCCAATAACTGCGTCCGGTTCAGGCTACCGAACGGCGCAAGCAGCGTGGGCCGATGGAGGACGATGATCAAAGCGTGGAACCAGAAGTGCAAAAGGATGAAGGTGGTGCCTTGCCCTTGCCTTGCATATTCTGCAAAGTTGCTGGCATTGAAGCAAAGGCTCGGGTCTTGCTTTTGGTAGATCTTGGTCAAATCACTTTCCATCTGGGCGAGCCTGGCCATCTTCTCCTCAGTCAGATCGTTCACGTCTCGGATGTTATTGAGCACATCCGACACTCGACCGTACAGATGAATGATCTGGATGAAGTTTGGCAAGGGAGCAGGCCAGCCCGTGACAGGGTCATTCGACGGCTGAGGAAGGGCCAATTCAAAGTCGTCATCTCTGAAGGTGACCGGCCTGCCTGTTCCAGAGGAGATGACTCGATCCAGGACGAAGACGGCCCAGAACGTGTCGATACGCTCCTGTTCAACCTCTTGCTGCTCTTCTTCGCTGAGGGCCTCTTCGTTCTGACCATTTTGTTGCGCATCTACATCCTCGCTGCTCTTGCGACTCCACGTCCGTGTGTACCAGGGGTCGCGTTCACCTTGGTACTTGATGCCGACCCTCTTTTGAAGGCCAAGGTCAACCGCCATCCTAATAGCCAGGCCCAAGTACATCCATAGCGCGCTGTCCTGATTTGCGCCAAATCCTTCATACGCCATCAGCAGACAGGCCTGGACAGCAGCGACCGAAGGGCATGGAAATGTATCTACGGTGGCGGCCTTGGCTCGCTGGGCGAAGACATGGCCGTACTCGGACTTTGTGGTCTTGCCATCATGCTCGTTCGAGAAGACGGACAATTCCGAGAACCGGGCTGCCAGGGCGCACATGGAATCGACCAGGATGGGCTCAACCCTCTTCTCCATTACCATGGGTAGGATTCTTTCTTGCCGCAGGAAGGGATAATTGCAGCCCAGGTGAAGAAAGAAGGTCTTGACAAGGGAGATGATCAAGGGGTGGGTCGGTGCTGGGTCATTCACATCGTAAACTGGCAGGTCCTCGAGAGTCTCGAGAACCGTTTCGGGATGTGAAAAATGATGGTGGGCAATGCCATAGCCGAACAAGGACCCCGGCGACGTGGCCGAGAAGGAGCTCCCTCGGCTCTTGCGTCTGTCGCGCTGGATCGAGACGTTGACCACCATTTGCTTGTAGCCGGGAACGATGGCAGTAGGCCCAAAGTAGCGGAAGTAAGGCATGCGGTGGCTCTCGGTGTGATGTTGGACGGGGGAGCGGTTATTCGAGCTCCGACCATCCTCCGAGTAGGACGAGTTGTGCCCAAAAGTGTTGGCCCTTCTGATAGGCTTCGCCGAGCTTTGCGAATGGTCGTCTTGGTCCCAGTCATGGCTCTGTCCACGGGATTGACCCATGGTCGCAGACGGGGGTGTAATGGTCGAGACCGAGTCGTGCCTCGAGGCTACGTCTCGGTCGTGGAAGCTGGTAGTCCGCGCCCCAGCCTTGCTCTTCCAATGGCGTCGCTCGTCTTCTTCGCCATCGTCCATGTACTCGTCATCCGGATCATTGCTCAAGTCGGTCGTGTCGCCATGGTCGCCTCCTCGCGACGACGTCAATTCACCGCCGTCATCCTTCTTCTTCTCGGCGATTTCGGTATACCCTAAACACGTGTGCCCGTTTTTGGTGCAGGTCGAGCAGACCGGTCTCTCGCCAGCACATCGGGTTTTTCGCTTGCGGCACGTTAAGCATCTGGATCGCGTTTTAGAAGCCAATCTCTCTCCACAACCGCATTGTATCACCACATCCACCACCAACTTCCCCACACAGCTCTCCGAATACACCGTTGGGTGCTACACGAGATATGCGCCTGACCACCACAAACAACACGACCACAGACAGACAAACAGACAGACAGACAGACAGACAGGCAGACAGGCGCAGAAACAGACACAGGAGAAGCCAGGAAAGCAGATATAAAGTCCAACATCAGAACAAAAGGCAACGAGCAGAGGACATACGCTGCATTGATTCTCCGTCGCTTGGACGGCGGCTGGCCTTGGTTATTCACAAATCGGATTTGTTTGGGTGGCGGCAAGGCTCCATTGATCAGGGTTGTCATGGCGGTGCTCTTTTATAGCAAGACCATGATGGCTCGCCGTACTCCTATCGGGGTTGCTCTCTGTCCGACGAAGGCAGCCTCGATGGCGGGGTAGGAAGACGGAGCCTTGACGAATGGAGAAGTCGGTGAGAGAGTTGTTGCTAGGTTCTTCCAACTTTCTGGGTCGGGTTTCTGGAGGCGCGGGGTGGGTACTAGAGACAAGAGACGAGAAGGGCTAGGAACTGGGAAGCCGTTCGAAACCTGGCTTGGCGCTGCTGCTGTTGTGCAAGGAGGGGGTCGCTCCCTAGGGCGATCAACATGCGCGGCGCGACATGGTCATAATGCGGACAGCTGGGGAAGAGACTTGGAGGAAGTCATGGTCGGTTTGGGAAACGAGGCGCACGGTAGGTAGATAAGACCAGGCCCAGGAACAGGCAAGGATACAGGCAAGAAGAGACAAGAGACAGGTGAGGAGCTCCAAGTCTGAAGCAAGCAGCACCTGCGCGACCGAAATTTCAGCTCCAGAATCCAGCTCCTCTCTGCGGAGTCTGTGGAGGAGGCCACGGCTGGGCTTCCTTTTGGGAGCGGGTCACGACGGATGCGCGGTGAAGCTCCGAGCCAGGCGGTATAGCTGGAGGGAGGTATTAGGGAAAGGCACGCTGGCCCTCCGTGGGCGGTGGGTGTAACCGGAGATTTGACGAGGGTGTTGGCAAAAATGGAAAGGGCAAGACTTGGGAGGAGTAGCTTGTCTGACAAGCGATGATCTGCAGCGTTTGGAGGGAGTGGAGGGGGAAGCGCAAGAGAGAGAACGGGGGGAAAGAGGAGGGGGGAACTGTGTGTGGAAAGGAGGACGCACGCACGCTCCCAGCGAAAAATTGAACTAGAAGGGAGGGAAGCACGGCGGATATGGGGGGAAACGGGGGAGATGGTGGACGTGGTGGGACGGGGAACACAAGAAACGTGCCGGCGGCGGCGTCGTCACAGCACAAGACAGCAGCAACCTATCTTACCTCTATCCGTAGATGTGAGGGAGAAGGGTAGGTATGTCCATATGCAGAGCACTTGGAGCAAATGGGAGGCACCCGACGACAGCACTCTCTGGCCACTTGCTGCACTGGTAGTCTGGCACTGTAAGCCAGCAACGCACACCGTGACCTTGTTTGTGAACGGGAGGTGGGGGGTCTCAGAGTGCGGGCAAATGGCAAAGTAAAAAATATAAAACTGGAATAAAATAAAATAAAGAAACCACGCCACGGCGGGAACGGGAGTAATATTCGGGGATAGGCCATGCCAGCACATGCCCTGAGCCTGGGCCTGGGCTGGGGTAATTGGGGGAAACCGCCAAGTCATATCGGTTAGCAGGGTTCGAGCTTCACAACTGATCGCCCTTTAACCCCTCCCCCTCACCTCAAGACCTGTATCAGAAAACAGCTGCGTCGCGGCTGTATTATGGAAGGTTGGCTGCGAGCCACCTAGACGCAATATCCCATGTTAAAACTCGCATTGGCCATTGTTATCCCTGATTGGGGAGGGAGGGAGGGGACGAGAGGGCCCGCCTTTTTCTTTCTTTCTGACGTCGTCGGGGCGAGGAAAGCAGGAGGAGCTGCTGCTGCTGCTGCTGCTGCTAAATCAGTCGCCAGTGCGTGCTTGGGAGCCTGGTGAAGCGAGGACAGCAAATGTCGCGTGTGTGGGTTCCGCCCACTCGGGCTGTTTGGACATTTGCTGCCCGTGTTCGGCACTTCTTTCCTGTTGAGTGGAAATGTCATCCGCTGCCTGTGCTGCATCATGCTCCTTCCTGCTCGGTTGCGCGCAACAGCGCTCTCACTGTCACTGGCAATCTCTGCAGACTGCAGACTGCCACACGCGCTCTCTCGTTCTTTCCCCCGCTTCGTTCCTCTTTCTCTCCATGCCCAGGTGGTCTACCTCGGAACCTAGTTTTGTCCCATCCCAAATTTTCCCGTCTGAGATTCCACCCTGCCCCGCGGTGACTACAACTGGCCGTGAATCCTACTACGGCGCACCTTGGACGGGAGATATCAGACGACATGGATGGGCCACGGGTGGGCCTGGAGCACCCTTGACCTTGGTTCCCGTTCGAGGCCAGGGCCATGGCGCCGAAGTGTCCTCGTTGGAGTGAGTGATGGCCGCCTGCGCCCTGCATCACTTTGCATGCCATAGAATGCCGTTGGGGCACCCAATTCTCCCATCCTCTCCTCCTCTCCTCACCCTTGGTGCCAAAAAATGAGATGGATCGAATGATGGCTGGTTATATGGATGGTCACTAGCAGCCCCACCTGCAGCACAAAGCACAGGGCACAGGGCGCAGGGCAGTCGACACAGGGCACAGAGCGTCGTGATTGCGACTCTGTCCGGTTTGCTGCCCCATGTGGCTTAGCGTCATGTCGCTCGCTCTCTCCAACGGATTGGAAGATGCCGACCCGGCCAACCCCGGATTTCTAATAAGTCCCAACAGCGACAATCGAATCGAAGGGCGGCTGGCTTCCTAGCTTCTCTGCGACAGAAGCTCTCCCGCTCTTTGGTTTCGCGGAAATCACTCAGGGTTGTTCCGCAGCCTGACATCGCCAAGGAACATGGTCCTCAGAGCACGCCATGTTAAGCCATCACAGCACGCCCCCAGTTGTGACCACCTCCTCCCTCGTCCTCGTCGCTCGACGGTGAACGGCCTTATCTCGCTCGTATCGTCAGCCTCTTGTTATTGCATTCCGTTGTCGACCCCCATTCTCGTTGATCAAGACCCAGGGTTGACATGCTGCGCTTCCCCACGACGACCGCATCTGTGATCTGGGATGGGCCGATAAGAAGAGGGTCCGCGTCCAGGGGGTTGGGGAGACGGACAAAAAAAAAAAACGTTACAGCATTTCGCGACCAGAGCCCAGGCGCGACCCCGCGTTTGATGCTACCACTCACACTGCACGACATCCATATGGGCTGAGGTTTATTACTACAAGCCGTTATTGTCATTATTATTCTTAGCTTACCAATGTCGAGTAACAGGGACCTTGTCCAACTGGAGACCAGGCACGCAAGGATTGGCTATTATCACTGGCAACCTCGACAGTCACACACCTTCCAATACCAGGTGTATGGCCAGGTCGGGTAAACTTTGGTCTCCCCCCCGAAAGATATTACCATGTCTTTTCCCCATCACGGATATCCCATCCTACCACGTTTTTTTTTTTTTCGTCACTGAGGTCAGAACAGGGAACAGGCTAATGAGGCTGACCGCTGTAAAGACCCCCACACGCAGACAGCGTCGTACGCTTGTTGCTGAAGTGCCCGGCCTCCCGCTTCGGAGTGGATTCGTCTTTTTCCTGGGGATATCAGAAAAGGACCTCCTACCTAGACTCGCGCGGTCCATCTTCTCCAAAAACCTACCCCAAAAGACTATAGTATGCTTGAAGGCTATCGAAAAACGAACACGCCATGCAAGAAAAGCCGTTGACAACTTGTTTCATGCTTATAAGCCACTCCATGTCCACAGTGACCCCCCAAGCCCCCCTCCCGCTCATCACCTGCATGCAACATCGTGTATACATGCATACATAAACCTTTCTTTCATAATCCGTATATGGGTACACGTATATGTGACATAGCCACGGCACTATACCACGGCATGTCATCGATTAGCAAGCCTCCTTTCCTTTCGCGACATCGGCCCAGTCGTCCGCGGGCCATGTTGAAATGAACCTGGAAGTTATTGACAGGACAATGTGTGGGAGGGGGGGGGGGGGCTCGCAAAGCCACATATACGCACTTACACACCATTCATCAAGCCACACCATTTAAAGCCTGACGCGAAACACCAACTACAAAACAAACCGAAGCCATGTGTGGACGAACTTATTTTGCATCAACCGTTTGGGTGGGTGTGTGTGTGAGTGAGTGTGTGCCGCTCCAGCCCACGTGGGACCGCGTTCTCCGGAAGCACGGAATCGACTGGGTCAAATATTGATGTGACTTGACTTGACTTGACCTGACCTGAAATCGAAACCCGTCTCCAAACGCCAGACTGTGAAACACAGCCGCATTTTGCCATTCCCATAAAACCAGATATATATATATACAAGTCAACTGAGGTGTGTTGGTTATGAGCGGGTTTTCCCTTTCATCTAGCATCGACAATGTCTTGTCGATTATTTGACTCTGTCTCTCCCAATAAATGTCTAGATAAAATATTTGTTCTGTACCTGATGCATGTCAAATACCTAGATAAGAGGACTACCTAGATACAGATCACCTGGCTCCCTGTATTATACTTCCTGGCTATTCACAGCATAAAGGGGTAAACCAAAAGAAGAAAAGCATATACGAGATAGCACAATATACCGTATCACAAGGCCGGCTCAGTCGTTTCTTCCGGGGCATCGATGATTAAGTTTTTTTGTCTTGGAGGGAGGTGTCGTAATAACCCAGGAACAACCATCATCTTTTCCGTTTTCTCGGACTCTTTCCCCCCCAAGCCCCGACTCCCCAACTCCTCCCTCCTTCCTTATGTCTCCCCTGTTTTCTTGTACAGTATGACTGACTGATTGACTGACTACCTTCTAACCGACGCACGCAAAGGAGCTTGTAGCTAGGTACTTTCCCGTCCGCCCATTGTTTTTGGCCTGGGCGGGAAGGGATGAAAAAAAACAAAACTTGATCATTGACCCCGGATGCACGTCGTCCCATAATCCTCCGAGCTTGATCATCAGTCTGGTGTAACTTGCTCGCCTCAGCTGCTCGCTAAATACCGCTGCGCGCGCAGAGCGACGGCAAGTGGGTGATATAGACAAGTACCCGGTAGCCGTTTATGCCTGCCTTGGTTATAGGTAGGTAGGTAAGTAGGTTGCAGCAGCAGTGCAACAAGCAAGCATCTCACTATATATGATCTTTTCCGGGGGGGTGTTCATGATTTTATCCCTTTTACTATCCTTACCCGAATATAATATTGACGACACCCATGTCCCTACTCACCTGCCTCCAAAGATGGGCGCTGCCACCGCTGTCGCACTCACCATCGCCGCCCCCCGCATTCCGTAACTCAGACAAGTCAGCCCTCCGCCACACCTCCTGGAGAATAGCCCATGCTCGCTCAATATTGCGCATACCCTGACGTCTCGTAAGAGCAGCAAACGCTGCGTCCGCGAGGTCGCGGTCCTCGGAGGTGACGGCCTCGCACGCCGCCACGAAAAGCGGCCACAGCAGAGCGCCCATTGGGCCAGCGTGGCCCACGGTCGAAACGCAGTGTACGAGAGACAAGTGAGCGTGGATCTGTACGGCGGCGTGTGAGCGTGGATGTCCGTAGATAGTGCGGTATAGATAGACGAGTGCTGAGTGGCGGTATGCGAGAGCATTGTTGAGGATGCTGCGGATGCCTCCCTTTTCTGTGAGAGTCCTGATATGAGAGGGTGCGGTTGAGTCTTGGCAGCCATTGCTCGCAGGGTTGGGCATGGCAGTTGGTTCCTTGATTTCTTCTCCTTCCTCGACCCTCTGGTCTTGGGGGAAATGGGGCGGCAGCTGCGGTTCCCATCGAATGAGTGCTGCCTCAATGGCTTCAGCTGTTGTCTCAAGCTCCGTACGCAGGACGGTGATCTTGGCGGCTGTAGAATTGGTCCGGACTGCTAGCTCAAGCTCGGTCTTAAGAGAGAGCAGGTTGGATAGCCGATGGATCACGGGCCAGAGAGTGGTGGCCATGCCAAGAAGTGTGTCGACATTGCATAACGGCGAGGCGGCGGGTGCCCCAAGGGGAGGTAAAGGGAGGAGGCAACCTGGTGTGGGTGCTGCAGAGAGCGGCGCCGTGCCATTCGAGAGAGCCGTGATCACGTCATAAAAACGAAACGCCTTTTCAAGTCGTGTGAGCCAAAATCAGGAGGTGACAATCAATGCAATGTTTAGAAAGGGGGGTAGGGGGGTCACTTACACGTTCCAGGAACACACTTGTGGGATCTGACGGCTCCGGATTCGTACACATTATAGTGAGGGCCCCTTTTAGGTGGCCAGCTACTATATTGGAACGTCCTTTTTGGACAAGCTGTGGCATTTTAGCCAAGTCCGGAACCACCGCGAGAGCACAGCGGGTGACTTACGACTTCATAGTAGACCAGAAGCATGATAGCTGCCAGTATCTCGTTCCTGTTGACCTCGCCATCCTGCTCGATGAGCCTCGCAACCCCCTGGATGGCGCGATTGTGAAGATACAGCGACTTCTCTGTGTTTTGGATACCTCGAAACTCCAGGTGTGCGCTGGCAAGGGCAAATATGGCAAAGGCAACAGGTGAGCCTTCCCGCGTCAAGGGCAGCACTAGCTGCTGAAAAGCGTTTCCGGACTCCTCTCGGAAAACTATCAGAGAAGACAAGACATTGCAAAAATGATCCACGAGGGCTCGGCGGTTTGGGCGACTTGAGAACTCCGAGAATGCCGAGGGGCAAAAGTCGAACACCGGAGACCCCACCGAATGAGGTGCGATCATGGCCAGGTCTGGATGCAACGATCTAGAGCGTGGCACTGTTGCCACATTACTGCAACCTCCCTGATCAGGCTCTGCAGCAACATGGTCTACACCGCCGCCGTCAACCGGGACGGTGGGGGTCCTAATCTGAGATGCGCCTGTGAAGCGGATTTGTGTGAATGCGACGCGTGGGATACTGTCAAATGTCCTATCCGGAAGACCGGTGCCGACAGTGTCGTCAAGGTAACTCAGGGGGGCGCTTTCGTCCCCATCGTCCCAGGATGGACCGTCGGTATCATGGCTCTCAAGACTAACCCCTGATAGCTTGCGAAAAGGTGTATGCCCTTCGGACATGGCAGCGGATACTCTAGCTGAGGAATCGTGTTTCCTCCGCTGTCGTGGCCTTGCGGTCTCGTACGTGCACTTGACACCATGCTCCGAGCACCTTGAACAATACGGGCGCCCTTCATCACATTTTTTCTTCTGTTCACGCCGGTCAGATGAATGTGTTCGTACATGGGTCTTCCAAGATGACCCGGCCTCTTAGCTTCCTAGGGCTGTGTACGAACCTTTTCTTTGCTTTCTCTCAAGTCAGAACAGGTAAATTCTCGGGAATAGCGAATGTGTTTGGGATCCAGTCCAAGGGGGGGAAATAACACACCAGTTTGTACAGCCTATTGTTGGTCAGCAGGTGAACCACTTCGAGGGGATTCGCTCTTGCTAGCTGGTGACCCTGTTGGCATGGATATCGAGAAGACAATTGGTAGTAAAATATTAGGGTTATGGAACCCACCAGCTTTAGATCGTTTCTTGGGCTCCTTGGGAGGAGCAAGTCGTGTGTACAGCAACATTGTTACAGACTTGAAAAAGTGGTTGAAGTGGGTGTGCTGCTTGGATGGGCCTGGCGTATAGCCCTGTGTTTATCCCATTGATCCACTGTTGATCTGATTTCGATCAAAGTCCAGGACGATTATTGGTTCGTCAACTTGCTTGTTGGACTGGAGGGACAGACGCGACGATTTCAAACAAAGGTTAGAGCAGAGAACACAAAGTAAGTTGGAGGTAGATAGAAGGCGACGGGATGTCTCCTGGGTTTAGAAGAGGAGACAGCCTCGGTGTGAGTCCCAAGTACGCATGTACAATCGGCCCGGAGAGGCGCCCACAACTTGAAGGTTTCGCGGCAGCAGTGATCGGGAAGACATTGAAGGCATGTGTATAGTGTCCTTCCACTCGAGAGGCATGATGTGCCTTGCACAGTCCCGTCTCGGTAAAGTCAGCCATCGTTCCGGCGTGGCAGGCATATTGTGGAGAATCGTGCGGGGTTGAGAACAACGGCTGATTTGCTTTGGATGATCTTGCTCTCATCAAAACTTGACCAGATCGATCCGAAATCCGCGCTTTCTCTGTATTGTAAGATCAGAAACTGGCTATTGAGCACCGTCAGAGGAGCTCTTCCAGTTGAGCTTCAACTCTTACCTGGACGGTTCCATGCCAATTTGTAACGTCATGGTGCACATCACCAAACCAACCCCCCCCCCCATTTCTACCCTATTCTCAGCGCCTTGCATGACAGGCATATCCCAATCATCAATTATCTGGGATAACTATTCCAGATCCTGGCGACCCAAGAGATCGGATTGGCCCTCCTCCATGGCCCGAGTTTGATCATATGAAGGTATGCATCAGCGTCATCAGCCTCGAATCCTTTACCACCACGATGGTGTCCGGGAACTGGCTGGTACTGCTTTGTCGGATCGTCGATGTGCTTACATATCATTACCGGAGTCCCGGCTCTTCGGGAAAGTTGGGTTAGATCTCCAAATCGTGCGAACCCAGGCGCCCTTTTTGGACCTGTGTTCCGAACTCCCTGTTCTAGGGAGCGACACGATCTCGCTCCACAGCGGCAGCAGCAAATTCCACATGGGTTGTACAGTACATGTTTCTGTTGGTCAGAGGTAAGAGGTACCGAAGGTTGACAGAATGTCACAAAAGAGACTATAAAGATATTAGGTGGCTACCTGATATAGACTGAGACTGCTCAGGTCGGGCAGACTGGTTGCGGTCATGGAACCCAAGCCAAAAAGATCTGGAGCCCTGTCATCAACTGCCGACATTTTTGCCTTGGATGTCTTTCGGAAGAGCCAGAGCCGGATTGGCGAGCTGGGGGTTGTGTAGGTATTCTTGTCTTGGGGGCTGAGATTTTCGCTTCCCCACGACGTTGCTCTCGACTGTCCAAACGTACTTGACCGAGGTCGGGAGGTAGACAGGACGCTGTGGTGTCCGTCAGGAGTTGCTTCGCCGCGTTAACGTGACATACGCGCCTCTTAAGCGAACAGCTAATAATCTTCATTTGTCAACAAAAGAAGAGAGAGCACGATATGCTGGGGGTCGGTGGGGATGATAAGGCTTATTCACTTTTAGACTTCGCATTTTGCCCGCATCTGGCCATGTTTGCTGTTTGCTCAACGACTTTGCTGGATTGCCAGGACGGAGAGCTCGGCTCCTTCCTGTCCTTGCACCATCACCAACGGTCCTGTGGAGAACGAAAAACACGTGGCGCGGTTGGTTGAGGGGAGGAGTAACTGCCTCCGATTGGTGCGATTTCACTCCTGCCCGCCAACGCTAACCAGCTGCTGGCATCCCTGCCACCCGCCCATTGTTTTGGGGTAGGCTCAGGGCGCTGCCAGCAAATAGCTCCAAGCCTAACCTGAAGAGACAGAAGCTGAACACTTGAAACATGTTGGCCAAAGTGTTCCAACCCCAGATGGCGGCATCGCCGCAACGTCTGAGAAGCACGTTTGTGGGACGGTAAGTATGGAAACGAAGGTGTGCTGCGTCCCAAGATATTGATTCATTCCAGGCAACAAAGGAACCAAACATCTGCCAGTTTGGGGGAACAAGGATCAGACGCAGCATGGCGGTTGCAACTTGCCTGATGAAGTGGACGTAGTCAGCGCTTACCTGCTCGCTGGCCAGTGGCTCCATCTTCGGGAGCATTCTCGGAGAGAGCAGGAGCGACGCAGCTGGAGTGCCCGCTCAACATGGATCGCAAGACCGTGGCTTGCGTGGATACCTTAGGTACCTCGGTAGGTGCCCTCGAGAGCCTGGCCGGACCCGAGCTGCTGTGTGCTATGCTGTGCTGTGTTCAGGCCAGAGGCTCCAATAATACTCCCGGACACAGAAAGCGAATGATGACCACTGCATTCTGCATTCTCGGCGGCCACAGCCATCACCAGCTCGGCCGTCCATCCCCTCCATTGGGAGGTTCCTCCCAAAGAACCTCTGCTGCAGCTTGGGGAACCACAAGCAGTCGGCATCTGGGGAAATAATTGGCAGCCTGGTCTGCCCCTCCCCAGAGGCCAAGTCCGGGGCCCGCCTTCGATCCAGCTGCTCTTTGCGGGACAATCTGACCAGGGCAGCTCGTCCGTCGCTTTGGGGGGTTGGCCCGCGCCGTGGTAGGCCATAGACGACTTGACAACAGGCCAATCATGAAGTTTCTCCTGCTCTTCTGATTGGGGGCAAGCGCCACCACGCGGATGCCCCCATGTCCGCCGTCGTGCCTCTTGGGATTGCCATGGGATGCGGGTTTTGCTGTTGGGCGACCGACCGAGTGCAACATGGGGGCTTGTGAGCATGGCGGGCCTCCAGTCTCTTTCAGTTCGTCTCTGCTCTGTTGCTGTCAGGTGCTGGATAGCTTCGAAAGGGAAAGAAAATCGACGATCTCTTCCCAGAAGTCTGGGCCGTCCAACTTCCCCTCGAGCTTCCATCGATTCGATATTTAAATCGAAGCCCCCCGTCTTCACCCTCCAGCCCATCATCACCGGAATTTATATTGCTGCCCGTGCTGCTGCCCCAGACGTCGATCCAAAACCCAGTGGCCTTCTGCCGTCCTCAGCCCTATCCTCTCCTGTGGAGTACTCTAATAATTTCACCCTGGTCTCCTCTCCCTAGCTGGCCACACTGGATGTCCCGCCCACGGGAGGAGGGACGATAGTGGCGCACCTGCCCGCGTTGCTAAGCCCCGCCGTCAGCACATTTGACCCATCCCATCCACGCAGGCCCTCCCAATCTCACAAAAAGACTGCCTGCCCGATTCTAATGGTCACCCTGGCCACACGTCTAGACTCCTAACCCAAACACCGACGACAAAACAGGCGACGATCCGGTCACTTACTACTTCCCCCGGACTCATTGTCGATCGAAACTGGTTCCCATCTGCCCAAGGCTACGCTGCTCCAGATGGTGTTTGGAATGCTGGATAATCTTCATCCGACTGGAGTACCTGGCCCAAGATAAGAGGCGATAAGCGGACCCTCAGTCGAACTACGCCGAGGAGTCAAAAGGCCGCCATGCGCTGCGCCTGGTCGTATGTGTCGTCTGCTGCATTTCTCCTCACTGTTTTTGTGAGCAGGGAAGCAGCAGCTTCGCACGCGGGGAGGGAGAGGAAAGATGTGCTCCACAGGATCGCAAAGGCCCAGGTGACGGCTCACCCGTTGCGGAGAGATGTGAGCACCTGCGCAGCCGATCGGACCCTGTGCGCCGGGTCTGTGGGTGGCGGTTGCTGTCCCTCGAAATATTCGTGCGCGACAGACTCGTGCTATGCGACGACCGCCGCCATGACGGCTTCGGCATGCGGGAAGGCAGGGTTCTTCCAGTGCGGTGTCGAAAACTCAGGTTAGCTTCCAGCCTCGCCCATCACAATAGGGTTGCTGAACTAACACATTCCGTAGGGGGTTGCTGCCCGGTCGGCCTCGTGTGCGCTCCCGATAACTGCATAGCTCCTGTCGGCGTCACCAACACCTTTACGTCATGCCCGAATAGCTACTACCTTTGCCCGGCTTCGCTCAACTTTGGATGCTGCAGTAGTGGAATGGGATGCGCCGTGAGTGGGTGTTATTCTACCGCACCCTTCACCACCATAGTTACTCGAGCTGTTACCACGACGTCTGGCACCCGCGTTATCACAACCACCCAGACGGCGGTGACTGTCGCCACGCCAACCGCTCCAACAGGTGTTGCGTCCACGGACAACAACTTTTTCGCCAAGTACATGCCTACTGCTGTTGCAAAGGCCGACGCGATAACTTCGCCGTCGTCTAATGACAGCGGGGGTGGGGGCGGTTTGAGTACCGCCCAGCTGGGAGGCATCATTGCTGGCGTTGTAATTCTCCTCGTAGCTGTTATAGTCGCGGCATACCTGATCATCCGACGCCTAAACCGCGTCGCCAACGTCATGGAGTCCAAGAAGGAATCGTCAAGCGGTCCCACCAAATCGCAGTCCCAGGCGCAGATGCAGATGGCGTATTACGGACGCCATCTGCATGCTTCGCCGTCGGACGACATGAGCATCGACCCTCTTATCATGACGCCGAACTCATTAAGCACCAGTGCCGCCCCCACACCCCAGATTGGTGGTGGTGCGCGTGGCCGCTCCGACTCCAACTTCTCGCCCTCGCAGAACGACATGATGAGTTCGCGGCATACTAGTCCGGACTCGAACGCCGGATACTTTGACTTGCCCGCACGCGTCCATAATATGCCCGGCGGCCGCCATAATATGAGCACGGCCGCCATCCGCGGCAGCATTGACAGCCATAGCACCCGGGGCGGCGGCCAGCATCACTGGCGCCAGCAAAGCAACGCGAGCGAACTCTCAGCCGACGGCAGTGAGCACAGCGCCAACGTCAATACGCCGCTCGTCATACCAGAACTTGACACAACAGGGACGTATGCCGAACTGCCAAGCGGCGACGGCGGCGGCACGCGCAGTCGCTCGGGTAGTGGAACTACTACGATCGGCAGTCCGCGAGTGTCATTTAGCCACGGGCGCCAGGGGTCGTTGGCGACGGGAGCAGCAGGGTTTGGCAGTGGGCTGGGGGTTGTCAACGAGTCGACAGCTGAAACCACTTCACATCAACAACACGGCTACTATGGACCCCTTGATAGACAGGTTGGCCAAACTTCAGCTGGGCTGGTCGATGTTGACTGGGATATGCACTCGCCCACCGTCCCAGGCTTAGCACCAAGGCCGCCACCCCTGCCTCCACAGAATTGAGATGCCTACTACATTATTGAGCGATCTCATTGCTTCTTTTGCATCTCTCAGATGCTGAAATTTCATTTACTATATCCTTCTTCTTTTCTTGGTGCAGGGCATTGATAGAAAGGGCAACAAATGCCAGGGCATACGAAGGAAACAAAAATGGCACAGGGTCATCGTACTAGGCAGGATCTTTCATTCTTTTATAAGACGACGTTTGTCCGGAGTTCGGAGCAATTTCTGTTGTTACGGGAAGGTATACCTACGGCATACATGGAGGATCAATGCTTTTACTGGAGTTTATTTGGCCTACAGGAGCAGATTCCTGTGCGTAAGAGGGGGACAGGCGTGAATGATGGATGATGCCGATGAAGTCTTCTCCTTTTGTTTACTTTTCGCCGTCAAACGATTTCTTTGTGATATAGTTTTTGCACTCGTCCAAAATTTTGTGGTCCATTTTACTTCCAGTTGGTCCACGTCCATAGCAAGCATGACGCGAATGAGCGAGTTTTATATATACCAATTTGTATCTCTACTTCTTTTACATTGCGGTTTTGTCATGCTTCAGTCTCGGGCCATTGCGAGTTCAAGGAGACGTTTATGCCCAACTTGAACCTGCCGGAGCTGAAAGCCAAGACTCGGCCACTGATGATGAGAGTCTTAAGGTCCTTCACTGTGCCGGTGGACATGTCATTTGGTTTCCAAAATACTGTGTCCCATACCTTCTTCTCTCAGATTTGTTTTGGTTGAAGTCCGTATATACTTTCTTAGCCATTGTGCATGATCCCCCCAACACAAGACTCGTCGCAACTATCCATCTGCCTGCCCTCTCGTCAAGCTTTGACGTCGGCGTCACAGTCGGGGTGTGGATATGGGAAAAGCCACAGTTGGCGTGAGGCCGTTTCTCTCAGCAGGCGGTGTTCCCTCCCGGACGGAACGTGAGAGGATGGCTATATGCCTCATTTTCTGCGTCTATATGGTAACATCGGTCCTTATTTCTTTTTTTCTTCTTTTTTTGGGGGGGGTTTTTAGCATCCATCACTGCAGTCAATAACCGGGAACCATCTGTCGAAAGGCTTCTTTTGTCACATGGCACGTGGACATGGTGTCTGGTAAACAAAGTTGGGGATGGGCAGAAATAGGCGACTTTTTATCAAGCATCTTCACAAGAACTGGTATCAAGAGACATACGGATTATATCACAGCTTTATTAATGTGGTTGGCTTGCCTCCTTCTTGGACTCGAAAGCTTCAACAACCCCGACCTATATCTAGTGAAAACACCAAGCCACACCTACCAGGTACGCGTACCTAGTCATCGGCAAAGCAACAATCACAGCCGTCTTGTAATGTTGCCGAGGGACGGAAGAGTTCTCAAGCTCATCCGAAGACTGGGGCATGAATCAAAGTTGACACGAGCATCCAAAAACAGTAGGCGAAAAAGTGAAAGGGTAAGTACCATGCAACCAAAATGTTGAAGACCTTGGGACGAACGACTCGCAAAAGCAAGGCCCGCATATTTCATAATAGCCAGAAGCCCCCCTCTGTTCCTACCTAAAAAAGGGCCCTTTGGTGAAGTGAGTTCCCCCGCTAGGCAAGTTGCCACGGCCACATCGCGGAGTTTTCGGCCCATTGTCTGGTCTGCCAAGTCTTTCCGGCGGCGAGGTGCCTCCGAGACTGATGAAACCCTGTTTATAAAAAAGGTCTCGCGGAACTCGAGAGATTGATCTTCGCTGCAGGAACGGAACGAGATCTGGGGAAAGGAAACAACCGCAGGAGGACACCACATGAAAAGCCAAGCCGAGGCATTGGGTTGTTTTTTTTTTTGCCCAGGGAAAGTAAGGTATGTACGGATTCCACGAGAATTGACAACAAAAAAGGTTCAGTTCAGATATCGACGACGATGCCGTTTGCCTATCTTGAGTCCAGCAGGGGAGGGACCTGGTAAGGATGGTGCCCTCCCGACCTCGCCAAATTCTCACTTCAGCCAAGAAGGAAGGTTGGAAGAAAACGTGGGTGGAAAGTGGGGAGGAGGAGATCCATTGGCGGGGTCGCAACGGCTGAATTGATTGCCCACCTGAAGTCCTGGACCTTCATCTATAACTACACTGCACTACAGCGTCTCACACATTACCGGGAACCAGGTCCAGCCAGCCTTTCAGTTCGAAGCCTCTCCGTCGACCAAAAAAAGGTTTCAATTTATCCAAGACCAACGATTGGCAGCAATTGATGAATGGCAAGGCGAGAATGTCCCACGATCTTCTCCCCTTGCATGATGCCTGTCTTTCTCCACTCGAGGACTCGTACTCTACGTATGCGGGCATTCGGTGTCTAGTCGGATCGGGGAAGGAGAATGTCGCTCACCATGGCGGGGTTGCATCCTCGCTCAAGGAACGTGCCGTTCTTCCCGCGATGCCATTGGATTGATTGGCTTTCCCCCCCCTCTCAGCTTCGGTCGCGCAGTTGAGAATGGCTTCCCTGCTGGTGTGTGTGTGTGTTCGAACGCCCAGAATCTCGTGCGACCTGCGAGCCATTTTTTTTTATTGAATCGGGTTTGACTTGTCGAGGATTGGGAATGGAATATTGGTTGGCTGGCAAGCCTCGTGACAAAACGCACCGACAGACAAAAACATATGTATTCATTCAATGGTACGGATCAGGAAGTGTGTCTTAACATGGCATTCTGGCACCCACAGCGGAAAGGAACACACTGCTGCGCTTAAACCCACCATTGATATGCTGCCAACAGAGAGGCAACACTGCTGGATACACGGTGCCAATGGAGACTCGACGGATGCTTGGGACATGGAAGGATGATGGAAAAAAAAGATCGGGCAACCAAGACACGCGCTAAGCCCAGAACAACGGGTTTTCCTCACCACCAACGACGATAAGCATGGGCGCTCTTGGCCCCTGGCAGTGCGTGCGACGTAGCCTATCCTGGTTCGTCCGACTTGCCCTTTGGGTCTTCGCCTTACCTCCTCCCGGGCCGCCAGGCCAATCCAAGACCCAGGAGGCACAGGAGGAGCTGTCCCCTCCCAGGCAGGTCCGTTGTTCCTAGCTGTTTCTTCAATGTGACACTGTGAGAGCCACCCCCAAGCCCAACTGCTTACTCTTCTCTACTGCATGCGAGTCTGCAGCATCCCCAACATGCAACACAAGGTAGGTAAGGCAGGTATAAATATACAATGAGAGCTGGCAGCCCACTCACCTGTCACCCCCCCTCCTTCTTCCCGTTCCGATTACCGTCGATCGAGTCGTTGTAAACAATCTGACATCACCCCCTTCGTCCAACTTCCCAACCGCGAACATGAAGTTTGCCGTTGCCCTTACCTTCGTCTCGGTCGCCGTCGCCTCCATTCTGGACCGTCGTGAGTGCGCTGGCAACAACTGCAACCGTGCCATCACCGGTACCCGCGATGGCCTCTCTCCCCTGAGCGTCCGGTCCGCCGACTGCAAGAGCTTCCTGCTCACGACTGTCACCCCTGCGCCGGCGTAAGTTATCATAATATCATATCTCCCGACGAGATACATACGTAGGAGTTCACACCTGGCTAACACTCGGCCACAGCACCGTCACAATCACCGTCGACGGCGGTGACTCCACCACGACTGCTCCGGCCAAGCGTGACCTCATTCTTGAGGCCCGCCAGGTCACTGTCAAGCCCAGCGCCCTCCCCACCTACGCCACCGCCTGCTCGTCTCCCGCCGCCTACGCCTCGGCCTGCTCGTGCTTCGGTGTCACTGCGTCTGTCACCACGGCCCCAACACCGACTGTCACCGTCACTTCCACCATCGATTACTGCGATGATCTTTAGAGGAGGAGCCGAGGTATGGGAGGTGGAAAGGATGGAAAGGGTGGAATGGGTGAAAGGGTTTTATTTTGCCATGCTGTTGCCCAGGTTCTGCTCCTGTTTTTCGGAAGGGAGGAGAGAGGTTCCAGCTCAAAGACAACCGGCCATAATCTAGTCGACTCTTGAACGGTTCGCTCTCGATGACGATGACTGGGCCGTCTTGCCGCGTTGGTAACTCTACCCGGTTGGATTGTCTCCCTGGATTTGGAACTGATCCCCCTGCACCCTCAGTCCCTAAACAAGAGCGGCATCTGGGGTCAGCCTGGCGACGATAATGGTTGATGGCCAACTTTTCCCGGAAGGGAAAATACCCTTAATTATGATACTATTAGATATGATGTAAATGGTAATTACTTTTTTTTTAAAAAAAAAAACTGTGAATATTATCTTTGGTTTTTGCACCAGCCGGTACAATATTGAGTCCTTGCGAAATACCCCGCGCTTAACCGGACAAGGCCCCTTTTCTACATCTTTTGCTTACAAGAGTTAATTAATAGAAAAAAGGAACCGAGAAAAGAGAACTCTCTAGTATCGTTGATATCACTCCCTCGGTAAGAGTCGAACTTACAGCCTCCAGATTAACAGTCTGACGCGCTAGCCAATTGCGCCACGAGGGATGGATGCGTGATTCGAGACAGTCATCAACCTGATTGGGAGATTTCTCTCTGGGGTGGATGAGTTGCCGAGTCGTAATGTGGGTTGATATGTCATATAGCAAGTGCCGAATACTTGGAACTAGGTAGGGCGGATATGGATCCATCGATCCATCTCCATCTTCTGAGATTCAGGTTCAAGTTGAAGGGTAAGGTGGATACCTAACCTGTGCCTGTTTAGCATCTGGACAAGCTAAGTAGGTACGGAAAAGAATTGGGAGAGAGATAAGCAGATATAACCGGTTTGTTTATATTCTTGTTGTCTTGGTATGTGTGGATAGTGGTTCCACTCGTGTCACGGATCTTCGTGGTCATCTAATGTTGCAAATTGACTGGCCGACTAGTAGGCCTCATTGTTATCGAAGAGTTCAATAAGAGGCTAAACTGGATAACAACAATATCGCCTCTACCGAAGGGACTAGTAGGTACTACGTATATATGTCCATTCATTACACACTTCGATTATGTGCGACTTTGACATTATCGATGTTAATCTTGACTCTCAATGCGCGCATGTGCTGTAACCCTTGAAAGTCTATCATACATTTAGGGTATCTCCTTTAAACTCGCGTCTTTTCGAACTGCGCACTTTGAAGTCTCTTCAGTTTAACTGTACCCTACCTAGCCTTCTTGAGAGCAGCTTTGGGATGGATTGGTTAGCAAACCGGCCAGCGCCTCCTTTTCATTTTGTACATCATTGAGCGATCAAGAACGAGCATTTTGTGCTGTGAGTATGGATACACGCATTTCCTCTCCAGATTCGGAGAGCCAAAGAAAGGGCTTTGCGTCATGGCCCAAGGTATGGCAAAAGTGCATTACTCAAGAATAGATGGCGCGCGCCCGAAATAACAAAACAGATCTAGTACCACCTGTGTCGGCGAAACGGGCTCGAAGCAGCAAGAGCCGGCAGCCAAGGCATCGCACCGAGTCCTCAACGCCTGGGTTCGCCTAACCAAGAGGGAAGGTGAGGATGGCGGTCTGGAACCAATGGCCTTCGCTTGTCTTTGACACAGAGGCACTAATCCTTAAATAGACTAGTATCTATGGAGCTCGGTTATCAGTGGCTTTTTTATTTATTTTTACGGGCTGAGCGACGGCGTGGCGTCGCACCGATTCGGGTTCAAGGTGACCGAGAAGGAAGCACCCAGCCGAGAATGTGAGGTAATCAATCGGTAGAAGGATTGAAGACCTTGGTATCTATACATACTACAAATACCAAAAAGCCACGACCCATCCCCCCCTTTTGTTTTGGTCTGGTGTGGTTGCCAGACTTTGCGTTGTTCAATGGACGAGCGAGCACATGCTTTTTCTGTCTCTTTTTTTTTTTTCGTTCGCTTGCGCTGAGTTGGACTGACTGACTGCCTGGCTGCTGCTCTGCTAGCTTCTTAATTACCCTAGGCTCCGGCGGGGCTCCCCCACACTCCACCACATTGCCCAACTTCGCGGCGATCAATTGGTCCTTGTCCTCATTCTTCATCAACCTAAAGGTTCCATCCTTTTTCACATGTCAGACACAGACCCAGACACTCCGCGTGACGCCATGATTCGTGAAGCCAGCCGCCGCATTCCTACGGCTCTGGACTGCCACCATGTACGCGTAGTAAAAGCAGCACCATGTGGTCTCGTGATGCCTCGAATTTCAGTCCCCTTTCTTTTTCTCTCTCTCCTAATCCACGGTAAGACCCAACTCGGCTTGCTTCTCAGCTGATATTTTTGCTTCTCTTCCTTCTTTGTTTGACTGAAAGTTGTGCATAGATATCCCATCGTCTTTTCTTCAGTGTTTGATATCATTATTTCTACCTGCACTCTAGCGGCAGCACTTTTTGTCATTGTCGTTTCGATTTTTTTCTCGCTCCTAGACCGACCCCTATTCCAAGGCTCGAGTCTTTTTCTCCTCCCCGACAACCCCTCGAAGAATAGTGTTCTTGTAGGCGTGGCAAAACAAAGCCGAAAGAAGCACCACCAGACCGTCGGCGTCTTTGTTCTCTTCGGGTGGCCACTGCTAGGACAACCGAGTGGATGATTCCCATGCTCGATTCTACCGAACAACAACTACAACAACAACAACAAAGCGTCCGGGACTAGCGAGTTTTCGACACCCTGGATCAGCCGGCTTTAAGCCAGCGTCACTCAGGATGCTAGACCACGTCCTGGGGAGGCCGTCGGTCAAGTCACGCCGACTTCAGGTCCTTGCGGTGCTGGGGTTTTGGTCCGCCTACGTTTTCAAGTATGTTCCTGCTTTCCCCCTTTGACGCTATCGACGCTCACCTGCTGACCATGATGTCTCAGGGGCAACAAACATGGACCTCCCGGTTTTAGGTTATTTTCCCGCCTGCTCACCAAGCGGCTGACGGCATGGCAAACCGTCGTCATCACCATGATATATCTCTATGCCGCGCGGAATTTTAGCACCCTCGTCGGGCTTGCCAGCCCCGAGCCCATGTCCAACATGTACGACGCCACCTACTTCCGCGCCACCTGGGTGCTTACTGCCCTCGACGCCGGCTTCTGGACTGCCATGAAGATCAAAAGCAAGTGGCTGCGGGACCTGGCGAGCATCGTCTTCTCCGTATTCTACATGGTAGCCGCCGAGAAGGCAGACGAAAAAGTGCGCAAGGTTCGGGGACATCTGACCATTGACCATCTGCGAGTCAGCTGGAACAAGGGGATCCAGTCCCCCTATCTGCGCTTTTTCCAGGGACTTGTCCGCCCGCGCTTCACCAGGTGGCCGCCGCGGGCCATCCGGATACCTCGACCGGCCACCAGCGACTACAAGGAGCCCGCCTCGGCCTGGCTTTACTTTGACGGGCCCCTGTCCGATCTCCAACACCACAACAAGATAATCTTGGACATACCAGGTGGCGGGTTCGTGGCGATGGATCCCAGATGCAACGACGACAAGCTGTTTGCATGGGCCGCCAAGACGGGGCTGCCCGTGCTGAGCTTGGACTACAAGAAGGCGCCCGAGTACCCATACCCTTACGCCCTAAACGAGTGCTACGACGTGTACAGCACCATTATCAAGAGCCGCGGACGATGCATTGGGCTGTCGGGGAGAGAGGTCCCCAAGGTGGTCATTACTGGGGATAGCGCCGGAGGGACGCTCGCAACGTCCATGACGCTGATGATTATCGAGAGCGGCAACTCGCCAGTCCGCCGGTTCCAGGGCCAGATGGACCTCCCCATCCCGGACGGACTCATCCTCTTCTATCCTGCAATGGACATGAACATTGGCAACTGGATGTCGGACGAGCAGATGGCCCTGATCAAGGACCGTAGCCTGCGCGGGACTAACAGGCCCATCATGCAACGCAAGACAATGCAATACAACGACTTGATCGGGACGCCTCACCAGTCCGACGACGAAGACGACACCCCTTCGGCTTCCAAAACATCAGACTCTAGCCTAGAAGCAGCAAAAGCAGCATTAGAGGAGGGAAGAGATGAGGCGCTGGCGGACCACACTCGCGGCCCCGCTGCCGAGTATGCCCACTCTGGACCGTCGGCCTGGAGCCAAGTCCAGCAGCCACCGCCCTCCCCTGATATTGTCACTAAGCAGCCGCAACACCAACAACAGCACCACAAGAGCATGTCGTCACACCACCCGGAGCCGATGCGCACGCGGCTCGCCATGTCGAGCATGATTTCGTACTTCAACGACCGAGTGCTGACGCCTGAGATGATGCGCGCCATGATTATCCTATACGTGGGCCCTCACAACCGCCCCGACTTCAGCCGCGACTACTTGCTGAGCCCCATCCTGGCGCCCGACGTACTTCTGGCGCGCTTCCCCAAGACATATTTCCTCACGGGCGAGCGTGACCCACTCGTTGACGACACCGTCATCTTCTCGGGCCGCCTGCGCCGCGTCAAGGCCGCCCAGATGGCCAGCCGAGGCGCCCGCTTCGAGTACCAGGACCAAGACGCCCAGGTCAAGGGCTTCAACGAGCGTGATGTGGCCGAAGTGGCGCTTATCCCGGGTATCAGCCACGGCTTTTTGCAGTTCCCAGCCGTCTACCCGCCCGCGTGGGGCCTGATCGATCGTATCGCACATTGGATCGAGGACGTGTTCACCGATGCGGAGCGCAAGGAGCGCGAGCTTAAGCGGAGAGGCACTTTGAATGGCACGAGCAACAATGGAGCAATGGCTCCTGCTACTGGTGCGGTACCGACCTCGACAGCAACAACCACAACAATAGCAGGGGGGCGGCATCACTTCCGGAACGAGTCGAGCGGTGACGAGGACCGACCACTCGAGATGATGAGCATGACGCGAGCAAGGGGCCGCTCGGTGAAAGAGAGCGGTGGCGAAGACACCAGCGGCGGCAATAGCCACAATCTCAATGGCAACTCTGCGATGAACGATGCCTTAGAAGAAGGCGGGGGAGGTATTGCAGACATTGCCAGGAGCGATGACTCCACCACAGCTACTGTCAATGGCAATGGCAATGCTAATGTCAATGACAACGGCAACGGTGGCAAGAAGAAGAGAAAGGGCACCATACGCAGAGTCCGCACAAAGGACAAGAACAGCCTGGTCAAGCTTGCGAGTTCTGACGATCTGTTGGGGAGGAGGATGCATGGTCTCGCCGGCGGATTGACGGGCCTGCACATGGATCCGGAATAGACGAAAACAAGCGAAGAGAGTTAGTTTGTTTTTGCAAATATAGCGTTGCACAAAATCATGGTGTATATTTGTGTTTGACAAAGAGGATGGGTACTACCTCGGGTTTAGTTTCTGAACGTGCCGTATATTTTGTGTACCCAGCCAGCGTGGTGTAATTAGTACCTACTTGTTGCTTTGTTTAATGTTGATTAAGTCTAGATAGATATGCAGGATATCCATTTCTCCAACCCAATATCTTGACAACTCCCTAGGTACCTACCTACCTATCACTCCCCTCCCTTCCTCCCCTTGAAGTTTGAAATGGGCGAAGAAAATTCTTGTACTTGAGCAAGAGTTTTCTTTGGTGTTTTAACGCATGTTTTCCATTTCGGTATTCCTTTCCTGATCAGAGCACACAGAGAGAGTGGTGGATGGATGGCCATTGAATGGTTCGTAAAGACGGAACCCGCCTGAATCATCGACATTCTCGTCGTCGACCAACGACCAACGGTATCACACTCACTCTCCAATAGAGATTTGAAACTACATCTTCACCTCTCCAGGTGTAAACATGCAGTTTCGCCACCCCGGGGGGGGGGGACAAAAGCAAAGCGTTATTTCTTCTTCTCAGACTCCACCCCTAGACCTCATTGTTCACCCTCCACTGCTCCAACACGTCGTCAATCTCACCCCGTATCACGCGCTTGCGCTCTTCGCCGCACCAGCTGCCGTCCACCGAGTCCCGCGCAATCTTGGTCCAGTCCAGCGCCGTGAACCCAAACGCCTCCTGCACCGAACAGAACACGTCCTGGATATAGTTGTCCCCAAAGTACGCCGGGTCGTCGCTGTTGAGACTGAATTTCACGCCTCTGTCCTTGAAGATTTGCAGCGGGCTGTCGCGCACTGATTCCGCTACTCTTAAACACACGTTGCTGACGGGGCACACGGTGACCAGCACGCCGTCGGCCGCGAGCCGCTGGAGCACGGTCTCGTCCTCGGCGGCGCGCACCCCGTGGTCGATTCTCTGGGCACTCAACTCGGTCAGCGCGGCCGCCACGTACCCCGCGGGGCCTTCTTCGCCGGCGTGCACCGTCCTGCGGATCCCCCGGTCCTTGGCCGCCGCGAAAATCTCGGCCCACGCGGCCGGCGGCTGCGCGAGCTCGGTCGAGCACAAGCCTAGCCCTGCGAAATCTCTCATTTCATAAAGGTCATCATTTTGGTCGTTGTCGTCGTCGTCGTTTTCGTCGTCATCGAAATGGCCAGCCAAAAGCAAAGCGTCAAAGCACGCTTTCCCGTCCGCGACAGGCAGATGGCGGAGCAGGCAGGGGATGAGCAAGGCGGTGATGCCAAATTCTTTCTCTGCGCGCGCGGAGGCGGCCTGGAACCCCTGGACGATGGCGGCGACGGGCACGCCGCGGGACACATGGCCCTGGGGGTCGAAGAAGATCTCGGCGTGGCGGACGTTGCTGTTGGGGGCCGCGGCCCGGGCGAGGTAGTCGTAGACGAGCTGCTCAAAGTCGGCGGCGGTCAGGAGCACCGAGAAGCCGATGTAGTAGTAGCGCAAGAAAGTCGTCGAGCGAGGTGAAGGCGGCGTAGCGGGCGCGAAGGGACGCCGGGGAGGCGAATTCCGGCGCCGAGGGCAGGGCGATGGAGTTGGTTGCTGCGAGAGAAAAGAGGAGCTCACACGAGAGGGTGCCCTCGAGATGGAGATGGTGTTCGCATTTAGGGAGGGAGGTGAGGAGGGCGTGAAGTGGTGATTTGCACATTTTGTAGGTAGTGTTGCCGACTGACTGGTAGTAAGTTGAGTTATTATTCTTGTGGTTTTCTTGTATTCTACTAGACTCCACTACTAGGTAAGGTAGGTATCCGACCACGTCTGGAGCGATATTGTGTAAGAACTTTTTCGAACGGAGAAGTCGTGATGAGATCAGATTTATACCTTTTTGGTTCTGATCAAGCCTTTGTTTGACACGAGGTGTTGGAATTTCTCACAATCTCTTTTCCAAAGAGTCGACCCAAAATTACTAGAGATTTGCTTTCTTTATTTTGTAATTGGAAAGGGGTCGTCACGATTTTTATTTTTTTTTATTTTTTTTAGCTGGGCTGCCCCTGAAATTTTTTTTGTTGATACGATGGCGAGTCAGCCATCAACCGGATAGCAAGGGCAGCAAGCAGATAACACCCAAGATGTTGTAAAGCCACATCGTAATACTCGCTGATGTCATTGGCGATCGCGTTTTGCGTCTTCCCTGGAGTTGCCCCTCTCTGGGTCCTGGGTTGCCGGCTAACGGCGAAGGAGGGGAATCAGCCCCAGGGCCGGCCGGCGAACGCCGCCGCCAGCACCGGCACAAGCCGGCGGGGTGCGCGGCAGCAAGCATTGTTAGAGCAGAGTCATCGAGAGGGTTGGGCAGGCTAATACGACGATGGATCTCTGTCCGTCCCACCACCCGTCACGTCTTACGCTTGCCAAAGCCGCTTGCTTGCTTTGCCTCTGGCACCGGCACGGAGATAGAATATACTCGGTGCAACCATGGGCAGCAGCAGCAACGAGGGTTGATTTATTATTACAGCTGTCCGACCACCAATCGTGGAACAGATTACTTCGCAAAGACGAGTTTCGACACATTCTGCTTTGCTTCAAGTTCAAGCTCGACGACATGGCGCTGCAATCCATACGTTCAGTACAATGAATACGATACGAGCTGAGCTGGATACCCGGTCATTGATTGACTAAAGACGGTCTCGGCCATTGTTTTCTGCGCCGAGCGGGAGCCTCACGACGGGACGACAATAAAACCGTAGGCCAAGAGACATGGAAACATTGGCATGTCGTGTCGTGGTGCCGTGGAAGAGCGGAAGACTCGCCTGTTCGGAACCAGTTCACCATGGTCGGCGGTTCGGCCGTGGTAGCGGCACAGAAGGGGTGTGCAGTGGACCGTGTGGATGGAGGGGGCATGTCGCCGCCTTGGAGGCTCCGAATGCTACGGTGCAGCACAACTTACGTGCGTTGTGAGTTGAAGGTCCCCTTCAAGGGACTGGCCGGATCTGCAGATGCAACTGTGACCATGCCCACCTATTTCTTGTCCTCGGTGCGCAGCCTGAGGAATCCCAAAGAAAGTCGGCACCAAGAGAATTGAGATGTCGACATTAGCACCATGCCACCAGCAGAGGAAGGTTCAAGGCTGCTGCGGGCAAGATTGCAGGAACGTGCCAGCCCCATCACCATGCCCCCATCCTTGATGCCAGATGCACCCATCCATACACCGAAGCAACTTAATGACTCTTTCTGTCAGCACTGCAGGTCGGGACTCAGGACAGTTCCCGGCAAGCTTCCCTTGGGGAAAGGTGCGCCGCGGCAGATGCCGGGCCGGGGGTGTGGAGCGGTGCGCAACAAATTACAATGAACAAGGCAAGGGAACAGGGTGCCCTGGAAAAGGGAGCCCTGGGGGGGTGGGGGGCCCTTGACTTGGGGGGCCCTTGGCTCTTGAGACTTGGGCCCCTTCCTCGGAGCGGCAGGGGGGCTTCCAAGAAAACTGAAGATCAACAAGAGGTGCCGGGAGGAGGTCGCTTCGGAAGCACGGCGACGAAGAGGTTCCCAATCCGAGCCTAGTGCTGAGATGGCAGCCAAAAGGAGCACAGGTAACCAGTCGATACCTACCTACCTCCGAGTAGTTGTGTCCTGTATCGTGGTTGAGTACCGAGTACCTCGCAGAAGGCAAACCATGCTGTCTTGAATTTGACCTCGGGCTTTGGATATGTGGTCGTGGTTCCACATCTCGACCATTCGCCCGCCCAGGTCGCAGTCGGGCTTGTGCGAAGCAAACTGCCCAGGCGAAATGGCAACAATTGAACAACGCAGATCGTCTTGGTCAGCATCAACGACTCCACATCAGTCAGCTCGAGGGCCTGACTGCAACGCCGACAAACACCACACAACTCCGACGGCAACTTTTGTCGAGCCGGGAACCAGAAGGCGGCAGGCTAAAGACGGGAATAGACGGCCACACGGGTCGGAGCCATCGTTTCGTTGATGAAGGTGTCTTTCCGAGAACAAGATCAGCGCCAGCAGCGGAGTTCGGTAGCCATCCGAAGCAAGGCGGCTTTTGGTGGTGGCGTCGCCCAGGAGGACGTCAGCTTCCGAAATGTTTTACTCGAGTACACCAAGGAAAAAAAGCCTGTGAACTGAGAGTTCGCTTGCCGTCAGAGACGAAAACCAAAAAAAAAAAAAAAAAAAAGTCACCGACCACTCAGCCGTCCCGAAAAACGAATACGCCGTCAAGAAAAACATCACCCCCTCGCTGCATCTCCCAGCGCGGAACAACGCCGCCCATCCCCTTGCACCCCTGGCCTATGTTCGGCGTTTATCTTCCTACGCTTTCGCTTTCAGTCGGGAAGAAGGCAGGATCCAATATCCATGTGATGGATCATGGGATCGATCATCAATGATGCCCGCCTTGAGATAAGGGCGAGCGAGGTAACCAGGAGCAATGATGATGCTTGGCTGGGAATTTCCCGCACTTTCACTCCTCCGTCTAGTCACACAAAGTCCACACGCCCGCCCTGCAGCCCCTTTCCCCTCCAACTCGGGCTTGGGCCACCCAGATTTGGCAAGCGAAGAGATGTGCAACCCCCAGCATTGGTTGTCGTTGTGCGACATGCACCTTGGAGTGAACAAAGAAACAACATTTTGATGTTGAGTACGGGTGCAAATACTCTACATGCATGCATGCATGTACTGTACTTTAGAGTCCCGCTGGCTATTGCTGGCTGCCGAGACCCGCTGTCGGGAAGGGAGGAGCGTCCGAGTTGCCCTCGCAAAAAGCCACCGCGAATCGGAAACTCTACCACCGACTATTGACGACGCCTTCGCCTTCATCAGCAGCCGACAACCCCCGATGTTGCCAGGCTGGTTACACAACATGCGCCGAACTTTTGAGGTTTGTCCACGAAAGAAATGCCTGCTCTCTGATTTTTTTCTTCACCGAGCGCGCCGCCACCAAGCTACAAAACCAGCGGTCTGTGTCCGTGTCCATGTCCATGTCTGTGGATGCCGGCGGCAGAAGTGGCAGCTCCCTGTCTCGGAGTTGGCCATGATTCTGGGAGTTCCTTTGCAGACAGGGCCGGCGTGGTGCATTCATTGCGACCACATCCTATCGCATCACGACCGTGGTCTGTTTGCATGTACAGAGGTACTCTGTACAATACCGGGGGGGGCAATAGCCGAGAAGCATGTTGTCGGATGCGGATCAGGATCAGAATGCATTGCACAGGCGGCCAGAGGCGTTGTGCCATGGCGGCGCAGTCCAAAGAGCTTCTTGCTGTTTTCAAGCTGTCCAGACGGGCAGATGAGCGCAAGGGGGGCACATCGGTTCGGAGTTTTCAGTAATTCCCCCGCCGTGGTGGCTTGTTTTTTCTTTTTTCTCTTTTCTCCTTTCTCCTTTTTCTTCGAGGTGGTGGAGTTAGCAGATCAAGTCCCGAGCCAGCCACGTTTTCAGTTTTCCGAAATGGTCCTGCATGCTGGAGAAACGGGCGCTGGTTTTAACCATACTCGCTCTCTCTGTTGGGCGCAAAGAGATACGGGCCCGAGCAATGGAACACCCATCACAAACCACAGACCAAGACAAGAGCTTGGTCCGGAGGCCGAAAATGATGCCGCCGAAAAGAAGGACCCGCTCGCTGGGGTTGGGAGTGACGAGGGAGCTATTTTAATCTGACCGTGCGCGTGGAGCCGATCATCTTGACCGGATTTCGGCAATCGGATGGCTCAAGTTCCTCTGACTCGCCTCCACCCTCTCTGCTCTTTGTTTGGGCGTCTGCTCCCGCTTGTTCACAACACAATTGTTGGGATTGGATGCTCACTGGACGCTGACAACCCGTGCTCAGGACAATCCCGTCCCCTGCAGGCCCCGTGAGACGGGTCTCGGCCAATATACCGATAGTGATCGTAATTGCTCTCCCAGACATTTGAGGCCTCAGACGTTCAATCAGTCATTACGTTTGCGACTGTTTCTATTTTGGGTCCCCTATTTTTCTTTTTTTTTTTCTCTCTCTCATTCTCTTTCCTCCCTGATGACTCTTTTCGTCGAGGTGTACTTCTTACTGATCTTCCATCTCTCCTCCTCCCGTGGCTGAACCGGGGTTTGATGAGGTGTTGCGGCCCTGGGCTTGCTTCCCCCACACCCAGGGAGGACCTTCTTTGTTGGTGTGCTGATGGCCAGCCAGGTTATTGAATACTGCATTTGGATTGGCCCTTGGATACGTAGCTCTCTCCCTTTGGGTTTCTCCCGCAGCAGACCTGCCTCGCGTCAGTGCAGACCGAGGCACCCTCTGCGAAGCCCAACGTCCTGAAATCTGCATCTCGGCACAAGTGGCCGGATCCCTCATCCTTCGATTCGCTTGAAAGAACCTGAAGAGGACCAGAAGTCCACCAGTGACTACTACAGTAGTAGGTACGGCATGTATGTAGCACCCAGGCGCGGGACTTGCTTCCCACCCCTGACCACCCAGGCACACAAGCTTGGCCCCATTCATTGGTTTGTGAGGCGACTGGAGGGGTAGGGCGGCTGTCAGACCGTGCCGATGGTGTGCTTTCTTCGCGTCCAAAACAAGTCTCCTTGCTATCATTTCCTCGTTGAAGTCTGCGAGCCAGGATGTTGGTCTAGAGTAGCACCCTATGCCGCTCCTATTTAAATGAACCATGTGAAACGTGATGGTGGAAAGACAACGAATCTCAATGTCACACCGGCTTGGATCTGGACTGGTGCACGCTGTGCAACAGTTCCATGAGAGAGCCGCATGATGGTCGAGCTTGAGGCAGTCTGACCTCGATTTGTGTCAGTAATTTATCTATTCTCCGTGTTGACGGCAGTCCAGGCGTACATGTACATGTACAGTACCATTGCTACGGACCAGCACCGCCGTTCACAGCTCTAGTCGACTGACTAAGCCATCGCATCGGTCGGCTCTTCTGTCTGTCTCTGTTGTGGAGCCCTTCGTGGAGTCTTCAGCTGCAAGTCTTCAACTCCAGGTCATGGAAGTTGGAGAGGGATTGCTTGCAGACAACAGCAGCCAGGTCGCCGACATGGATCCCCCGCGCAACGTTTCGGGCTTTGATGTGGTTTTCTTTGCATGAACAAATAAGTACGTAGGTACATACCTACTCGGTCTTGTGGGCGGCAATTGCCAGTGGTCAAAGGCTCGAGTCGAGTCGATGTGGTTGCATCCTGGCACCACCAAGAACAAGGGATCCATGGGTGCAGAACGAGTCTTCCCAGGCCGGAATGGGAACGACTTGCATCCAGCCTGCTGGAACGGTGCCATTGGAAGTATTCTCTGCCCCTTCGTTCTGCAGGTCTGCTTCTGTTCCGTCGTTCCTTCCTTTTTCTTCTTTACTCTAGAGGAATTCCCCTGTGCCTACCTACACTACTCTCTACAGGGAGGCGGCAACCCACCAACAGAAGCTGGCAAGCAGGCACGTAAGCAGGCAAGAGAAGGAGCACCGATGCCCCTTGTCCATGCAGGCAAGTTGACAACGGAAAGAAGGCGAAACCGGGCACCGCTAGCCGAACTTGCCCGCCCCCAACGGATTGAAATCATTCATTCCTTGGTCGAGTCGGTAAACTGCAAGGAACCCAGGATCGGAAATCAGCTGCTGTACCAAAATATTGGTACTTGTACAAAATAAGCACCAGCGCCAGGTGCCAAGCCCTCCGGCTGGTCACAAAGACCAGACCATAGGATACAAGATATATCCGTAACAGTGTTCAAGTTTCTTGGTGTGAGGAGCTTGGATCCTCATCTCGCGCATCGATCTTGAAACGGTCGAGGCGGGGGGACCAATGGGACCATGGCTCCTTCCGAGTCGGAACCAGGGCTGTCACTCCCCCGCTGGGCCGCCCCGAGCTTGTCACGGCCTTGGGCGTGACTAGCAAGGATCAGGGGCGAGAGGGCACCCAACGCGACTTTGCACCCCAGACCCCAGCACGGTTGAAACTTTTTTCTCTCTCTCCCCCACCTCAACCCTGGCCAAAAAGTCATCGTAGGGTACCATTGGCGCAACAATTCAAAAGCGCGCATGCACATGCTTTTCGGCTGTCGCGACTCGCCAAGTCACTGGAAACTCATCTGGCAGTTCCACTCGGGCAGAGTCTGTGCAATCCACGCTTCTGCACTACCTACCAGTACTAACGGTCCAGTACACTACTACCTAATCTAATATACTCTCTGGAGTCTGGACTTTGGACTATGGAGGGAGGGGGTTATGGTGGCGGGCAAACCTGGCCAATGGCCTGCCGGACGGATCCGACTGCCTTTCCCAGTCGGCGGCTGCATGTTTAGCGGCATTTACCTAGAGTAAAGTACCCTCTGTGGTGCCCGGAGTCCTGACCCCTTGGCCCTACACCATCATAGAAAGCTGGAACCTGGAAGTGATCGAGCCTACGAAGTCGAGTAGGTTCTTTTCCAAACACGAAATAAGCGCTCCTTTACAGCACGCCTGATGCTTCACGACTCCAAGCTTGGTTCAGCGCCCTGTGCTGATCTTCGTAGCGTTCGTTTCTCACAGCATGCCATCGTCGAGCCGCATTTGATCCCGGTCCTCGCAGTCATCCATCATGATAACACCAAGCTCGGTTCTGCCTTGATGCTGCAACGCACATTTATTGACTCGGCTATGCATCCGTCTTCTCGGTTGTGCCCTCGTCGTCTCCTTTGCGTTAAAGGAGAAGCGTTGGGCCGTCGACGTGCATGCCATCCTCTCTGCCATCCTCTCTGCCAGCCTCCTCAGAGCTGCCTGGGTTCCGAGTCGATGAGGACGAAACTAACCAGGACGCTCCTCTACACTAGGATCGCTTCTTCCCTTCGGGCTCCACTGAATCCCACTGGGTTCCCCATTCATCCCATGCAAGTCCAGCTGTTGCTCGGAGAAGAGGCGGATCCACCGCCTCAAGCTCAACCGCACATCCGGGCCCCCCATCTGACTTGTTTATGAGCTGTGCACGGTTATAGGATCTGTGCGCAGCAGGAGGTTCAGGACGTTGAGTTTTGACCAAGGCGTACCGGGAGCAGGCAACCACCACCATCTTGACCACTTCGTCCCGAACTGGGACACTAGCAGTTCATCAAGATGAGCCCCTCTGTCCGGGTTACCAAGATCCTGTCTGGCTAGCCTTGGCGCTAAGCTAAACCGTGCATGTCTGTGGACGGCCACACAGAAAATCGTTTTCAGAACAGGAGTCCTGTGCTAATGTGATTCGGCATCTCGCACTACGACGCCTCAGTGGTACCTTGGCAGGACCAAGTCATCGCACAACTGCTCGGGGTTTTGGTCCCCGATGCTTGGCGATTTTCTCGGGCTTCATCCTAATCCTACTGGTTGGTTTCTTCGGCAAGCTCAGTCGCTGCGTTGAGGGACTCTCCCGCGTACCGTCTGTCACCATACATTGGGGGAAAGAAGCACAAGCATACATGCACTGCAGCAGCCAGGCCGGATAATAATAGACAGCACGTTGTTCCTGTCGATGCGTCACAGTCGGAGAAGGCATCTTGAACCAGCTGTCGTTGGCTTCGCCATCTTATCACGATGCCCGCATGCGCATCCTAGTACGTTTCGAGTCGATGATCTTAGTAGCCAAGTCTATTGGTCTGGGATTTCATAACGGCAGACAGGCTGCCAGGTTCTTGATGTCCCGTGGTGATGCTTGTCAGACACCAAGACCCCAGAGGGGAAAAGCATTTGCGGCGCACATTCAATCTTTGCACTTGATGGCTGCGAGATTCCTCATCTTCTTTAAGCCAAGCAGGGTTACTACCCATTGTGTAACATGGCACAGGACATTCAGCAAAGTCGCGCCTGGAAGCCAACAGCGTCTGATTCGGGCGGGATGCACATCATGTCACGGAAGGAGCCTGAACCCCCCATGTCGGGTGAGTTGTCAACAGGCTGGCCTCCGAATTCAGGACGGCGTCGCTAGCCTGAGGCTAGCAAAGCCCCTTGATCCGTCGAGGAAAGCCAGGGTCACCAGTCACTGCGGTTCATCATCCCAGCGCCAGACCTCACTCAGCCTCTTCTTCAGCCATCTGCATCTGCGCTGCGGCCGCGAAGCCCGCGACAGTTGCAGATGGGTATGTAGTGTATGCGCATCGGCACAACGGCGGGTGCGGCTTCAGGCGGGGAGCTGTGCAGTGCATGTTTCCCAGGCGCTGGCCCACTGCCAGCAGTCAATTCCACTCGACAAGCCCCGGGTGCACGCCACACATCCACCTTGATTCATGCCACACACACCAGCACAAACAGAAGACGACCAGACAGCAGACAAGACACACACCGGACAAGGCAATGCCAACCGAATAGGAGGTTCCCCGATGCATGACTGGCTATAGTGCAAAGCCTATGGTTCGGTTGATCTGCTGTTCCCAGCCTAATCCTGTCCCCAAAGCCGTCCGATGCTGCTAGGCTCGACTCGGAAGGATCACCCCCTCCTGAATGGTACCTCAATACCACTTCCCTTGAGGATAATATCCAATGGGGCGCCACCTCGGAACTGGTATTCGCTCTGACTACTTGTCGACAAGCAAGTACGTCACAGCAGTGACCGAGGCACGCCGTGGCTTCCCAATCCTGCACACGGCTCAAGTCGTGTAATGCATACGGTCATCGTATCCTCCCAGAACAGCCAGCACAGTGGCTGTACCACATCCCGGGCACGATGCGCCGACGGCCAACGGCACGTTGGAAAGGAGAAAACGGGTAGTTGTCAGCGAGGCACGGCACAGCACCTTATTTTTGCACGATCCCCGATTCGCCCTACCCTACCTCATCTGCTCTCGAGTAGTGTAGACACCCTGGTGGGGATGGAGAGTGGATGATGGGGGTTTCTTACTCTAGTCGCTGACAGGGCTCGGGGACCCATTTTCGGCTAGAAACCGCAGATATCGGCTCAAAAGCTGGTGAGGCCGCTGGGGATGCTCGACATGGACTCGTCTTCATCTGCCCGCCCTCGGCAAGCCTGGCCACTTTCAGATACAGGGATGATAGGCGAGTGATGGATCCTAGACAGGGCGAGATGTGCCAATTCCCCGCGTTGGCTCGTTCGCGCACAATGAAGAACGGGCTGAAGGGGCACGGCCAGGAGCAAGATCCAGATTTGCAGGCCTCCCCCATGCACTGGATCCCGGGAGCTGATGTGATGACGATTGGGGGGGTGACTGATGACCTGGGATGGCTTGTCTGATGAGATGCACCCATCGTACATCCCGGCTGCCAATGCTACCCTCTGCTGCCCCTTCAAATCACGCTTCGTTGCCGCCAGACATGTCTCTTTCCTGTCTGTCGCTCTCTGGAACTGTTGCTGGAACTGTTACTGGACGATACTGCGGCTTTTGCTGTTGTTGCTTCGGCTGCGTGTCCCCTTTTCTTCCCACGAAACGTTCGATTGCAGCGCGCAGCTCTTCACATCCTCTCGGCTCCTCCTTGACCACCACCGCCGCCACCGCCTCCGCCGCCCCCTTCCCTTGCCTTCCCTTCCCTCCTCACCCCACCTCTGGGTTTCCTGACTGCAGCTCGGTGTGCTTGCCTGGTATCTGGCCCTGTTGTTGTTCCGTCCGTTACGTCGCCTCTGCTTTGGCGAACCAGACTGGCTCTCTTGTTGGCACACATTTACACCCGCCTGCCGGACTGCTTTTGCCGAGCCCCAACATCATCAACAACACACCCACAGCCCGCGTCGTCCCGCACCCTCTGGTGCCACGCCTAACACCCACGGGTGCTACTAATACGCCCGCCAAATAACACAGGTCGTATTGCGCGCGCCCCAGAGCCATACGGCACACCTCCCGACTCGTGCTTCTCTGACCTCTTCCAGGAGCCTGCGGGGCGAAGGCGAAGGTCAGACAAGCCAGCACAGGAAGTTCGCTCGCGGGTCAGAGGGCATGACGGTTGCACGGCGCTGCAACACTGCGAAATACTACCCAGGATTCTTTGTCGAATGGTTCTCTGAGCGAAATTGACGCTTTAGTGCTTGAGACATTGTGCGTTGTCAGTCCAGAAGGCCTGGTCGACACACACAGAGAGACAGACAGACAGACAGACACAGCCGTGCGCGCAGTGATTACGGGAGTTGGACAGCAGCCACCGCTGGGAAGCAACGATTCCTGAAGAAAGCTTGCTAATCCTCTCTCTCTCTCTCTCTGTGTGTGTGTGTCCGTATTTGTGTTTACGTCTCTGTATATGTGTACGTGCGTGTGTGCGCCTCTCTTGCCCTCAAACACTCTCGTCTCCCTCATTGTGCGTGAGTGTGGAGGTTGCAGTGGGTGTGTGAGCGCGTGTCTTGTCTGTGTGTGCCTGCCTGTGTGCATTGAGCGGGCCAGGGTGGAGAGGCAAGCCGGACTGCGCTTGGTTTCCTTTAAACTAAACACATCCCCAGTCCCAGAAAACACCCCCAAATGATCCGTCTGCATGTTGCTTGACCGGCAGCTCCCCAGAATCCATCCTATTGGGGATCTTGTGGAGACGTTCCCGAATCAGGCTACGGGAAACTGGCTCTTAAAATCCAGCACCATGGCTGCTGCGTCGCACAACCCATATCCTCGATCCCCCAACCCCTCAACACGGTCCTACGACTCGTCGTCAGTCTCGTCGGCTACCTCGCCCAAGCCGCCCGCCCAGTATCTAGGCGGCCTAATGGGCTCAAGTGCCAGGTCGAACCCGACCCCCCTTCCGCACCCTATAGGCATCCCGGCTCTGCCTTCAGCCCCCCAACAGCTGCAACAGCAGCAACAGAGCGCGCAAAGCAGTTCGTTCCAGCCATACACGCCCGTCACGGCCACGTCCACCATGGGGCGAGACTCGGGCGAGTCGACGGCCGGCACGCCTGGACCGTCCCATGCGCAGCTGCCTTCCTCGAGTTCCCAGGCCCAGAAGAGGGCGTACCGCCAGCGTAGGAAGGATCCCAGCTGCGATGCGTGCCGAGAGAGAAAGGTCAAGTGTGATGCCACCGAGATGGCGAGCTGCACCGAGTGCTCGAGCCGGAACGTAAAGTGCCAGTTTACCAAGGAGACGAACCGGCGCATGTCGTCCATCAAGCTGGTCCAGGACCTCGAGAAGCAGATGGAGCGGGTTCGTCGCGAGAACCACACCCTCCGGCGCATGCTGCAGGAGCGAGGGGAGGGTCAGTTCGACCTGGACGAGGGCGTCGTCGAGCAGCTTCCGCTGCAGCTCCCAGACGTCGGTGTGGAGCCCAAGCGGAAGAAGAGGCCGGCACCCGTCCATGATCTCGCCCGGGCCCGGTCCAACCTGCGCAGCTTCTCGCGGGGGATATGGAAGCCGCCGGCGCAGTACCGACCGTCCCCGACTCCCGACCTCGGAGACTTCCACCACCTTCTTCCCCCACGCCAGACCACGGAGCAGCTGCTGCGTTCTTACTATGCCTCGGCTCACACCATGACCCCCATCATCCACTGGCCTTCGTTCCAACAGACCGTGGACGGTCTCTACAAGCAGCAGGGGGGCGCCCAACGCGTGTCGCAGTCCTTCATGTCCATGTTCTTCGCCGTCCTGGCCGTGGGCAGGCTCTTCACGCCCGAGGATGAACAGAACCGCGCCTACGCAGTGGCCCACCTTCTCGAGACGGCCCGGACACTCGTTGACCCCTGGAGCAACGAGCCGGTGCTGGACAACGCGCGAACACTCGCCCTGGTCAGCATTGTCCTGAACGAACTAAACCTCAAGTCGGCAGCGTGGACGTGGCTCGGAAGCGCTGTGAGGGTCGCCCAGGACCTTGGCCTCTACTCGGACTCGGGGCCGTGGCCATTTATTGAGGGCGAGATGCGGAGGAGGACATGGTGGACCATCTATATTCTCGACCGCAGCCTCGCCCTTGAGCTGGGGAGGCCAGCCCTCATCGACGACTCGGATTGTGACGTTTCACTGCCAGCCCCAGTTGACGACCACTTCATCCATGACAACGGGATGCTGGTGCCCAACGGAGCCGAGCCGTTGACGCACTCGCTGCTCGCCGTCATCCACGTCGTGCGCTCGTACACCGCCCTGAGCAGAGCCCTCTCGACGCCCGTCATTGCGACTACACGTCTGGCTACGTTCGACAATCACTACCTCAAATGCTTGCGCTCGTTTCCGCAGCCCTGCGATCCTTTGAGCAACATGTCGCTATCGCCTGTCCTGCTAAACCCCCTAGTATACCTTCTCCATGCTCGCCTGCTTCTGCACCGGCACAACCTCACTCCAACCTGCCCCCACGAATCGCGGATGACCGCGGTTGAGCAATGCGCCAGCACAGCCCTCGAAACCGCATCCCTCCTTTCGCGCACCACATCCTCCCTCCCTGACGGCGCCACCGCCCTGCTCACCACACACATCTTCCGCTGCGCCCTCTTTTTGCTGCTGAGGAACTACTTGGAGCAAGCATCCATCTGCATTCGAACCCTAGCCGCCATCAACCAACGCCAGGAGGTTGCCGCACCCTGCGGCCGCTTCCTCTCTTTCTTCGTGTCGGCTCTCGCTTCTAAACGAGCTGAGTACACGGCATTCCTCGCGCAGGCGGCGCTCAGGGAGCCGCAGCCGCCGTCTTTTTCACCGCCGCCCCGCCCAACACCTGGCGCGCTGCAGGAAGCACTTTTGCGGGACGAGGAGCTTCTTGCCTACATCAGCGCGGACCTCCAGGCTGGGCCCGAGACGGCCTGGGTCTGGGCCGGTGGGGAGCGTGAGACGCAAGCCAACCAGCCCACGCCCTCACCCACATCAGCAGCAAAACATGGCCTGTCCAGTCTCGAGGCTCGGTCGAGCTTGACGAGCGAAGAGAAATGGGAGTGGGCGTCTACCGGCTGGGAAAGGCTACAGGGCTCGATACAGAGTCTGGCATTGCCTGGGTCGACAACGCCGGCGGCGCCTGTCGCCCCGCCTCGACCGCAACAGCCGTGGGGCCAGCAGCCTCTACCCCCGCCTCCACCCGTCAATATCAAGCTCGACATAGGTGGCAAAGCTATGGGGAGCGCGTCGAACAGTCCAACGGCCGGGTCCGCCAAGAGCAAGAGCCAGGAACGAATCAGCATTGCCAATATCATCTGAACGCTATTCGGGGAAGTGAGGGGCTCTCACTTCTGCTTGATTCTACCTAACTGGATGTACGGCTGGCGAAATGTCTGTTGTTGCAGCTTCTGGGTCAGAAACAGCAAATAGACTCATTGTCCCTATCACAGTGGGATATATATATGCCGAGTCCTAATGGGGGCAAGGAAAGGGGCGGGACGATTCACGAAAGACGATATATCACGATTTCACGAACAGATGCAGCAGAGCCAACTGATGCCCCCCGATACAACGGACGGGGGCCAACTCGACCTGATGAACATATCTCGTCCATAGTTGAAAACATACATCCGGATCCTTCTCCTTGAAAAACAGGAAATAAGACCAGTGTCAGGGGTAAAGAATGTGCACCATACATTCTAACCCACCCTCGTCGAACACAAAAATGAACATAGGCACCAGCACTGCGGGGAGATATCTTTTTCCCCTCTCCCTACCTTCCGACTTGTCACCAAATCCGCACATTACCCCCCGTTGCGGTGAAACACATCTGTCATGGTGGTCTCCTTTGCTGGAAAAATAGGTTTACATGGAGGTTCTAACGTCGTTATGTCTGCGGGAAAGATACCAGCGTTTTTTGCTTTTTTTATCTTCTTTGTTTATATACTTTTATTCTAACTTTGGTGATTGATATATGGATGTTATTCCTACCGAGAAGGAAGAAACTCCAATGGTGTATGTCTCTTATTTTTATACCATACTGTCATGCTATGGAGGAGAGAAAAGAGGCTGAGATGAAATGGATTAATAGGCTGTTTGAATATACACACAGCATAACGTGAGGGGAGAGAATAAAAGAGACAGGGAGTAGCGAGCAAGCATCTGAATGTGCAGCTAGCTCTCAGAAATTGTTCTTAGCTCAGAGGTATAAAGTGTATGTCTACCTACCTATGTTTGTTACTGGGAGGAGAGGTGGGCGGCTTCATAGATTTGTTTGCACTGAATCTGAATCAACAACGCGGATAGCGACAAGACATCTCGTCGTCTTCTTCTTCGTCCATCTCCCCCCCCCCCCCAAATGAATAAAGCAAGACTCGGCATGCTCTCTCCTCTATCTCTTCCTTTCTGTGTGTGTTTGCATTTCAAAGGTACACCTATCTATTATACATATATTTTCACCACCAATATTCTATCCACCTCGTATGATTTCCTTTAAGCGTTTAGCTTGACCTTTACCAACACCCCAAACTTGAAGCAAGTGCAGTGTAAACAAATACTCCGCCAGCTACGTAGCTGTTTGTCTGATAAGACCGAGGTGTGGAGATATGCCTCGTTCGGTGGACTACTCTAATATGGAGTATAGAAATGGGTTTGTACCTATTAATTACTTATAGTATTTCCCCAGACTTGGCAGCAATACATCTGCTTTACGGAATACTCGGTAGTCCAGGAGTCATCTAATCTGCCGTCAGCCGAAGTAGGTGAACCGGCAGTCCTATATAGGTATGGATCTCCTCGCCGATCGGCCGTATCTCAACGACCTTTGCTGCAATGGCTCCCTGCCCAGGCCGACGGATACTTGACCGCAAATTCCCTAGCATCGGAGTTCTTCGGTAACCATGGTTCCCAAGCCCTTGCAGGGAACCAGTGTAACATGGTCTCCTCTATTTTCATGAGACTCCGAGTCCCAAAAATAAGCACCTACCTTTACGCACCGCCATATGCGACTCACCTACCAGAAAACAATGAATGCATCATCATTTAACCCAAACAACACATTCTAGATTACTTGGATCGGCACGCAGAAGTGAAGGCCGTTTTACCAGGCGGCCCCCCCTCCGGCTGTTTGTGCCGAACCTATCGGATAATCCGGGTCGTTAGTTACGTCGCAGTACTCTCTCCCCATCTTTTTTTTTTCCACTTCTTCCCCCCCCCCCCTTTCCTTATTTTCCGCCTACCGCGCCGCATTTATACATCTTATTTTATTTTGTTTTTTTACCAGAAGAAAATGACCTGGTTGTCGCTCCGCACATTCGGTTGTATCTACTCTATCCACGGCTTGGCATCCGATTAGCTCCACCCCTTCCCTCCTCCCCTCCTCCCCCTCTCTCCAGATGATCTATGAATTACCAGAGTGGTACATACATACATACATATATATATATATATATAGTCATGTCGTATTGACGTATTGTAGACTCCGTTTGCGTATTAAATTCTCCGGACTGGTGCATCACATATAGTGACATGTCTGTGCTGGCTGGTTTGACTTCGGGTCCGGACGGCTGTTCCGAAATGTACCGAGCCGGACGATCAATAGGGGGACGGGATGATGCTGCTCGCTCGGTTCGGATGTTTCGGAATGTATGTACACGTGTAGATACATGGATAACCGACCTTGGATACTTTAGGGGGGTGAGAAAGATGAAGGCTTGGCGGAAAATCCCGGATGGATCCGGCTGCTGCCCCCCCCCCCCCCCCCCCCAAAAGAGTGGGGTTGAGGGTGGAGTGAGAGAGGATCACACGCGGTTTTTTGAGTTGGAGGGTTTGTTTGGCTGGTTGGGTGGGTCAAACGTCACACAGTCTGTTTACCATACCTATGTAAGGTATCTATGTAGCACGACTTTTGTAGGTACTCTCGCAGACAACGTCACCCCGAAGAAAGTCTTCATGTTACTGCCTGTAAGCTTACCGTACCAACCCTATCTACTTGGCACAAAATCAATATCCATCTGGAAGTCCAAATCGGGAAATGTCCGCTGAAGACTGGTCAGCATGGGCCTCGGTGCCGTGGACGCCCGTCACGGCCGCGTCTTCCAGCGGAACCGTCATTGGCTGGCGCAAACAACACGTTCCATACATCCCCTCGGGCGGCGGCGTATCCCTGCAAACCCTTGATGTCTGGCTGCCCGCCGGCAGTGGCTCCTCCTCGCCGGTCCCAGACGCCTCTTCCCTGCCTCGCCTGCCCGGCACCTGGCTCATCTACATCCACTCGGGCGCATGGTGCGATCCCGACATCACCTCAGCCGCCATTGCCCCGGCCGCACTGTACCTCCTCTCATCATCATCATCCTCCTCCCCCTCCTCTTCGTCTCAACACGGCACTGGGGGAGGGGCCATTGCCGGCATAGCCTCCCTCAACTACCGACTCTCGCCCAAAACAGCCTCTACTAACCAGCAGGAAGAGGAAGAAGAGGAAGACCCCTCCCGCGTCGCCAAGCATCCCGACCACATCGCCGACGTCCTCAGCGGCATCGCCTTCCTGCAGCGCCTCGGGATTACAACCACCAGTTCTACTGTACCTAATACGACTACTACTACTACTACTACTGCTGCTGCTGCTGCCCCGTATGTCCTGGCCGGCCACAGCTGCGGCGCGACCCTCGCCTTTCAAGCCGTCATGGACGCCTCGGCGCGCTGGGGCGTGAGCACCACCATCGCCAAGCCCGCCGTGGTGGTGGGTTGCAACGGGCTGTACGATCTTGCGGGGTTTATTGCGCGCCCACCCGCCGGGTATGAAGGCCTGCGGGACGGGTATGAGGCGTTCACGCGCCGCGCCTTTGGCGATGACGAGGCCGTTTGGCTAGCCGCGTGTCCGGCCACCGCCCCGGGTAACTGGGCGGTGGCGGCGGCGGCGGGTGGTGAGTGGCCCGAGGGGAGGAGGGTGGTGTTGGTGCAGAGCCGCGAGGACTCGCTGGTGCCGTATCAGCAGCTGGAGACGATGAGGGCGGTGTTGGAGAGGGATGGGATCCAGGTGGTCGAGATGCATGCCTCGGGGGATCACGACGATTTGTGGCAAAAGGGGGAGAGGCTAGCCGAGATTTTAAGGGAGGTTGTGGGGGGCTTATGAATTGAGGTAACTAGTAACATGTTACTTGGGCATAGTGTTGGAGCGGAAGTGTTGATGGTGTGGTTGAGTTATTATCATTTGGCCCTGTACGAGAGGAATCTCGAAACAGAGTTCAAATTGCAAGCGACTGAAACTATAGGAGCAAGTTGTAGTATTGGAAGTTGCAGTCTCGAATGGACCCAGGGCCCTGGCACACCCAATGTAGTGCAAGCAGTGGATAATAGTCCGTGTAACAGAATATGTTGTACCTTGACTTGGTCCTTGACTCTATATTGAGATACCTACCTATCTTGTGAAACCGTGTTGCATGATAACTCTCTACACCAAAGGAAAGAACTATTTCCCGCCCAAACACTAGAACCAACGGCTTCATCGCCGGCGTAAACCCTCTTGTGTATATGTATATCCGAACACGCAACTAACACCCAACTGCATAACTCTGAATTGCATCAACAGCATAACCGTAGTAACACCAGCGGCACCTGTTGTGGAACGTAACAGATTCCAGGCTCCCAACTTGTGTGTGTGACTTGCCCGAGTTTGAGCAAATGGCTCGAGAACCCGTATCAGCGGAGTCGGCAAATAAGATATAAAAAAAAAAGAATAAAAAAAAAAGAATAAAAAAAAAAGAATAAAAAAAAAAGAATAAAAAAAAAAAAGCGAGAGAGAGGTAAGTTGCGCACCACAAAGCTCCAAATATCAAAAAAGAATAAATCATCACTTAACCTACCTAGTGCTCAAGGATGTAAATGGTATAGTACTGTGTTGCTTATAAGGCAATAGGGCTGTTTATGAGGTTCTTGGAAAGGCATGATGAAAAGCCCTAAAAGCTTATAGTAAGGCCCTTCAAATTAATTATCTAATAACGCATAGCGAGGAACCTTCAGCGCCCTATCATTTTACACCGCAACTGGTTGGTAAAGCAGATTGCTTAAACAGGTGGCGGGTCTGCCACCCAAGTTTAGGCCCGCACTGTGGCCTCTAGAGGTGACCCTTTCTTTGTCTCAAGCCTCGGTACTGTACAAGACACCCCTTACTGCCCAGTACTCAAGAAAAACAAAACTATGATGCTGGCCTACATACCAGGTACTAAGGGTGTTCATGTGTCTAGCAAGGCGCGGCGAAAAGTTTTGAACGCCTTCTTATTTTTCAATGTACCAATTATGGAGGCACATTGACAACCAAGTTGATGAGCCTATGATACAAGCTCCGGCCAGCACTGTGTAATGTGTGACCTTGCTTTTGGTCCAAGCGTTCGTATCCTCTGCCGTTACCAAGATCAATGCTTTATCATATAGCGTCCCATCCTTTGTTCAATTAAGTGGCGACCTGCAGGGTTGTGACCTGAAAACCCTTTGGATTAAGCTTTGGGCCTAGTTGTGAAAGTTGCTGTAGAAGAGATCATCGACGTCGCGATCACTGTTTTAAATGATGCGTATAAATTTCAGTATCAGGCCAGCGACTTGGCATAAATCCTGGGAGGAGATCTTGGTAGTTGATAATAAAAGTTGAATGCATGTCCTGAATAATAACCCCGAGGCTGTCTTTGCTCAGTCCTCCGAGTTGAGCAAGCACACTGACGAAACTGCCCCCGAAATTGGCCATGTTCGTTCGGGAGAAAAGTAGCCAAATCCGCCCATGACCCCGCCACTCAGGGCCGACATCCTGCTTATGACCAGGACCAGGTCCTTTCTCCTTATCTACCGCGTTGACATCAGTCTAATATCTCTAAAAATGGGGCCATCGCCCAGACTCTCTGTGTTTCGCCGAACTTTTCTTTGCATCTAGTCTAATCTGTTCATCTGATAAGTGGGACGGCCGCCTAAAATAACTTGGCGGGGTCTCGGAATTGCTGCGCACAGGCCAGCTTAAAGCCCTATTCTAAGTGATAATGGCTGGCGACTTGCAAAGTCTAAGCAATTCCAACCGGCAACCAACCAACCTGCACATGCACATCCAGCCTGAAGCCTCTCTCTCCATTATCCTTCTCCATCTTCTCGCTCATTTCTGTCGTCATGGACCAATCAAACACCCCCAGCAACAGCAGCAGCAACGGCAGCAGCAGCAGAAATGGCAACAGCAGCCATGATACTGGTGCAGCAGATGGGCATTTTACTATCACCACCAAGCGCTGGCTTGAGACTCAAGGCTCTTATTCCTCGCCCATTGAAAATCTGCCCGCCGAGTTGAGATCCCAGATCCTCTCGAGTATGCCGGACCTGCCAACCCTACGCTCGGTCGTCCGTGCCTCTCCCATACTGCACGCTCAGTACCAATACAGCCGCAACAGCATTCTTCGCGCCTGTCTGGATCGCGAGCTGGATAGCTTCTTCGTCGACCCCTACGCCACTGTCATGTCTCGGGTGAGCGAGGTGGGGTCACCGCGGACCGACGAGAAGATTACGGCCTTTCTCCGGTCTTACCGGGGTTGGCTCTCCGGCTCAGACCCATGCCAAGATGTGAATTCGCTTCATAACTCTGGCTGCGTCCGCTGGTTGGCGGCGTACCACATATCCGTTGCTCGGCCCCTAGCTCGCCAATATAGTGCGTGGGCACTTGCGAACCTCGGCAAGGCCGCGGCTTCATCGCCAGCAGCCCCAGCCCACGATAACATCAACTTGAGCAGAAGCGAGGAGATACGCATTTTCCGAGCTCTCTACCGGTACGATACCTTCTGCCACCTCTTTGGTCGGAAGAAGGGCGCACGCCGTGGTGGATTCCGCCACCATGAGATTAACCAACTCTTCTTCTGCATTTTCGATCCTTGGGAGGCCGAGGCTATTGGATGTATTGAATTATTCGTCAGACAAAGCTACGAAGAGATATTCAACAAAGTCAAAGGGGACCTACACGACCGAAACCCTAGGTTTAGGCAGGCAAATGGAGTTTACAACCCCTCAGGATCGTTCAATCTTGACGAGGAGCATGACGGTAAGTACTACCTACTATCACTTGCCCCCGCCCGTACTTCTTTTAAGTTGGATATTCATACGCTAATAATTTGGACGGCAAAAAGACTATATGGACGGCACCATGTCACGCGGCCTAAAGATGACGGTGCGGCTGTTAGCAATTCACGACCAAGATAAACTCGTCGCCAAAATGCAGCGGTGTCTTACCCACTATGAAAACCTAGATTACCCCATGACGAGGGTCCTCGGAATAGCGGCACAGAACGACAGGCGTATTATGTCGACTAGTATCATCCCCGACGCCAGGGACGAGGCTGAGGAGAGGAGAGACCGCATCGACTTTGTTGGTGACGCCGTGCCGCCCGACGGGCCGCCGCTCGCATGGGTTCTCTTGTGGGGCGGAAAATATGCCAACATCTACGGAGAATATGTGCCCGAGTCGGTGATGCGATGGGGCTATGTCATGTGGACCGAGCGTCGATGGGCCGATATGGGGGCGAAGGACCTTGTTGTGGAGCAGTGGAAGCCAGCCCCGAAGCTAGTTGAGGAGATCGACAACGACTACGATTGGCGTCCTATAGAAATCTGAAGCAGGCCCTACAAAGGAAGGCGGCCGAGAAGCCACTGCTTATATCTACACTATCTTAGGCACTAGTTCTGGATCAACGGGGGGGTGCGCCACATTGGAGTCTTTGGCTTTATTTAGTATAGGGCGGCGAGCGGCTAATTAGTGCAGGTGGCTGGGGGGTGCAGTGTCTCTTAAGTGTGTGTGCTCCTTTCTTAAAATGCAAACATACCTATGAATGCGCGTAATTAATACCTTTAGAACTAATATGCCGTGAGCTTCCAACACGTCATTCTTGTCCTTGTGGCACCTCTCAGTCAGTTATTCCATCCGATGAGAGTTTTGTAATAGTCTCCAACCTCAATTCATGTACATGTACTACTTACTGGATGAAGACGACGGTGCGTGATACGTACCTGCACAATACAAACCGATGCCGGGGGCTATTAGTTCTAGTACACGTGCCTCTCTCTCAATTTGGAGGCAATCTCACCCTGATTTGGCTTTGCGTTCTGGGTAGCTACTAATTAGGTGCGTACTACTGAGCATCATGTAACGATATCACAACAACAAAGTGAGTCGACATTTACTATCATCGCGGGAATTGGAAAACTTGACAGCACATGCAGTGGGGTCTTTTCACTTTTCTTGCGTGCGTGTGGGAGGAGCCGTCAACCACTAGGCAGGTGAGAGTTGGGGACGGCAGGCACACTCACCTCCCGTTCAGTTTGCACTTCCCTGTGTTAAGTGTTGAAACAAAACCGGCTCTGCGTCATTATTGAAGAATGAAGACATCGATTGCAAAATGTGGACTCGTCAAAATCGTATAAGCCCCCCCCCCCCTTTCGTGGATTCCTTTCCCTCCTTTTCTCTTTTCTCATCCCCGGAGCCACAAAATGCACGTCAAATGATCTCGTTTCTCTTTACATCCAGAACCAACCAAACCCCCAAGTTGATAACATCAACTCAATCTCAAACCTTGACCCCAATCTTTTTTCCTGCCTCATCCTGCCCCTGCCCCTTCCTTTGCTGCAGCAAAAGGCGCAACTTTCTCGCCTTGCGCGGGTGGTAGCCCAACAGCAACTCGACAATTTGGAGATTAGACCGTGCAAAATCCGGGTGTATGCGCAGACGCAAGAGATTGTCGTCGTCGTCGGCGGCACCGGCACCGGCACCGGCACCGTGGAAGCGACGAAAGATGGCAGCCACGCTGTAGGAGAGTTCGGCAAGTGCGAGATTCTGGCCCAAGCAGTTGCGCGACCCGCGTCAAATGGGACCATGCACCGCTCGCGGGTACGGAGGACGTCAGACGGCGCGTCGATCCTGTGGGTTGGTTGGTTTGGCTATCAGCTCTTTTCTTTTCTTTTCTTTTCTTTTGGTTCCATCTTAGAGGATAATTAATAACAACGAAAAAAAAAACCCCTTTTGGGGAAAATCACGCACCATCGCATTGGATCAAACCGCTCGGGGTCTGGGAACGCATCCACGTTGTGGTGCAACGTCCATGCGCTCATGCTTACAGCCGTTCCTGGCGGTACCGTGTATCCGATAAAGATGACGACGTCCAGGCCACCGGGTGGGACAACCCGCGGGAGGTGACCAGGTAGACCAGGGTTCAATCTGTAATTATTTGGAAGTTTGTGGTATTATTAGCTACCGAGCTCTCGTCGAGCAACAACATCGGCACACTGGCTGGCTGGCTGGCGGGCTGGCTGACTGACCTCAGGGCTTCCTTGATCACGCCGCTCAAGTACGGCAATCTCTCGAGCGCAACTAGACTAAACGTGTTTGGGTCGGAATCTGGTAGTGCCTCCCGCAATTCCTGACTGAGAGTCGAATAGATGACGGGGTTACTGATGACTTCAAACAGGGCGCGCCCAACAGTCGAACCCGTGGTCTCAGCGCCGGCTCCGGTTACGTTGACAGCATCAGCATCCAGGGGAAGGATGCCTGTATAGCACGAATGGCGTCCTGATAGCTTGCGCCCAAGTCTGCCATGTCCATCTGGTTCCAGCAGCGGGCATAGGCGTGCTCGGTGATCACATCCACCGAGAGGGCGCGGACGGCGTGGTGGGCGTCAAACACCCCTGCTACGTCTTGTCCAATTAGGGACGCCTCCATGAGCCCCAACAGCTTGTATGCCTTGCTGCGGACTACCGGCTCGAGCTCCAGCGTCGAGCGCCGTGAGAAAAAAGGGTTAAGTGCTGACCGCCGCACCCGGTGCTCTTGGTTGGAGATGACGGTCAAGATGATGGGTGCCTTGAGAGGGCCGTCCATGGTTGCGTAAAACGCAGGATCCTTGTAGAACTTGGTCCCCATGTTGTAGATACGATCATAGTGTTCTGGGTCACTGAGGTGGATCTGGGCACAAGAGTAAAGACCAACTTGGGCTCTAGAAGCGGGAAGAGAGGAGATCATAAGGGAAGTAGGTAATGATAATCTAAACGACAAAAACCCATACATTAAGTGTTAAACTCCGATATACGCAGTATTCCGCCAGCTCACTCACCCCCACCAGGCTAAAGTACCAGGCCTTAAACGCGCTTTTGCCAGGATTTACTAGTGCTGGCCCTTTTTTTTTTTGAGGAGTTCTTGCGGCCAAAACGTTTCACTGATAGCAGAGTAGCACTTAGGGCGCGCGTGTGTAATTATGTGGCCAAATGAATTCGTGTGCAGTATGGTTTTTTATGAAACCCTGCATACCTAGTATGCATCATGGCAAGCTCGAAGTTCTTCGTCTCGTCCATAACCAGTAATGTTACTGTGTTGAGTGAATGTTTAACCTCCTTTGCGGTAGCGTTGCAGACCCCCCTCTCAGCTGTTCAAATTACCAATCGGGCCTCGGTGTGATGATCTTAAGTGGTATAGTTTCCACGGCTAGCCATCGCAGAATGCACGAGGGCCAGACTGAGAGTTGGATTTCGCTGCCCAAATCTTTTTGTATTTTGTTCGAGTAGGTAGAATTGTGCCTCCACTTCGATAACTTAACACTAGGTAAAAATACTTCAAATTTGATACAAGTACACCCGACCCTCGAGTACTGCGCTGTTTCTGACCTTCACCGAGGCACACACCTTTCTTTCAATGAGACGGACATGGGGAGCTCACCAGCTTCGACGAGCTTTGCCTCTCCTAATAAACCGGAGGTAACCACTGGGTCTTATGCACGTTTAGACTATTGTAGATATAACTTTCAGCTCGCCATCCAACTGCCATTGGTGATAGTTCTCCGCGGGGAAGCGGAGGCTCACGTCAGATATATGTCAGATCCAGTCAGCACGGAACCCCCAGCTTGCTCTCGGGATCCCACACTGGGCTTAACTACATGCATGATAATTATCCTTGATTTATTTGCCCGGTTTGGTAACCATTCTATTCATGTCTTAATACTATTAAGCCAATGCATCCAACGTAACCAAATCTTGTCTAGGTATGTGCTTCTGTCTTGACCCACTGGAACTAATTAATTAGTACTAATAACTAGTTGATTCATCTCGAGTCATTTTCGCACCAAGTCCTAATATCGAGATATGATTAGCGATAGTTTGGGGACGTCTTAACTAGTATGTAGTATGTATCTCAACGCCTTGCTCATCGACTCTGTTCCTCAACTTCAGGAATGTTGCAATATGGTTTTATCTAGGTATTTATCCACTTCGTAAGATTGAGAGATTGAGGGAAGTCGATCGGGTGGTTTGCTAGGATAGAGCCTACCAGCTCATCAGAAGGTCCATCAGACGTCCATATCAACAATGAAGGTCTTGATTCTGTGCCCTAGGTGCGGAGGCTCGGGCAAAAAGAAAAGAACACCTCCCTCTGCCTAGACTAGTGCTCAAAGGTACAGGTGCCACAGTTGTTACCCTAATTACAATAAAACTACTTGGGCGACTTTTGATCTTTATAAAGGCATAGCCTGGAGGCCCTAGACTAATCGCTCTATCTGCTGAAAGTCCCCTGATTTGTTACTTGCTCATTCTCTCTCCGACGTTGTGCGTCTGTTCCAACTCAAAAGTCTAGGTAGCTAGCTCACTTTGAGTTGATGAAAGCTGGGACTGTACCACATCTGCATTTCTGGAAATGTCATCAAGCCCGTATCATTCTTCTTTAAAAGCTCTTATCTGATACTATATGCATATGAATACTACGTAGGATGTCCTTTTCATTTGGTCCGAGCCTTTATAGCGAATTTGGGATTGAACATGAGAAGAAAACTCAACTTATTTTTGTTAAAAACTACTCATGTGGTAATTACCTACGCTAATGTTTATGTCGGTTAAAGTTCCACGGAAGAGTAGCTGCTGTACGACGTTCATTATAATTAAGTACCTTTAGGGGGACTGCCCACATTATCTTCTGGCCAGACAAAAGCCTCCAAGACGAGAGTGGCAGTATTAGAGACTCGGCAAACTATTTCACCCTTCACAATATCGACACTCAATTGCGATAGTTTCGGAAGGGTGCTGCTGAATATCTCGCCCCAGAACTGCCCCAAGGTAGATTGCCTGAAATGGGCTACTTTGACCCCAGTCGGTGTTCCTGTCTTCACTACGACGGAATCCAGAGACTTTACGGCGGGTGGATGCTCTCTATTTGCCCGCCCGAATCTTTTCCATCCTGTCGTCGAGATCCCAGGCACCGACTGCTACGGGCGGCCCCCGGAGCACCTGTTCAGGGCAGTCAAGGGCCAGAGGGGGAAACCTAAAGAAGAAGAAGAAGAAGAAGAAGAAGAGGAAGAAGAAAAAGAGGAAGAAGAAAAAGAGGAAGAAGAAAAAGAGGAAGAAGAAAAAGAGGAAGAAGAAAAAGAGGAAGAAGAAAAATGACGGCGGCTTGCTCGAGGTCACTATTCTTTTGTCGATTCTATTGAAACGAGACCCGGATCCAAACTGGATGCAGTAATACAACCTGTTGAAGTGCAAATCGAACCCTGTCCTGGAGGTGGATCATGCGCCGAGGCGCAATACGCCCGCTTCGTGAAGGTAGGCGGGGCGAACAATAACTACTTGAGTGTAACGCCGGCTTGGTTTCAAGCTCTCGACCCAGACCCGCTCAACTTGATTGACGACGAGGATAGCTTCGGCATCCTGTGGTGTCGCCAATCAGACTGTGTGAACTACTATCACTATTTGAAGCCGTTTCGTATTCCTCGAGGGGAATATAATGGCTGAACTAGATGAGAGAGTACAGCAAATTTTGAGGCATTGGCATTGTGGTGGCTAGTAGAAAGCAGAGTTGGGGAGGTTATTATTTGAATTTTTAAAGGGGTTTCAATCGCCCTTCAAGCAACAACTTGTTCTTACTATTCATAAACTCGCTCATATCTAACAACCTCAATTTGTTTTCAAATTATATTAAACAATGCATGAAAATTGAAGCTACTAGACCTAGCTAAATTTCGACTTTCTGTACGGAATACTAAGAAGAGTTGAAATCTAAGTAATGACGTCACCGATTATTCTTTAAATGTTAAAGGGTTAGGGTATCTCAATGACGTCACAGTTCAGTCAGTTCAGTCTCGCATGAAGGGCTAGGGTTGAATTATGATGTAGCCTTAAAGCGTGTCTCCAACTTGATCGAGTTTAGAACAGATCAGTTATGATGCTGATATTTAAGTATTGTTAAATATGACAACAGATGGTTAGGAATTTGGGGGCAGATTTAATTAAGTATTCTAATGGTCGGGTTGTCGTTCCCAAATTCATCCACTGGCCGCCGCGTCCATATATAGACCAACTAATTAGTGAGAAAGTGTGTTTGTTCTTCTAGCTAAATTAAAGACTGTCTGTGAGAGATTCTGGGGGTATAATCTTGAAGCCCAGGCTACGGGAATAAGAAGACATGATGACAATGGCTTGCTCCTATAATAATAAAAGGGACAAACCCTCGGATCACGGACCCGAACCCCTGAGATTGTCTTCCTCTTTTATTGCTCCACCCCGGCAAAGCGACGCATAGCTCAAGCTTGTGCTCTGTGAAGAATACCACGAAGGAGAGCGATATATTACCATAGCCATGCAAATCAACGAGATTTGGCTGTTGTCAGCAAATTCAGTACTCGGCAACTTCAATCAGCAGAAATGGCAAAACTACCTATTCAATTAGTACCGCGGCCTCCGAATAATTACAGTAGAGTAGTAGTATGACAGAGAGGGAGAACCAAGGGTAAGGCCACCACAGGCATAAGAAAACAGCTAGTTTCATGTTTATCCCCCATGCTTCTTTCCCCTATAATTAGGGAGGGGGGGGGGGGGGGTTACCAGTTTTTTTTTCTTTGGTCCCGTTTGTCTGGACCCCCTTTTTTTGTCCTGCCGGTGCCGTCTGTTCCGGACCCTGGAGGCGGGCGGGCCTTCCCGATAGATTTGGCTCAGTGATTGGGGGGTGGGATCGAGATGGACCTTTGGGTCGTCCACAGCGAGTCATCAAACGACCCCGCAGCAGAAAAGTTCCAAGAAAGCCGGCTAGCCTAGAACAAGTGCCCTGATTTTTGTCAACCCTCTGGCCGGGGATTGCGAGCCAATCAACCCATTTATTTTGGTGGACCATCGTTTTAGGACAAGGTTCGCCACACCACGTCAACTTTTCCTATTTCATCAACATCATCATTATCATCATCAACCCACTCGGCCAACTGCGGATGAAGCCAGCCAGCCCGCCTGCCCGCCACATACCGCCGGTCGTTTCCTATTGCGCAGATGGAGGAGACGAGAGAGTTTTCGTTTGAGACTGCGGGCGAGAGGGACCTCTACCAGTATGTATTTTGCCAATATTCATTCATCCCTGGACTCACAATCACATGATCCGTCAGTCAGCCACTCACTAGGTAACTTCCATTGACCTCGCGCCTCAGATACTTCGCCCCAGACCAGACGCCTCGATCTGGCCCTGATACCACGCTTTCGGCCTTTGCCCAGCTGCTGGCCCTGCGCCTGAATGGGACGCGCGTGTTGATCTCCCTTATCGACCGCACTAACCAGTACATTCTCACCGAGGCCACCCAGACCTCAAGTCTCCTTCAAAATGACCCCCTAGTTGCCGAGAACGATGGCCTGCTTCTAGGGCTCACCACGCTGCCCAGGGCGCAGGGCCTGTGTGGGGGCGCTCTCGAGGTGCTCTCCCCGGCCCAGGACGGTGGCCTGAAGTCGTGGAGAGTCGGTCCCCTGATTGTCAACGATCTCACCAAGGACCCCGTGTTCAAGGACCACCCCTTCGTCATGAGCCATCCATCCCTGCGCTTCTTTGCCGCAATGCCAATCTCCACCAAGTCTGGCTTCAACATTGGGACCCTCTCCGTCTTGGACGACACGCCCAGGAATGGCCTGACCCCGGCAGAGACAAAGCTCCTGCGCGACATGTCTCTTACCGTCATGGCTCACCTGATTATGACGAGAGCCAACGAAAGTCACAGGCGCAGCGAGAAGATGATTAAAGGCCTCTCCGTTTTTATCGAAGGCAGGACTGACCTCGACGACTGGTGGCTCGAGCTCGGGAACAACAAGCCACCGCCGTTGCAAAAGAAGAAGCCCTCGCAAGTCGTCGACACTGTCGAAGGAGCTGTGAAGGAGGACCCCACAACACCTGCTCCAACCAGGGCCGCCGCCGAACCCCCCGAGACAGACCCTTCGTCACCCCCCGAAACAGCCGCCCCAACGAAAGCTGCTCCCAGTACCAGCCCCGCAGCCGAAGTGCTCCCGCCATTTCGGTCCCCCCCAGAAGACGTTGTTTTGGTTTCCAGAGCCTCCGACGCTGGGCGCTCACATAGGGCGCGGTCCCAACGGGGCCCGAGATCGATTCTTTCAGATGCCGAGGCTAATGCTCAGGTTCCCTCTCGAGACCAAAGCAGAGGCCGGAGTGTCCGAACGTTTGCCCCGGACCTTCACGAGAGTCTGATCTCTAGAAGGCTCAGGGAAATGTTTTCTCGCGCCAGTCACATCATCCAGGAATGTATCGAGGTCGATGGCGCCATCTTTCTCGATGCTGCCGTCAGTTCGCAGAGCGGCCAGTCAGGTGAGCAATAACACGGATGCGTTCTGTCGTTTCCCCCTTGATCTGCCGGCGCTAACAATGTATAGAGGAGCATGTTCCCCCAACCGAGACAGACGGGTTGACCCCGGGCCTTTCAGGTCAATCAGGTGATGGAGAGTCGTCCGAGTCTAGCTCTGTTAGCTGTGCCGGCGAAAGCGAGGGCGAAAGTCTGGCAACAAGCAGGGAGGCTAGATCTACCATCCCAGACGAGGAGCCAACGCAGAAGCCGTGCCGCGTGCTCGGCATCTGGACCGGAGAAAATTCGAGCCTCCACGGAAATGACGTCTCCAAGTTGGTCCCCCTCACCGAATCCTTTCTCCAGAGGCTGCTTCAGAAATACCCCCAGGGACACGTCTTTAGCGCCGATGAGGGACGTCGCGTCATGTCCAATCAAGAAGACTCGGACAATTCGCAAGGGGGCGAAGGAGTGCGCAAAGCCTCCAAAAGACAGAAGCGGCACCCCAAGGAGCCTGACGCCTACGCCGAAACAAAGGCTCTTCTTGGCATGCTTCCCGGAACGCGTAGCATTGCTTTCGTCCCGTTATGGGACTCGCACCGGGAGAGGTGGTTTGCCGGCAGTTTCACATGGACTGTCCAGCAAACGGCACGAGTGCTCACACGCACCGAAGACCTCGACTACCTCGCCGCCTTCGGAAATAGCATCATGGCTGAAGTCGCCAGACTCGACGTAGTGGGTGCTGACCGCGCCAAGTCTGACTTCATCTCGTCCATCAGCCATGAGCTTCGCTCTCCTCTTCACGGTATTCTCGCCTCTGTCGAATTTCTTCAGGATACGACAGTTGACTTGTTCCAGCACGGCATGATCGACACCATTGAGAGGTGCGGGAGAACTCTCCTAGACACTATACAACATGTGCTCGACTTCGCAAAGATCAACAACTTCACCGGAACCAAAAGGAGAGGGAAAGAAAAAAAGGAGCTGAGCGAACCTGGGGAACCCGGGGAATCTGACGAACTGGTGGAAACTGGCGGACTAGCGGCCGAGTCGGACAGGCCGGGTTTGAGTGTCAATGTCGATCTCAGCTTGCTCGCCGAGGATGTCATTGATTCCGTTTTTGCGGGACATGAGTTCCAAGGTAATTCCAACTCGTCTCGCTTCATTACCAACGAAAATGTCGGATTTCCGAAAGAGGGCCTGCGGAGGACTGGTGCCAACGACACTGACGACGCTCCCGCCCTTAGCCGGTCGAAAAAAGAGCGGATCGACGTTGTGATGGACATTGAATGGAGGCCAAACTGGATCTACAACACACAGTCCGGGGCGTTGAGGAGGGTTCTGATGAATCTCTTTGGCAATGCTCTCAAGTACACGGATAGCGGATGGATTAAAATTTCCCTCAAAGCTAAAGACATCGAGCCGACGCCGTCAGAACCCGCTGAGAAGTCTGTCATCACAATCAGCGTGAGCGATACCGGGAGAGGCATAGAGCAGGAGTATCTGCACAGCCGCTTGTTCACGCCTTTCACGCAGGAGAACTCGCTGAATCCCGGAACTGGGTTGGGCCTGAGCATCGTCCTACAGATTGTGCGGTCACTCGGGGGCACCATCAACATCACCAGCGAGCAGGGCGTGGGGACCCAAGTAGTCGTGACACTCACTCTGAACAAGGCACCGCCAGGCGAGCATCCTTCCCTAGGTCGCGACGCCGAAATCATCATCCAAAGCGCCAGGGAAAAGACCAAGGGCCTGACCATAGGACTCATGGGACTCAACGCCAACCCACGGATCCCTGTAAATCGGGGTACCAAATGGCCGAAATTAGAGACCGAGACCTCTCTGTTCCTGGAGGCGTCGATTGAGCGCGCAGCAACCAATTGGTTCGATATGAAAATTGCGCCTCCATCAACGTGGATGGATAAGCCGCCAGACTTTTTTATTGCAAACGAGTAAGAGACGGATTCCCTCGTCCGGGGAATACATATTTTATCATGTGGACAGTCGCTGACATTTTGAATCGTCTAGGAATCCTGGCCTCCGTGGTGCTTTCGCTGGAGTGCCAACGATTGTACTTTGCTCTCACGAAGCCCTGTACCGCGAGTACAGTCAGAGAATGGCTCAAGGCAGTCAGCTACGTCACAGCGGAATGGTTCACTTTGTCTCAAAACCGTACAGGACCCCGAGCTGTTTTGCGAGAAGGCGGTTGAAACCCACCTTCGTTTGGTCAGGAAATGCTAACTTCTCGGGTCTAGTTGCGGTCCTCATAAGCTTGCCAAAGCTTTCGCATTTTGCTTGGGCAACAGAAGCACTATGGTACCCTTCTCTCCCAGATTCGAAACTGGTGTCACACCAATCATAGCCTCCCCGCAGAGCTTGTTCCGCAAGTCCCCCGAGGAGTACATGGCCCGGATGGGCCACAACACGTCAGACGACTATTTCCCTGCCACGCCGCCCGTTCCCGAAGAACACGAAACCGAAGTCGCTTGGGGTGGTGTTATTGATACCATCACTACGCCTTTACCCATTATTAACGAGAAACAAAAGCCCCTGTTGCTGCTGGTCGAAGACAACGAGATTAACTTACAGGTATAGTTTTCCCACCCCTCTCTTTCCGCCATGTGTGAGGCATTATAAGCCAGGACTAATAATGCCGGCACAGCTCCTCAGCACATTTGTAAGAAAGAGCAAATATGAGTACGCCACGGCAATGAATGGGCTCGAAGCATTGGAAGCGGTTCGGAAAGCCCCGAAACCGTATGATATTATATTTATGGGTGAGCTCCTGCCCTCTTCCTCCCTTCTTTCCCCATTCCTCCCTGCCTCTAACTGATTGTAATGTAGATATCTCCATGCCCGTCATGGACGGCATGGTAGCAACGCGCGAGATCCGAAAACTAGAGCGTGCCCGGAAGCAGAAGCCCGCCGTCGTTATCGCGCTAACAGGGCTTGGTTCTGCAAGTAGCCAGCAGGAGGCATTCAACAACGGAGTCAACGTGTTCCTGACAAAGCCGGTCCGCTTCAAGGATCTACGCAAGATCCTGGGCGATTGGTCTCCTGATGCTAGCAGCACTAATGTCGCAGGCGATACGGGCCCGCGGTAGCCGCGTTCTCGCAGCACACAGTTGCTAAACCCACTCAGCTAGTTGATATATTTCACAGAAATTACGCCGCCTGTGGGGAGGGGATGGTTTCGTTATATTATCTTTGGTAAGTGGCTGAGCGAGTACATTTCCCCCCCTTGCTTCTTGTGCTGGCGAAAAGCAGTTCACTATTGTTGCGCTTCCCGACTTGTGGAAAATTAGGAACAAATTTTGGCAATGCTCAGACTCCAATTAAGGGCGAGGGGAGGGGAGCTGTTAGTCCTATCTAGAGACTAGAAGTATGACTCGAGATGGGGTTACTTACCAATATTCATTTAGCATTTTAGCACATTCTTGTCCTTAATATAACGATATAATGACAGCTATACTCTTTATCTAATGGCATGAAGGCTACTACTCTTCGATGCCTTACGTGTTACAAAGGTGAGCAAATTAACGTCAAGTGAACAATGGTTATTGAGAAGAGATGTAGAGAAAGTGATTATATAGCATATTAGGTGGGAGCTGGGAGCTGGGAACGTATATAATCACGGGTAGCTCTCCCTTTCTCTCTCACCCACCACCAGCCGCCATCCCACTTCAGTTTAATGGGGGGGAGTTGGTAAATATAAAGGAATATTCTTCAACGCAAGCTGTCGTTAGCAAAGCGAAAACCATTATGTGGTGAGCAGAGCAAATTTTTAAGTAAAATTACACAGCCCGCATAGCTCAGGGGTAGAGCGTATCACTAGTAATGATAAGGTCATCAGTTCAATTCTGATTGTGGGCACTCTATTTTATTTATGTAAATTCCATTCTCCTTTTTGCCTTATAAAGCACCCGCTCCCCTTTTACCAATCCCCTGGTTAGGTAGGTTATTACAATTTTTACCACTCGTGCTAGTCGATACTAGCTTACCAAGTAGTACTTACGGGTTTGTGTTGAGTGCAGAGTGAAATGCCCTTCTAACCTCTGAGAAGGTCACGTGTTTTGTATGTGAGTTGATTAGCACGTGCGGGCCGCCCCACCTTTTCCACCCGAACTCTCAAAGTTCGGGTGGAAAAGGTGGGGCGGCCCTAAGGGTTAGTTATCCCTGCCTCTTCGGGAACCGGGCACAGCAGAGCAGCTTCCCTCACCATAAGGATGCTGCGCCAAACCTAGAAATAATTATTACTCACGTGATTCATACTTAGAACATTCAGTTCTGAATTTGGCACCAGCTCCATTCACGTTTGGAATCGGTTTCTGCCCCAATTCTTTTTTTTTTTTGAAAAAAAAAATCGGACTCTGAATTGGTTAGAGTGTTGTTACCTTTTACTCACCATAATACCTATTACCCCGACACAAGAGGGTGGCTTTAAGACCTTCTCCCTTTCTAAGAGTCTTCTCAGTGGGTGTTGTTTTCTGCTTCAGAGCAAAACAACTTGGACTAGACTAAATCATCCTTGACATTCATAAAAAAAAAAGTCTACAATCAACATCTACTTCGGCATCAACAACTATAACATTTACCCATGACAAGTCATTCGGGGGGGATGATGGACGCAATGATACAAACCCCGATGGACGAGGACATGATCACGGCCGTCTACGCTTCAGACCAAGATATGTACCCGGTCGCCGCGCTGTCACTTGACCGTCTTCGCAGCTGGGTTACCACATGCCCTGATATGTCCATTTGTTTTTCCAATAGGCCACAATCGGGTGACGGGCTGGTACCAGAGCCTGCCGGTGTCGTCGTTGTGCTTCCTCTTCGTCGCATGTACTGGGAGGACCTTCTCATCGGAAAAATCAAAGAGCCAGACATTGATCCGGTCACAATGTTCCCTATGGGTGGCCGTGGCGATGACCCTGCACCGGAACTTTCAAACAAAGAAGAGGTCGGATTGCATGTCTTTCATATCGAGCGGTTTATCAGTGATGATGGGTTTCCCGCACCGCCTCAAAAGACGCGCTTTACCGAGGCTGTGCTGGATGAGATTGCGAAGCGTGCTGTGAATTTATGGAGGGTTGTTGGGTTTTCAGGTAAGTACATTCATCACACACAGAAATAAATATTTGATCATTGACAGCACACTGCTGACCTCACCCTGCAGCTCTCACCGCCACTCCCGCGGGGAAAAGGGCATTCGAGCGCATAGGGTTTTCATCAACGGGATACAGGGAGATTCTCTTTGAGAGAAGCAGAGTTAGAGGAGACGCTGACCAAAGCAGCATTCTGGAAAACCCTGCCCCCAGAGCTCAAGTGGAGATGAATTATCTCTATCCTGGGAGTTGTGAACGGCTGCTAGGAGAAGATGACAGTGAGAACCCTTTGGGAGTGATAATAGGGGAAGACTGCACACTGGTTTCGACGTCCGAGATGACGGTCAAGTATTATCAAGCCGGCACGGCTGATAACTCGTGAGAAAAGTGGAAGGCCGATTCCAGTTCTCAGAACCAAAGCGCACTTCTAAGTCATTAGACTACCTATCAAATTTTCTGATGCCGCGTGTCTCTAACCTTTGCTCCTCAAGTTGTCAGTGTGCTCCATGATCCATCACTTCCAGAGGGCTACGACGGAAACGACGAGGGAAGTGAGTCACAGCTGTTGGCGCTAACCAAAGGTTGTGCCTTCTTGCCCTGTAATTATAAAAGTACCAACTGAGCAGTATGCGCGGCATACGGTAAGGGTCTTCTCGGCATGCACTGTGTGGTTCTGCCCAACCTTGGCAGCAAACCACCACTGGCAACTTTTACCCCATCCCATATTCCCCAATCACCCAACGTCCTCTCTCCCCTTATGGATTACACTCGTCGAAAGATGGCAGCGACGCGCCGCGGCAAATAGCCCAGGCCGCCACCCCGTCACCCTCTCTGGCCGCCCCGCCCTCTCTGGCGGCCTTTGGCCCCTCGCTACAATCGCAGGTGTGTCATAGGCAAGAACGAGGTTCAAAAGATCCGCATTCCCGACTATAACTCTTTCCAAAACTGCCATACTTGGCCGCTAGATGATGAGCCCGTTTTATTACCACTGCAGCAGCAGTGCGGGAATGCCGACAGCGAAGCCAGTGCTACGACATGGAGCTGTCTAATTAAACAACGCTACTATAGATGGCCTGGGAGGGCTGCCATTGGAGATACCTAGTGCAACAGATCGTGCGCTACCTCGTCCCTACCGGCTGCGCGTATCAGTTTCTGAAGTGCCGCGAGTGGAAGCAAGACCCTGAATCGAAGGAGTTTCGATATATTCCAGTCAGAAGCTTGCACGCCGTTGTGCACCAGATGGCGCCGACCACCGTTGATCCCAGGCTTCGGGCCTCTCGGTCCTCTGACCAGCCGCGCAGTGCGGCACCTCAAGTCGATTATGTTGGTCATCTCCGCGCCGTGGAACTCGCCAAATGGCCAGGGCACCTCCCACCCGAGGAGTGCTGTCTCGGGTGCTGTCGACATCCTTCTTGGCGAACAAGCTCAGCTCCAGCAGCTCGACATTCACGTTGAGATGGAAGAAGGTATACAGACCCACACCAAACACCACCACGAAGTTGGAGGGATGAGAGCAAACGTTTGCGTGACCGCTGGGAAAATGCAGGTCACGGTCACTGCCAGAGCCACGGCCACGGCCATGGCCGAGGATCACTCAGATTCAGATCTCGACGAACATGACGACCAGACACCCGTCTCGCCGAACAAGATGCAACGCGCTGCGGAGCCGTTGATGAAACTTGGTCGAGTCAAACGAGTATCGGTGACCGGGCACCTGCCGGATGACCTTGCACAGAAGCTATGTGAGTCTGTTGTCAGGGAGGACGTTGAGGAAGTTGTGGAGAACAGGCGATCGTCAAGGAGAAAGCGTCGAAAACTGGGGGATGAGGTAGAGTGAATCTTCTCTCCGATGGTTATCATCATTGGCAGTTAAAGCTATCAAGTTGCCAGCACTGTTTCATGTACTTGTCAGTGATTTATTTCACCATGATTTGAGCCGAAATTTGTCTGGATATTTCTCTTTTGTTCACCTATACCTGGTTTTAGTTATTTATGAAAACTCACTGTCTATCTGTTTCTATTATCTAGGTAGAGAACTGATTCCAAGGTTCTCAGTGTCACAACTTGAATGAGTCGCAATGAATCAGGTTCTAGAAACTCAGGCCCCGAAGATGGATTTAAACACAGTCGAGGTAGCGTAAGCTCATCAAACGAGAACAAGGCTTTGCACCGGGGATATTCTTGTGAGTGTTTCTTACCATACTGAAGATGTAACAAATAGGGATGTATTTAGTTATACTCGAGTTACAGAATCAACATGACAACGGACAATCTCATCACGCACAAAAAGCTCTGCTTGGCAAGATTCCCCTCAGAGTGCTTCTTCAGACTAGCACTCGCGTGATTAAATCAGAACCGTGTTCTAAGATCATTGGCATCGGGTAGACTTTTGGCATGCATGTTATCTTTGGGCAGTTATGTATAGGGAAACTTGATCAAAGCCCTGCATCAGACTCAGGGTGGAAAGATGTGACGTCACCGACTAATTAGTTGTAATGTAGAAGAAACAACCCGTTTGAAAGAGAAAGAAAAAAAGGAGGGGGGAAAATGAGTGTGGTCGAAAGTATTCTCAAATTGCGCCACATGAAATTCAGAATACCTGACAATTTTGCACAGGGCGGCGTTGGGGAGACAGACGGTGGCAACGGTTGGGTTCAAATTGTTGTCTAATTACATTTTCTTTGCTGATGAGTGAGACGTCACATCACCCGTTTTAACAGCCGCGAAATCCTTTCGTTAGGTAATTAATTAAAAGGGCGTGGCCATGGCTTGTGCTCCGGGACTTGCTTTGGATTCCGAGGCTGAGGCATTGAAGAATAATGGTGCGGATCTGACGGATGGGGAGTAGCAAAAAAAAAAAAAAAGAGAGCGCTGACATGAACCAAACAATCTACACGTGGGGGTTGGGTTGGGTGCTGAAAAAGAGGCAAACGTGATTTCAGGGTTCGGGTCAGGTCAGTATCGAACCATTTCACAAACTCAGCCACGCTCTGTAAAATTGGTGTTTTGCAGCCTCTTACCTCAGAAAGGGGGTTGGAAACCTCCAGCCTTTGTTTGGGGAGGGAGAAAAGATGGCGAAGCGAGGTAGAAAGTTGCTTCTAGAAAGATTGGCAACTGCATCCAGACGTCGGTCTGTTCAGACGCTTGCAAGGAGCCTGCACAGCGGCACCACCTCAGGCCATTTTTACTGAGGGCCAATTGCAATTGATGGTGGGGTCAGCTCCAACAATCCGGAAATTCCTCACTAAGCACTGGCTGCAGGTCAGCGACCCGCTTCCAGGACAGGCTGGGTCTCCTGATTCGCCCACCCAGCGCAGACAAGCTTTTGCGGACGCACACTGCGTCACTTTTAAAGAGGAGAGAGGGGCAAAGAGGTTAATGTATGGTACGGTAAGTATCGTATTGGATCTCTTTCCGAACGAAGAATTGGGGAATGCTTGTTGGTGCCCAATGTTCGGTGTCCTCTGTCCCACCACCCTCGAGCTTCCAGAACTTCCACACAGGTGTTCCAGGTCGGCCTCCTTCCTCTCTTCTGTCCCTCTCGTGTTTCCTGGCCATTTCTCATCCTGTCTTTTGAGCAACCTACCAGTAACAGGTAATCAGTGCTGTATCGTAGCTGATCGCTAGTGCAACCCCCACGTGGCTTTGCAACCTGAAGTAGTGAATCATGAGAGACGCGAGGCAAAGCTCCCCACACCAGCTTCCCCCAAGGTTCTCTCGCAGGTACGGGACACAGCCAGGTACATTGTGTATGTACAGGACGGGACGCAAACAGGCAGGAGCTAAGGTAACAAACAAGCGGTAAACGGCAGCTCTGGACGTGCCTGCCGCATGGGTATATAACCCCTCCATTCCAGCATCGTTTTTCTTCTTTTGCATTTGGAAAGACCAACCTGTCTCCCTTCTTGTGCTCTCTACCTACCTAAACCTACGGCCAACCTAAGCTACCTTTGGTACTTACCTACCGTAGCTTCTGCTGCTTGCTCTTTACTGCCCTCGCTGGCATTTTCCGTGTCTTAGCCGAGGTACCTCGAGTCCTCGACAACAGCACACAAGATGGTGCATCTTGCCGCCATTCCGACCGACGAGGACGTCGATGACAAGCTCACCCAAACCCTGAAGAAGGCGCATCTCCAGCTTGCCAATGATGACGACAACTTTGCTACCAGTGTTTATGGTTCCCGTTTTGCCTCCCGCGATCTCCCTAGACACGAGATGCCCGAGTCGGAGATGCCAAAGGAGGTTGCGTACCGCATGATCAAGGACGAGCTGAGTCTCGATGGCAACCCCATGCTCAAGTCAGCTTCCTCTTCTCTTTTTCCCTTTCCCCCTCCCCGCTCCCTGCTAACCATTGGTCCCGAACGCAACAGCTTGGCCTCCTTTGTCACCACTTACATGGTCCGTGAACCCTGCAACCAGCCCACCCCCTCTTGAATTGTACTGATGTTCACGCCACACAGGAGGAAGAGGCAGAGAAGCTGATGGCCGAATCGTTCTCCAAAAACTTCATTGACTACGAGGAGTATCCTCAGTCTGCCGATATCCAGAACCGATGCGTGTCCATGATCGGGCGTCTCTTCCACGCGCCACAGGGCGATGAGGACACTGCCGGAGCCGTCGGCACTTCGTGCGTGGGAAGTTCCGAGGCCATCATGCTTGCTATGCTTGCCATGAAGAAACGCTGGAAGAACAAGAGGATAGCAGCCGGCAAGCCGTGTGACAAGCCCAATCTCGTCATGTCCTCGGCTGTGCAAGTCTGCTGGGAGAAGGCCACAAGGTATTTTGAAGTGGACGAGAAGCTCGTGTACTGCACTGAGGATCGCTATGTCATTGACCCCGAGGAGACTGTCAACCTCGTGGACGAGAACACCATCGGCATCTGCTGCATTCTCGGCACGACGTACACGGGCGAGTACGAGGATGTCAAGGCCGTCAACGACCTGCTGAACAAGAAGGGCCTCGATACCCCAATCCACGTTGATGCAGCCAGCGGCGGGTTCGTTACCCCCTTTGTCATTCCGGATCTCGAATGGGACTTCAGGCTCGAGAATGTCGTCTCCATCAACGTCTCGGGCCACAAGTACGGTCTCGTCTATCCTGGTGTTGGCTGGGTTGTATGGCGCAGTGCCGAGTACCTTCCCAAGGAGCTCGTGTTCAACATCAACTACCTTGGTGCCGACCAAGCTTCCTTTACGCTCAACTTCAGCAAGGGCGCCAGCCAAGTGATTGGCCAATACTACCAACTCATTCGGCTGGGCAAGCACGGCTACCGAGCAATCATGAGCAACCTCACGCGAACAGCCAACTATCTCTCTGACTCCCTGGAGGCCATGGGTTTCATCATCATGTCCAAGAAGAATGGAGAAGGACTTCCCCTTGTCGCCTTCCGCTTGACGCCAGATGAAGACCGCAACTACGACGAGTTCGCCCTGGCACACCAGCTCCGTGTCAGAGGCTGGGTCGTCCCGGCCTATACCATGGCGCCTCACACAAAAAATCTCAAGATGCTCCGCGTTGTGGTGCGCGAAGACTTTACCCGTGCTCGGTGTGACGCGCTCATCGCCGACATCAAGCTCGGCCAGCAGCTTCTCGAGCAAATGGACAGAGTTAGTATCCAGAAACAACAGGACTTTATCCACAAGCACCACACGGCCAGTGGAAAGTCGACGCATAACCATCCAAAATATCGGGTAAGGTCCTGTGCCACCATCCCTGTGTTACTATGGCTAGTCTCATGAGGATTTACTAACCGGGCGACCACAGAAGGAGAAACATTCCATCCAGGGCAAGACCGGAAAGACCCACGCCATCTGCTGAGCACCAACAGCCGCAGGCAGCGATCAAGGTAGGGAGTGCGATGACGGCCGGTCCGGGAGGCCTTGCAAAACAAATGATGCAGACGACAAACAAGGTTGGCAGGAGGGAAAAGCAGAAGCCATGTCTTGGTTTCGAGCTCCCGAGTGTTGGCCAGCGGCTACTCACTCGAGTTGTCTAGGATGAGCGACTTGGATGCAACTTTGTTTGGGCTCTAGAAAAAGCGATGCGCAGTAACAAGAGAGAGCAAGCATGATTTTAGTTTGTTGATCATGGACATTCAGGCCAATCTCCTCTTTACCTTTCTGGGGAATATAAAACCAAAATACATACAGCACAAATAAATATAGCTCACGATGTACATTTCGGACAGATCCAACGCATTCCGTCCGTCATTTAGTCTGGATTCCATTAAAAAGGCAGATATGCAAAATGGGTGTCGTAAGTAAACAATTCCATTTCTCTCACACAACCCTAACCCTACCCACTAAACACAGCCCCTGACAGCTCCACAATTTTGAACCTGAACAACAAAGACAAAATTCCGCCCAAACTTAACGCTTTTAAGAAGCAAAATAGGAGGCCTGACAATTGAGGGATTCGACTCTGACTTGTTTGAACTGCGAGCTATTTTTCACAACTGCAAATTGAATACAGCGTAGAAGTGGATGTCAGAGCTGAAAAGGAAATGATCCGCTCCTAACTCTGAAGACAGCAAAAAATATAATCTAACACCGAGGGGGATTTGAAGCTTTTTCGAACTACCACCCTCCCGATTTCAAATTCCTGGATACAGCATTATAAGAGTGGATACAAAATATTAAAAAAATATCATTCCCAGCCATCTTCCTCGTTCCAGAAACGAGGAAAAAGATGATTCGACAACTGAGGGGTTCGAACCCTCGCTCTTTCGAACTGCCACATTCTCGAATTCAATAGAAAAAATCGATTCCTGAAGACAGCGCCACAACCGCTCGGCCAAGTTGCCTGTTTGTTGTTTGTTGAGATGTGGAGTGGAAATCTGTGATATGAATGCATGGAGCCGGGTGGCGTTTTGTGGAACTTTGGTGTGGAACTTTGGTGTGGAACTTTACGTAGCTCGATGGAGTATGTATGTAATACACAGCTTATGCAATAGTTTTCAGAGCACTAGACTTGAAACTTGGGTGTTGATGCACATATATTTTCCCTTATAAGGGACCTAGGGATCTATTTGAGCCCTTTGTGTATGATCCGAGCTCTATGAAGGGCCTGCTCGTCAGTCCACAATGCTTGACTCGTGGTCTCTCTCCCCCCCCTCCCCCCTCCCCTCTCTCTCTCTCTCTTTAACAATTACCTAGACAGTTGGAAAGTAGTTCATCCATGTTTTATTCAGCTGACATGTGTTGAGAAGGCTTCAATAATCAAAAACATCGCCCCAAACAACAAAAGAAATTAGGTATCGAAAAAAATCAGAAACAAAGTTGCAATGGCAAAATCATGGTCTCTTTCGAGAATCTCATGGATAAACCGAGCAACTTGAAGAACCAGAGGTAGTATTCTGTGTCGCCATGGAAATGGAGCACCTATTTAATGCGAGGAGATGTGGTCCGCTTTCAAAAGCAATGCTGTTGCTACTCATTATCCCGCCCCAAGACCCCTGAATCAAATAAGGGACAAAAAAAGAAGAAAAAACACCGCTGCCTGCCACCCACTTCCACGTGCATACCATTGCGGCAACTTGAGTCTACATCATACCACATCGTGTGTTATCTTCCACTCCACGTAGCGTTCCTGCGCCGACACTCCTCCTGAGCTCCTGCCTGGCCAGGCTTGAGCTTCAACCGATTTGGCCACTCCTCGACAATGGTGTTTTTCTTTTCTTTCATGGCCACTCCCAGGAAATAGGCAGTCTCGGTGAATTTGAAAGAAGCAACAACACCATCAAAGCTGGCGTGCAGTGTATCCCCAGCTATCCGGCGTCGGAAATGTTGGATACCTACCTAGGTAGGTACCTAACGAACAGTGGGTCCCTAGACTAGGTACCCGGGCAGGTAGGCATGCAGAATGCCGCGCTCCTGCCATGCCAATGGATCGAGACGTGACCTGCTCCTACCTTCAGCCCAAGCTCCGCTCAAATGTCTCCAAGGCCCGCAAAACCTCCCGCAAGCCAGGTCGCGCACGCCACGCCTCGTATTCAGTGAGTGTTTCGACGCTTCCATCGCGACCGCTCGACTGCCGCAGGCGGTACTCAACAAACCTCGCGCTCCTCTCGACCTGGCCCCTCCACCACGCCACGGCAGCTCGCTCCGCCTCCTCTTGCAGCACAACGGTCTCACGCTTGCTATGCGTACAACTTGAATCAGATGACAACGGCGGCCCCTTGCTGCCCCTTGCGTACATCCTCCCATCCTCATGCTTGTACAGTGCCGACAACCGACCTTCCCACTCGGGCGCGCCAGCCGTGCATCTGCATATCCATTCCCGCAGCGGCGCGGGCGTGTGCCGGAACTTGGGGAACTCGTGATCACACCATGTCGGTTCTGCAAACGTTTCGAGATTGAGCGAGCTGTCGATAGACCCGACGCATTCGAAAATGCACCACAGCAGCTTCCCTAGCATGAAAACCTGCGCCGGCTCACGCTCCTCGGCGGGCAGCGCGGCCCACGGGCGGCTATACCCCAGCGGGCTGGGAACGCCATTTGTAGTTTTGAGCGGCTCCGTCGCGTAGAGCGATTTCCATCCGGGAATGTACGACCGCAGCAGGGATGCGTATTTCGCGGCCACGGAGCCCGCGCTGTCGGGTGACGAGGTCGAAGAAGAAGAAGAAGAAGAAGAAGAAGCTAGAAGCTCAAGGATCTGGATGTGCATGATCTCGGGCGGGTTCCACGTCGGCTGCCCTGTGCGCTGCTCGAAATCGATTACCACGACTCGCGGGTGGCGCCGTTCTTGGCTACTACCATAGTCCATCAGCACATTGGCGGTCTTGATGCCGGTGAAGAAACCGCCCGTGGCGCTGTTGCTGTCGGCAATATGCACGAGCGCCGAGGCAAACTCGCGGGCGAGGCGGCACCGCGTCTGCGGATCCATTATCGTCGTCGCTGTTGTTGACTGTGCGTGCTGCTGCTGCTTCACTGGCAGCCTCAGCCTCCGCCCCTCCTCCCAGAGGGCGTCCTTGAGGGTCCCACCAGGGTAGTAGTCAAGGATAAAGCCGCAGACGCCGTGCTTGGCGCCGAATCGGCAGAGCTTGGTCACGACGTATCTCGGCCGCCTGATGACGTTTGGGTGCGGCGGCATGGCGAGGAGGATGTGCAACTCGTGGTATAGGAACCGGACATCCTGAGTCAGCGACTTGAAGACAACTAGGTCGTTCTCCTCACGACCCCCCGCTATGGTGACCAAGCTGATGGCATCGTGTGGCTGCTGCACGAGACGAAGCCGCGACAGGTTGATGGCCGGAGGCCAGCACGAGGGATCCAGGCCCCACATGTTCTGAAGGGCCGGCACGGACAGCATTTGCTGCTCGATATTGTAGTTGGGGGAGAAGGCCATCCCCAGGCGCTGCGTCTGCTCCGTTGCACTGAGATGGCTAAGCACGACGGAGGAACCGAATGGAAGGTCCCAGTATAACTGCTCGAAGCCGGCTATCGACTCCGACCAGTTTTGGAGCGATGCGGCGAGGTACCGGCAAAAGTCCAGTGTCTCAAGGCGCCGCCTCCCACGGGAAGCCATTGGAGATGCCGTCTGCAGCGTCGTCCTGAGGGCTTGTGGGTGATGCTCATGGTCGGGGATGAGCAAGTCGATGCGCATAGGGGCTTTGGACAGCGCAAACGACGGCACAACGTGGAACCGGGTGCCGTCTATGTCGACCCCGTCTACTCGCCAGCTCGTATGAAGCACAATCTTGTCGACCCTGTTCTTCGGATTCAGTGACGAGTCGTCCCACGAGGGGACCGCCCTGTCTTCAGCCGCGTTGACTGCTCGAAGTGCGGTCAAGGGGTGGGTCATGAAATGAAGAGTTGAAGTACACGGCTCCATCGAGGGAGCCTCTCCTATGCCGAATAGGTTGCTAGCAGCTTGGAATGAAAGTTATCCTCTGGCTGAGTATCTGGGACCGCCCATTCGTTGAAGTGGTAGTTTGCTTGGGTCTTTCAGTGCAGTATCGTCACGAGTGAGACAAGCAACATCCCCATCAACACCATACCCCTGAGAAAGAGCCTCTCTCCCCCAGGCCCCACGTGCCGGCTTGACCTCAATCCATTGCCTCATCTGTCCATACTAGCCACCATTCCGCCTACACCCTATTGGAATTGATCTCGGCAGGTTCTACGCATCGCCAATGCCCTCCCAATCTCGCCAACCAACAACATTGGCCCGCCCGCTCTCACACCCGCATTATCTCGTAACACAGCAGGGCGAACGAAAACCAGTTGGAGAGACCTGCAACGAATCAGAGCTGCAGTTCAAAGCTCACACGGCTCAGGATGGTGGCTAGCGTGACCACGCCGTGCATTTCCGCGCGAATCTGGGGTGGGGAGGCGGGGGGCGATGCGGCTTTGCATCAGATCAGAGGCTCGCACCGAGGGGGGGGGCTATTACTACCAGGGTATACCGTATGTAAGTCTCGTGTGTGCTTCTCCACTCACTTCTTATCATCACCACCATCTGGCGCCGTCTATTGTGTTGTGCAAACCCTCCTTTTTGATATATCTCAGCACATTCCTCTAAAATGGCACCGTCCATTGCTGAGGCCGATCTACAAGGGCATGAAACTCCTTGCTTCGCGTGGCCTGAGATTCGGCAGCACGGCGGCCTGAACAAGGCATTGGAGCCAGGAAGGAACCCAGCCAAGTTCAAACAACACAAGGCATGAGAGCAGAATGAGAGACATGTTAGGAGGTGCTCTAACTTTGGTCCATATTCGCAGGCTTCTTGGACGGGGTCCGAATTCCCCGGGCCGGATCGGTATACGTACACCTTTAGCGCGGACGAGATTCAGGAAGTCAACGACGCGCTGACGCACTTCCGAAGTAACTTTCCCCCCTCCCCCTTTTGTGTGATCTTTCCGGCAGCGGGCAGACGCTAACCGTGCCTGACTACCTTAGACCAGGGCCTCGCCGGTGAAGATGTAGGGCAAGCCAACTTTCCTCTGCCTGCCTTGGGACCGGTCCTTAGGAATCTCGCCGCGGAGCTCCATGACGGCAGGGGGTTTTTCAGTATCTGTGGGCTCTGCCCAGATGACTACACGGTCGAAGATAACCTCGTGATCTTCCTCGGTATATCGAGTTATATCGCGGACCTCCGCGGCAAACAGGATGATAATGGGTACATGATTGGTATATATATGCTCACGCCCTCGTCTTGCAAACGGCAGGTTCACTGATGTTCCTCCCTAGCCCATGTTCAGGACGCGCAATCGTCCAAGATTGCGCAGAACCAGCGGCCCTTTCGGGACTCAAACCTGGCTCTTGTGTGTGGACTCTCAGACCCCAGCAGACCCGAGCATTGCCCTAATCTATCCTCAGAGCTTCCACAACGACGGCGTCACCGACATCATTGCCTTCCAGATGCGGCGACGAGCGGCCAAGGGAGGGAACCACGTCATTACCTCCGCCAGGACGATATGTGAGGTGCTTAACAAGCAGCGACCGGATCTACTCGACCTTCTCAAGGCTCCGATCTGGAACATGGACGAGTAAGTCCCGCACCCTTCGATGGGATTGGCGAAATCGCATGCTGCGAAGCCAAGCGATGACGGCTGACCCTTCCTGACTGCCGAAGTATCGGTCGTCTCACCTATCCGGACGCCCGCCCTCTTCTGTTTTATAGAGATGGGCGAGCAATCTGCAACTTCTTTCCAGCCGCCTTTGTCGGAAGCCTGGACACGCCAAGGTCCGCGCACTTGCCGCCCATCTCAGTACAGCAGAGCGAGGCTCTCGCCATGGTGCAAGATATTGGCGAAAGCCACCAGCTCGTCGTGGACATGGAACCCGGCAGCTTGACCTTCATTAACAACTTCGCCGTGCTCCACTCCCGCGAGGCATTCGAAGATGACGGGGACAACACGAGATACCTCGTGCGACTGTGGTTGAAGAACTCAGAACTTGCGTGGAGCCTCCCTAAGGCCCTCGAATACGGGAACTCCAAGATCTTCTTTGACGACGAGTTACCAGAGATTTGGAATGTCGTGCCTCAACCCAGGGTCCTCTTCAGACGATCAGAGAAGCTGAACCCTTGATCTCATGGTCTTGCATGCGATGCAGGGGGAGAGAGCATGAGCTAGCAGGTCTGGTTAGTAACAAAACGTTTGTGATTTGGTGCTCGAAATATCTGGCCCGGAAAGGGTTTCTTTGCACACCTCTCTTGTTGTCACGAACGAAGACAAAGTTTTTCCAGTCCAATGTCTTCTCGGATAGTTCCGCCATCGTTATGTCTTCGTCCATTCAGGATCAAACAGCTTCGACATGAAATAAAAGTCGTCGTTGAGAGCTTTGGTCCGCCTGATCTCAGATATGTGTTGCTCTGCCGTGGGCACAGCGTGAGCATCCAGTGTAACGGATAGGATATGCTTTGCAGCACATGTACGCACCTTTCAGTTTCATGCTTTGCGAGGTCCACAGCAAGAAATCTGTCGTGTCTTCATCCAACCCCGTGAGGTCAAGATCGCCTGACCGCTTCCATCCAGATGCGAGAGGGCTATTTCCTTTGTAACAACAGTGGAAGTGATAGAGAAGGATCTCTGCGCCTCGGTGTACCTTCTCGACGATGGAAGGATAGACATATTGCGTCTGAGTAAGTTAGTGGTCGAGAACAATATGAGTGGGTCTCTCTTCGTCAAGGTATCTATACCTTGAGTCCAAGCTTTTTTGCCTTGAACATTTGGTAGGCCGTCAGGCGGGCACAACTGTGCAGAAGGATGAAGATGGTGAGGTAGATGGCGAACCACGACTTGTGTTTCTGGCGCTCCATCAACTCGTTGAGTTGGCGACAAACCTTTCGCTGAAGCGGAAGGAGCATGGTCACGGTTGCGATCAACTCCATCTGGGCGGAGATCATGGGTGGCACGATGACGCGTTGGTAGCTGGGGGCCTTGCTGTCGTAGCCTTGGGGTTGCATGCCGAGAGTCTCGTCGCCGCAGATCCAATCCGAGCGGGACTGTTGGCGAATCGTGGCCCAGAATAGCAGCACATCTTCTAAAAGCTGCCGCTCCTCGTCCATCTGCAGAGTGTTAGCGCGCGCGCAGAGTGGCATCGGATGGTGCTCCACTCTCGGGAGGGCAGGTTTGCTTACAATGCCGCTCACAGAATATATATAGGCTCTGCGGAACGTTGCTTGGATGAGAGGATCGGTGTTGGTACCTTCCACGTAAAAGTTGATTGACGTCGTGACATGGTGCTCCATGTAGTACCGGTACGTGCCGGCAACCGCGCGCATGTCCACGATCGCATATGCAGCGCAAGGGTGCTTTCGCTCGACGCCGTTGGTTGACCACGACCTGTAAAGCACGTCCCCTTTCTCTGGAACGAACTCTCGGACGGTGATCTCAAAGAATGCCTGCTCAATGTCTTGTGTCAGGGCGATAGTTCGATCTGAAGCCGACGCCCAGGTCAGGGTGTCCGCTTTGTCCAAATATTCCAAGTCCCAGCTCTTCCATCTCGTACTCCAGATGAGCTGCGGGTGTTCCCCCTTGTCGAGAAATATGGCGCCCGTCACCCTGTCTCGGAGACAAGGCAGTACCAAGAGAGACTTTTCCCCCTTGCGGACACAAGACAGGCACGGGCCGTGGAGATTGGCTTTGTCAGGCAGGCACTGTGGAGACAGGAAGACAAATTATTAGCCGACCGACCGTTGTGGGGAAGGACGCTAAATAATTATGGGCTACTTCAGAGGTAAAATGTCGTGGGGACGACGACAACAACAAAAACGTAACCGGCCACGTACCCGGATCTTCTGCTTATGGCACTCGGCACACGCACCGAGACGTCGAGTGAGCCCAGTCTCTCTCCTTTCGTCGGGATCCCTGTACAACTCCTTTCGTGCCCTCGACCGGATGCCGCCAGCTTGCGGCCGTCTCGGTCGGCGCGAGCCAACAGCCTCTCGGGAGGGCGTTGGCAAAGATGGCCGACCAGACCTGCCGACTTGTGATGGGCGCACGATGGGTAGTCCTGCAAGCGCAGTCGTGCTTGGTTCGGGGATATCGTATGCAGTTGTGACAGTGACGAATGGCACGGGCACGGTGTGGGCCGCCGCTGACAACAGGGAGTTGGGCAACGGCGACATGGTTGGAACGGCGTACTGGGAAACATCTTGAAATGGCATTGGCGTCAGTGCCGGGACATCCTCATGCCCTGCCGGGAGCGCTGCAGTTTGGCCCCCCGGGAAGCCCAGGAGCTGCGTCAGCGATACATTGAGGATGTCGGCCGCGTGTTGTAGCACGCGTTTCTGGTCATCGGTGTAAAAGTGGACAGCAGCCGGGTCCATGGTTACGACTTGAGCGTCCGTCTGAGGGGCGGTGAGCATTTAATGCTGGCAATGAGAGGAGTGGATCATCTGGTATTAATGATATACACTACAATGGAATGTTGATTCCCTGCCGACTGGCCGATGTCAACCAGCGGGGGAGGGGTCGACCTTGTGCTACCCAGCTGAGGGGTCGGCCGGCCCTATTGCATATATTGTTGATTCTCCTGCCGACCGACCGATGCCCATCAGAAACCGTGGGCTGCAGGCCGGTCACGTGCTCGGCGAGGGCAGCATGACGGATCCCGTAACCATTTCGGTGGCCCTCCCCCCCCCCCCCCCCACTTTGCCCAAGACCGGGAATACACCTTCTTTGCCGACCATATGGATTGGGCCTGTCTGCCGTATAAACTTTCTGATTTCCTCCTTGCCTCCTCATCTTCCAGACCTCCTCGTAGCCATGACTTGATCCCCCCCCCCCTAATGCTAAACTTTGTACTTGTCGTGCTCCTATTGGTCCCCTCGCGTCAGCCCCTTCTCGCCATGAGCTTCGCCGGCCGCCTCGACATGAACCTGCGCACGGCGGTGCCGGCCGACGCCCACTCTATTACCGAGATCGCCCTGGCAGCCCTGCCAAGTGACGAGCAATGGCCGTACCGCTTCCGCTACGCCCAGGAATACCCCGAAGACCATTGGTCCTTCAGCTACCGTCGCTTCCTTGCCTGGATCCAAGCTGCGCCCCACTTCACTGTTCTGGTGGTCGAGGTGGTGTCACACGACAGCAGCACAAGCCGCGTCGTTGGCTACAGCGTCTGGCAGATGCCGGGCACTTTTGTGGGAGACTCGATCGTTCATTGTAGGCTTGACTCTATGTTTGCTCGTGAGACTGCTGCCCAGTGCTTGCTTCCTTTCCCTAACACGCAAAACAAAAAAACAGTGCCTCGTGACCAATACGGAAGGAGAGACGGCGATCCAGCGCGGATGAAGGCTTTCCGCGACACGCTTTCCTCTGCTCGCAATAGACTGTTTGATGGGCCGTACGGGAACGACCAGCTGAATCTTGTCCAGATTGCCGTCGACCCGCAGTTCCAGCGTCGCGGTGCTGGGACCTTGATGACCAACTGGGGGCTGGACAAGTCTCGCAAGCTTTCCCTCACCGTGACGCTGTTTGCGAGCCCGCAGGGGCGGCGTTTGTATCGAAAGCTAGGGTTTAACGAGGTGGAAATGATTCACGTTCAAGTTGACGGCGAGGAGGCCTTTGTGGATATCCCCGCCATGACATATCAAGCCGGAATGGGAATATGTTCCGCTTTGTAGCTTGGAATCACAGGTGTCGGGCAAGATGCAGACAGAATCTACCAATGAAGCCTTGAACAGGTTCAGTATTAGTCTGGAAATTCCAACCTACGTGTCGGTTACATGATATCCTCTATCGATACTCGTGGGACGCCCTCATAATGTAAAAAATGTTGATGTCCGTTCTACCTTTTTTTTTTTTTTTTTGCCCAACGAAGATCTGGGGCTCGGGCAAATCCGCCTTGCTTGGCACAATACACTACAATACATATAACCCTTGAATCATTGTTATAGCTCGGAACTTCTGGCCTCGCTTCAAACGCCAAAAGGCGTCACCGGAACAATCTCTCACAAATAAGCACCCTGGCACGGGATCCTCACTTCAAGAGCGGTGGTCTCTACCGACTTTGGAAAAGTGAAGACGTCTCCCCGGGCCCCTTTCTAAGATTTTGTTTTTATGAGGCGTTCGTGTGTTTTTCGATTCGTTGCTCCCCGGTTATTAGCCCCTGCAAAAGTTTTACGCTACGGATACATAGCAACCTCATCATTCAAGGGGGGTGGTACTGATCAGTATCGTATGTAACCCGTAACCACACATGCAAGCGAGCTTAAAACGGCTAGTCAGATTTTCCATTCAGTCGGTCGGTCGGTCAATCGGTCGGAATGAACCGCTCGTTCAGAAACACGATTGGTGGGCGGCCGTCCAGCGCAACAAGGCCAATGAAACAGGGTGCTTTCTGGGTGTCGGTCGGCCGGCAACTGCAAGCGCCCTGCTGGCGACAGCGACAGCGAGGCAGCGAGGCCGTACTCTAGCACCTTGACAGGCAGTCGGACGAGCGTTTGCCGTTCTGCGACACTCTGCTGGCCTATGGCTCCATCACGCCGTCCCAGTCGGTCGGCAAGACCAACTCGGCTTCGTAGTCTCGGTATGGCTTGAGAATGAAAGTCATCCTTTAAAAGAGTACTCAAAGTAAGGCTGCTGCCCAGTTAATAATCCAGGGGTAAGAGCATGGACGGAAGAGCATATATAATAGGTATGTATGTACACCTCTGCTCGAAAAGAAAAATCCAGAAATCAAACTCCATTCATTTACTTTCATCACATCTCTTGCTACTTTAAACACAAACTTGACGCCTTATGAATTAGCCCATTGCTAGCCCAAAGCGTGTTGCGATATTAGTACTGTTGCAATGGCCAAAGGCGAATCTCACAAGACATCGACAAGCCGACCACATTCCGACATATGTAGCACTGTGGCGTGTTTTCAAGAGGCTTTCCAGCGGCAGAGACTGATAAGTAGGCCCTACTCAAGTCTTCTCAGTGCCAACGGTATGAGAATAATTAATTACAGTCATCAACTCATCGATTAGGTGCGCGATATCCTGACATTTATGATTCTAGGGTCCATTACGATCGAGGACTGCCGTTCGGAGTCGCTTAATACTTGTGGTAAACCCCAAAAGCCCCGACAAGTACGGAGCACGAAGTCGTTCTCGTCGATGAAGCCTGAGCCTGGTAATCTAAATGGCCAAAATTTCTGACGGACAGGACTCGGATGGTATTATAAGATGAGAAGACATTACTTTTACGATTCCGACACTTTGTTGATGGGGGTGGGGTCATCAGATGGAGGTCTGGTTTTACCCGTTGAGATAGTGTACTGGGGAAAAACAACTACACCCAAGTTGGCCTAGTATTTTCAGGGGTTCTGTTCAGGCCGCCCTGCAGCCTGTGCCACAACACCACAAAATTTTGCTCTTCAGGCCATCTACTCTTAGGAAAATTATCAATCTTTTGCTCCTTTTTTCTGAGCCTACGGCTCGCCATGTCTTGTGTTTTGTTGGGCCTGTGGTGTGTTGTGGAAGACGGAGCTTCCACTTGTGCAATAGATACGCTGAGTTATTGATGTACTTGATACTCTTGTTCTCGATGCAATAAATTAGCGTAGTGAGATGGATTCTAAGGGAAATATCTATGCAAATTTGGACGCTGAACTTTGATACCTTTGAGGCGACTTCTCTAAATTTGTCGACTCGATCCAATCGAACCCCTGAACCTCTCTGAACGGGTTTGTGCCGGCTGAGTCCAAGCTTCCTCGAGGGGCACAGACTCCCTCGCATATGTGCCGGTATAAGTACTTCGGTACCACGGGACAAGCATGCTATGCACCAGTACACTCTTAGACAGTACGTTATGCGCTGATATACTTTTGGCCGAGATGTTATGTACGGGCGTATAATTAAAGCTGGGTACCTTGAACCAGTGTTTTCCACATACTGGTATGTTCCATGTATATACCTAGGTACTAAGGCAAAATTGCCTACATCATATACCATCCGTAAATTTTCGCTCGGATGATACCTACTAGTCTAGTAATATACTATACCATTAAGCACATATTTACAATAGTCCTTGAGTCCACAAAGGTGCACGCCTACAAATTTGTACAGCGCCACTTTTTGTTAATTATAAAATTTCACAGTCCCCTATTCTAAGATATTTAGGCCTTCATCTTCTCTACGATTTTATAAGTCAACTATCCCGGTTATGGGCCACTCATCCACAGTTTCGTATAACGACAGCCACGTTCGCAAACACCAACCACACGTAGCATAAAACACAGACGCTACCAGTGCTACCAGCACAGTGATCAAGTTTGCCAACCTCACTCAGCCCTAGGGCGCCACTATGCGTTGTAATTAGGACGTAGTTTTCCCAATTCTCCTTCGACTGAGGGTATATACGCCCGCTAGTAATTAGCTAAGTAGGGTAATTAAACTCAGGTTTGCCTAACCTAGGTACGTAAGTATTGAATATAAGGTAGGTATCCAAGGCCGAAGAAATCGTACCACAGATTCGCTCGCCGTTGCCAACCAAATTTTCCCTAAACGACAAGTGTAATGATTTCCCCCCCCCTCTCTTTGAGAAACTGGATAGGTACCTACGATGACTCATTTCATCACTGGGAGTGGAAAGATGGGCACCTATCGGCAGTTACGACAAGAGAGTTATGAAGGTCCCTCGATGAACAACAACAACGGAAAGCTGACATTTGATAAACTGGTAATTAAGTCTTGACCTGACTCCTGAGCGAAGTTTCATATTTCCTGTTAACTTTTTGTGAAAATGTGGCGATGTTGAAAACCTTTCCTTTGGGGACGGTTTAGATAAAAATCAGATAGCGTCCAAGGCTTCTTGCAATACCTTATTAGGGACAAAAGCTGCCCTGACACCGAGCAAGCAGACCAGCATTGTGACAGTCGTATGTTTGAGCGCTGTAAAGGGTGACAATTTTTTATTATTATTTTTTAGCTCGAGCCTTCGTAGACCAAAGGGGTTAGGTTAGCCGATTTCTAATATAATTATATCCTCACTGAATGTAGCTCAATTCATGAACATAAACATATATGGGCGCCAGAAGGCGCAAAAAAAAAAAAAAACGAAGACGCAGCAGATTTAAAAAAAAATAGAAATCTAAGTGGAATGCCAAGCTGAATCAAGACTGGGTATGGATGCAGAAATTCACAATATGTTCAAACAGTCAGAGGTGCACAATCACTCCTTTGCCCCCTCCTCCTTCTCCTCATCCCTGATGGACCCTTAAAGCTGCGCGTGCGTCTCGCCGAGCTTCTTGGTGCAGAACGAGCTAAAGTACTGGTTCAGCGCATCAACAGTAGCGCTGTCCTCGGTCAGAGCAACGACAATACCAACATAACCATCGGGGCGAACAACCACAACGCCGCCGCGCTCCTGGTCCAGACCCATCTTGGCGTGAGCCGAAGCGGATGCCTCGGGCACGTGGCGATCCCAGCGGTCGTCGGCGTAGACGTGCTCGCGGTAACGGGCGAAGAGAGGGGGCAGGTCGGATATCTCGACGGCAGAGCGCTGGGCGGCGACGATGGTGCAGACGGTGAAGAACTTGCTGTGGGGGAGATGGCGCTCGTGGTGGCTGACGGTGTCGACGTCGGGGCGTGTGTAGGATGAGTAGAAAGAGCCCTTGCGGCCCATGTTGGCGGCAAGGTCCTTTAGGGCCCGGGCGGTGACGGTGGGCTTGCCGGCAAATACGAACAGGCGGAAGGCGCCGTTGAGGGGTACCTCCTGCTCGAAGTGGACCACGTTGGCGTCGACGACGCGCGTCACGTCGGCGTTGATGAGCAGACGGCCAGGACGCAGCTTGGTGCCCATAGGGTGCACCACATGTGACTGCGCCGGGTGCGCGGCCGACCAGTTGAGCGCATTCTCCTTGTACAGTACTCCGTACCCGCTGGTGAACTCGCACGCCTCCTTGAACGCCTTGATGAACTCGTTATCTTCGGGTCCGGAGCTCGAGGTGGATGCCGCCTGTGCGTCGCTGGCTGCGTTGGGCCGCTGCGAGAAGAGCTTGGCATATCTGTTGTCGAAGTCGAGCAGTGTCTCGGCCACGTTCTTCCGCTCGGGCTCGTACGTCTCGAGGAGGCTGCGCTTCGCAAAGCCGCTCTCAACAGCGTGGATCTTCCACGCCAAATTCTGGGCATCCAGGAATGCCGTGTTCATGCCCTGACCGGCCTTGGGCTACAGCAAATGGAGTCAGTCCTGCCGTCTGTAGACAGTGGGAGTGATGGCTCGAAGACTTACGCTGTGGGTGTGGCACGCATCACCACCGAGGAAGACACGGTGATCCAGGGTGTACTTGTCCGAGATGCCCTGTCCAATGGGGTAAACCGAATACCACTCGACTCTCTCCCATTCGATTGAGTACGGGTTGAGGATGCGCTTCGCCGACTCCTGAACCTCCTCCTGGGTCGCCGTCTTTCTGGGGTCGAAATCGGCGTCGGTGGAGGACGCGATCTGGATGTAGAGCCGCACCATATTATCCTCACGCGGGATGACCATGATGGAGCCGTGCTCAGAGTGGATTGTGCATTTCATCTGCCAATCTCTGTCAGGGTCTGCCTCTTGGGCTCGAGCGGGGAATGGCTTACCTTGATGTCGGGGAAGTCGGTCTTGACGACACCATCCATGACACCCCATACGTAGGCAATGGGATCCTTGTGCTTGATGCCAATCTTGAGCTGGTCGCGAATGAAGGACCGCGCACCCTCGCCGCCAAAGAGGTACTTGGCGTGAATGGTCTCGCGAGCTGTACCATCGACGTGTTCCAACTGGACAGTAACAGGGAACTCGGGATCAGCCTTCTCGTCTGAGGTGAACCCCGTAATTGTCCACGGCCGCTGAACCTGGACTCCATTCTTCTCGAGGTCGGCAATGAAGACGCGCTCTATCATGCCCTGGTGGAGCAGTGTGGTGAAGGGGTATCTGGCGTCAATGAAGCTCGGGCAACTCGCCCAGGTTCCTGTCCGGACAATGCCCTTGCCAGCCTTGGGTGGATCCCAAAAGGCAACCTCGTAGACGCGCGCGGGCTTGTAGGCCATGATGGCCGACTTGAGCCCCATATTCCGGAGCAGGTCGAGTGACCGGGGCTGAATGCCGTCGGCTCGCCCTGTTGCGGTTGGCTCAGCCCTGTTGTCGATGTGCTTGATCTTGTAACCCCATCTTGCCAGGCAGGTGGAAAGCATGAGCCCGACTGGGCCGGCACCAACGATGACTGTCAAATTATGTCAGTTACCGCGTGATTTGTGTGTCTGGAATACGGTGCTGTCCATTCGGCTTACCGATATCATAATGGTCGGACGCCGAGCGCCGGTCAGATCGTGTTGCCATGTTGATATGTGGTTTGGTATGTGTGCAGGCAGCTCGCAGACTGGAATAAGATGCCGGTAAAGAAACAACACAATATATGGTCTATGGTAGTGATGGGGTATCGTGGCGGAGCGAGCACACAGAGAGAAAGTGAATTATGATCGTGTGGGACAAACCACAAACTGGAACTCGGGGAGACTTGGGAGAATATTTGAACAAAACGCGACCCAGGTACCAGGATCCGACTTCGTTCCCGAAGACCGGGCTCGAACGGCGAACAGGACAACCCAATCAGAAATGGCACACGCTTGCACAGCAGACCCAAAAGCGCGGCAAGCGGTTTCGGGAAGATCTCAGCGGACTCGACGCAGATGGCAAACGGCAGCGGCGGCCGGCAAGGTGAGCGGTTGACATGGAAGCCATGGAACCCTCGTCCACAGAAGAGGACAGTGTCGGCGTGGGGTACACAAGCTCGACATGGCACGTGGCCAATGGCGGCGAAAAGCAATGTTGAGGCATACCATATTCCCAGAATATCACGGCCCGCTAGGGTTAGCGGGCTCAATGGAAGAGGGGGGGTGGGACCGGGACTTGGACACGGGAATGAGAGTGGAGCTGAGGCACCGAAACCACGGCTGAAATCTTCGGGATTGGGGATCGAGGAAAAGGGGGGGTTTTGATGGGGTCTGTGGTCTGTTTACCACATTACCAAGCTTGTCTTGCCCCGTTTCCCCCACTGCTCTGACCAAAGTAGCAGCCCATCATAATAAGCCCCAAAGACTTCGGATGGTGATTCCGGGCGAGGCACGCCGACCGGGGAAGACATAATTGTGCGTAGCCTCCCGTCTCCTCGGGCCGGCTGTCCCCGCTCTGGTGTCGCCCTTGCGTCACTTTGGCCGTAGCGTAGCCGTCCTTGCAAGCCGATCGCCCAAGCCGCCATCCAAAAGAAGCTGTGGGCTGGGGGGTAACTTGGCCCCCTGAAGCCCCCAACCTTCTCAGCCGCTAGCGCCTCAGCCAAATCAGGCGCAGGGCGGGTGTCTCGGCTGTCGGCGTAAGCCTCAACGACCGAGATGCTGACAACGACTGTCCTTCTCAAAGGAGACCATTCCTCCTCGCGAATACAGGATAATGGATGACCATTCCCCTCCATCGCGTGATGAAACGAAGAGGGCGTGCTCTGTGATCCAACCTTCTTTTTTGTTCGATGAAAGCCCACATGTTGGAAGACTAGCGGAGATGGTTCAAGTGACGCGTCTAAAGCACGCAAGGGTGTCTCTAAGGATGGTCCACCCTCCAACATCGCAGCTTCTTGGTCGGGCGTATTGACAAAGCGATTTTCTTCGTGTTTGGGACATGGGTTAGGCCATGTTCGTCGTTTATTTTGGGTTGCCAGTACCTAGGTATATCGTGAGTAAAGAGCAGCAGGACGAGCTCCCCCATACCCTAGCAGCGTATGCGGTGTTGGTTCCAAAAGATGGAATTCGGCCCCTAAGCCATCTGAGAAATGGCAATACACCTCGATGAACCCGTAAAGAACGCCTCCAGAGAGCTCGAGGTAGTTTGGCAAGTGCCCCTCGAGGCTCGAGTAACAGGCTGATGCTGAAACGGAATGGTTGAACAAGCCTCGGAATGATGTCAAGTGCATCGAGGCATAAAAGTGTTTCTGAATGGAAGGAAATTGTTGGAGGCTGTTGGAGAAAGTTGGTGTCGGGGAAGGACCTCGAGTCGGTTGGGGCCATCGAGGCTGGGTGAGCGAGTCACTCCTTCTCGAGTTGGCTCAGCAGCTTCTTGGTGTAGGCAGCAACTACACGGGAAACGTATCCACAGCGCCATTGCGTCATCCAAGAACGGATATACCATGCTCAAGGAGGCGGATATTCTGGCGGCTCGAGCCAGAACAGAAGAAAAATGATCACCCTGCCCAGCGCTTAAGGGTACAAAATATCCCTTTCTTTTTCCAGGGCATGGTGAGAAGCCCAGCCCATTTCTGGTGCATTATCAACCAGGTACTTAGCTGACAAGTCTGTTAACTTTCATTGTTTCGTGCCTTAGTGCTTCAACTTCAAGTACTTGAAGGTGACCCTTATTCTGTTTTTCTTATTTTTCGAAGGGATGCTGAGCCTTTTTGTCCTCAAGCCATGAGCTGTCTCTGGACATATCTCTGTTCCATCAACAGTTTAAAATGTTTACTTGGATGTCTCCGGTGCAGCAGGGGTTGTGATGGCGGCGGCAGCGGCAACAAAAACGAACGAAACTCGAAGCTCGGGGGTTTCTTCAAAGTGAGGAAACGATGCCGGACACGGCAACAGGATCCATTCCATGTTTGGAGTGCCAGCACAAACAGCAACTCGACCAAGGAAAAGTCATATGGCAGCTGGAGGCTGTGAGGGCTGTAGAGAGGTTGTTCAATGCCATTCATCTGAACCTCGATGAGACGCTCAGACCACAACCCCCCTCCCCCCAAGAGGTCAACAAAAGCACAACCTCGACGCGGCTCACCCGGCCCCAAAATTCTATCCCACTACAACAGACAACGAGGATCAAGAGTTTTTTTGCGGCCTCAGACAACAAAGATGGAAGACGACGAGGCTACCGTGGACACTGCCCAGACCCGTGCGAGACCAGTGTTGGTCTCAACGACGACAAGCCCGGGTAAGTAATATCACATCACGCTTTCAGGCGAGGTGCTACGTGCAGACGAGTGTTGAGGTGTACACGGGCCAAGCGGCCTGTCGAAATCTGGCCGTTGGACATATGGCGGAGTCGTTGCCGGGAGCATCAGTTGCCTAGCACAGATCTCTGGTCGACTTTCATGCCTACAGACTGATTTTTCTATCCCTACAGTTTGGCCGTCAAGGCATTTTGCACTTTTCCTCAGCCATTTTCACTTCCTCCACCTTCGCCTTTTTCTCCACTCTCACCACTTCATTTCTTCTCGTTATTGTCTAACATGGCACACGAACAAGATGACTGGCTGCCGTCGAGCCTTGGCCCATTTTTACTCGGGTCTCTTCTGAGTGAATCCTCAAGTGAGGGTAAGATATCCTCTTCCTTCCCCACCCTCAACCGCGTCACCCTCTAGACAATACAACACGTCCAGAATTCGCAAGCCGCCACTGTTATTTGTCTACTATTATTTGTCCAAAGGCTCATATAATTTTCCCGACCTAGGCGAACCGTCGACGGGGAACCAGCGTCCTCCCATGACCGAAGGTGAGTGCATAAGTACCTACTCTCTCCACAATTAACCACATTTGCTGACCTTGATTCTCCTTTTCCCAAGACGAAGCCCGTCTTCATTACACTTCGGCCTGGGACCACAGCGAGTCATCCAGCGAGACGACCTTGGTAAGTTCTTACCCCAGTCTAGCTTTTCAAGTCATCCGAACAATTTTTGGTAGCTAGCTGATTGACGCGTGATCACTAGCCTGGCCCAACCGACAACACAACACCCCGCCAGGAAGGAACTGGCCCTCAGACCACCCGCGAGAATCTCGCAACAATGGCCGATAACAGCCACCAGTACGGAGAGTACATGACGTCTTCCGAGGAAACGACTGCCTTGCGAGGCAACTTTATTCCGGTCGCGCGCACCGTCGGCTCAATGAGCACCTCCCCTCGCCACGATTCACCTACTCATGCTCTACAGTTGAACGTCAGTCTGACCGACGCTCAATTTGCTCAGTTCAACAACCAACTCCATGCGACGTAAGTGCTTAAGTGCTATCTCGTGTTGCAGTCTCCATTCTAACAAATACTCAGCCGACTCTCGGACGACGGATCCGACCACCCGCGTCAAGGTCGACGCTCCGTTCAAGACACAGACCCAGTCAAGCCTAGCCAGACTCCGAGATCGAGCACGCGGTCGCGGTCGCCTACCAAGATTCCACGATCTATCAACACGCCCACTCGGGAGCGCGCCCGCTCGCCTGTCAAGGCCTCCACCCTCGGCAAGAGAGTCCAGGGTCGCCCGACCGGCTACGAGTTCCACGACGACGGACCGTCCCAGTCCTTGTCGTCGCCCAGACTTCAGCAGGTCGCAAAGGATCTGAGAGTTCACCAGCCCCAGTCGCCTCCCACGTCCCAGCGAGGCCACAGGGGACCTCCGGCCGCACTGAACATGGACCTTCCCCAATCTCGTGGAAAGCGCTTGTCCGCTTACGAGCAGGGACTGGGCCCTAGCTCTATTCCGGATATGCCTCAGGGCATTCCGCGGCCATCATCGTCCATCTATACCGACGATGAACCTGTAATTCGGCAAATTGCTGAGACTGACCGGGAGATCAAGTGTCCTGACGCACTGGTCAGTCCCCTTCGTATTAAGAAGGGAAGGTTGCCGGAGCACTTCAGCATCATCGACGGCTACAGTGAGTGGAAGAAGGCTTCAGCCATCCCAGCTTCGGCATCAGAGGGACAACAACGTGTTCGCTTCAAGGGAGCCCCGGAGATTGAGCGAGTCGGTACCAAGTATGGACCTTCGAGCGGAACCCCGGCGGATTATGACCCCCTCGCACCATTCGTCCAGACACCCGTCAAGAAGAACTTGTTCGGACAAAAAGGCTGGCTGGTGGACACATCAGACCAGCAGGCTGAGCCGCCGGCGTCGCCAGTGAAGAAGGGACGGTTCTTCGGCGGTCTCGTGAAGAAGGTAAAGGAGATGGTATGTATTACATATTTGTCGAACTCGTCTGGTATGATATGCTAACGACTTTGTAAAGGGCATGTCAAGCGACAACAAGAAACAATACGGAGACAACAAGTACCAGCCTGCCTCGCGCTCTCTTGCGATTTCTGTTCTCCCGCGTGACCAGAGCGTGGTTTACTGTGAGCTCGAGTACTGGCTAACAACAGCACTGAACGACTATATCCAAAACCAGTTCGATGAAGGCCGCCTTGACTTTGACAAGCTCAAGAAGGTCAACGAGAGCTGGGTTCGTAAAGGCCAACCCAAGGTCGTGAGCTTCCGGTACGACGTTGAGACGCAGATTGATCTTGTCAAGCTTCATATCGACAGCTTCAAGTTCTACGGAAACGCGGCGTCCAGCCCAGTCATTCTCGGCATTCTTGAGGCCATGAAGGTTGACGCGCGGGCCATGAGATACCGCACGCACTGCCAGCCTGACACAGTCATCTCGAAGCAGCTTCGTGACGCGCAGAACCTGTTCGGCCTGCTCGGATGCCCGGACGTTTATCATGAGCATCTCGACAACGTCGTCAAGTTTTACACGGGCTGCGTCGATAGAGATCGGCTGGTCGCAGAACACGAGTCGTCCGCGCTGCAGACCGAAGGAGAGAAGAGCCCTGGCCACAGCCTCTGCCACTCCAAGAGCCAGTCCGGGGAGATGGCTCAGTTTGGCAACCAGCCCCGCAACCGAACCAGCCAGATCCGACGGGCAGTATCTCTCGGCACTATGATGGGCGCCAGCGGCCTCGGTGAAACGCAGGACTATGACAACAATGATCAAAACCTGTAAGCGCGTCGTGATATTGTAAACATAATGGCATGTTACCCTGTAATTGCTATAACTCAATGTCTAGGCTACACACCGACTCTGTCAGTTTCGTTATCGACATCCTGCCTGATTCTCAGGACTAACTAACCCTACATTTCACGTCCGAACTTCATGTCGCCATTAATAATGACTTTTCTTCTGGCGCACATCTCTATCGGCTAACAACAGCCAACAATAACAACAGTGAATGATGCCGGGGCGCTCTGCTTTACTATCAGCAATTTTCGCGCGACCGAGCATCACAAAACACACACACAGACACACACTTTGCCCACTAATGAACGAAATACCAAAGGAGGAGACGATTTTATGTATGGAGTATGGCAGTGGAGATTAGCAAGATACACAGGTAACCAACAGTAAGGATGGTGGACATATGACAAACCTGCCCGTCACCGCCTTGTTTTACCCCCCCCCAAACCCCAATTTCATTGTTTCTGGTGGCCGTGATGTGTGTGATTGATTTACTTTACTGGCGGTGAACGTGAGTGTGTGTGATAACTGCCCATCCATGAAACCAGTGAAGCCATAATAACAAAAACATAACTTTACATCCTCTGAGCAAGTGATCATTATCGTTATGTTCCCCCTCCCTAAACAGGGGATCACAAACATCACTAACTGAACACTCGCCCTCTGAAGCTCGACGGGAGAAACCAATTAATTCTCATTTGTTAACACACTGGCCGGAGCAAATCACAAAGACACATAAACAACATCTCAACGCGCGCGACGAGAATGGTTTCTATAAACCTAATAAAAAACAAGATGCTACGCCCTTAAAACACGGCAGATTGAAATCTCGGGACCATGGGAAAGAAACTGAATTCACCGAAGACGGACGGACGCCTGGTCTTTGCTTCAGAAAACATGATTCCATACAAGTCAAAAGTCGTGACGTGGTCATATCATGGTCATTGTCGTTGTCGTTGTCATCTCCATCAAGGGCAAGGGTTAAAAAAAAAGGAAAGAAAGGAAAAAAAGGAAAAACGAAAGGGAAAAAAGAAAAACACAACACAAGCTGAAAAGGAAAGGAAACGGAGAACAAGGCCTGCTAGACTGCCGCGAACTAGAAAAAAAGAAGACGAGAGATAGCCAAGGAGAACCGCTCCCCTCAATATTCAGGTATGATGGATGGAGGATCAGTATCTCCGCCTCCCCTCATCATCACTCCGTCTTCTGTCCCGCCGCCGTCCATCATCATAGACATAGTCGTCTTCACTGGCGTTGCTCTGCGCGGCGGCGGCCGCAGCGTAGTATTCATCCGCCGTTCCACCCCTTTTATAGCCTCCAACACCCGGCCCGTCCTCTCTCCTATCTCTGGTACTACGTCTGGGAGCCACTCTCTCCCTATCTCGGTCTCTGTCTCTGTCTCTGTCTCTCGCCGGCAAGGGATTAACGTCTCTATCTCCGCCGGACCCCCTTTCCCTTTCCCTTTCCCTGCCACCACCACCATCCCTCCCATCCCGTCCCCATTTTCTCTCCCAGTCAAGTTGCTCGCCCTTGGTCTTCTTTCTCGACTTCTCAATCCTTTTCTCAATCGCGTTGGCCCCGAGCCCGCCAACGGCGGCACCCACAATCGTCGAGATGAGCGCTGCGCGGTCATTTCCCTTTCCACTGCTGCCGCCGCTGCCGCTGCCGCTGCCGCTGCCGCTGCCGCTACTACCATAGTGGTGGCCCTGGCTCTGCCGCGCCTTCTCGCTCGCCTCCCGCGCGGCCAGACCACCAATCACAGCGCCCAGCACGCCGACTCCCAAGCCAGACGTGGACTGGGAAAAGGTATGCTGGAGCACATGGCGGGCCTTGCTGAGAGGGGAATGGGAGCGCGGATGGTCCTTTTCGCCACCGCCGCCGCCGCCGCCGTAGTCGTCGTCATCATCATCATCGGCAGAAGAGGAATTGGAGTAGCTATCCCTTCGCCCCGCGCGGTGCGGCACGAGCAAGGTAGAAGAGCTCGGCAGCGGCACAGAGTGCGGGCGGCGACGGCTGTCTCGGTCGTCGCGGGGAACGCGCAGAGTATCTTGGGGCGGTGGTGGTGGAGGGGGCGGGTAGAACGCTGTGTACAGGTGATGTCCGCTGTGTCCATATGTGGGGGAGGTGCCGCCGCTGCCACGGGCGGGGAGTGCGCCCGACGCGTAAGGGTACGAGCCACCAGAGTGGAAGTCTGGGGAGATGTCTCGCGGGACAGGGGCCGGTGTGGGAGAGCGGTGAGGAAGAGACCGTGGAGGCGGGCTGTGGTCGTCGTCGTAGTCGTCCCTCCGGCGCTGATGCCGGGAGGAGTAATTGTCAGGCGCCGAGTCGTAGATGTGAGACATTTTGCTGGGTGGCAGGAAGGGCGAAAAGCTTAGTTCAAACCCCCCAAGGCTAAGGTTGAAGAGGGAGAAGAACTTGTGGCCTTCTTTCAATCGAGACAAGCCCCCAGAGTCCAGTTTTAGTCGCTGACACGAGGCTGAGCAGCTTCCCGGAACTATCGGCAGATGTGGTTCTAAACCGCACTATTGGCTCCAGCTGCCGTGTCAAGCCTGAGTTTGAAGAGAGGAGGATGGATATACAGGGCGCGGCGGCGAGGGATTGGCGACCTCGAAGGAGGCAATTGGTATTAATTCAACTTCGGAAATGAGATGGTCTGCCTCGCGCGCCGTATGTATGTACTGCCACGTCAAAGACGAAAAGAAGGAATGCGATGGTTTTTATGGAGAGGATGCTAATTTGTCAAAGCAAAGCAATGTCGGCGAGCCAGGCTTTCTCTGGTTGTCGAAGAGGATTGCTAAACCACGATGTCGGGGAGGGGTGGCGATTGGCCAGGCGGTTATCGCGAGGTGAAGCAATAGTCGCGGGGAAACGATGGAAATGCGGATGTTTTGTAATAAAGTTTTACTCTAGAAACGAACCCCCCCCCCCCCCTTTTTTTTTTTCCAGAAAAGACTTGGTCACCAGACCAGTTTTGTCCGGGAGTCATCACGTTTGCTGGGCGGCGTCGGGGCTGCTGGTGCTGACTACCTCTCTCTCCTCTCTTCAAACCGTACTCTATACAGTGCAGCATGCGCCGAGCCTTTTCCATGGAAAACGGTGTGCACTTTCTCTGTGCAATGTGCATGCTTGGTGGTGGCGGTGACATCATAGCTGGGCCAAGCAAATCCTCGGACCTGGACATGACTTGCAGATGCATGCATACACTACAGTATTAAAGAGACGAGGCAGCTGCAGCCTGTTGGTCACACAGCTTTCGTCTCCACGTGGCAGCCTTAGGTTCAATGCTAGTGCAGAGTCAAAGTTGCGACGTTTCTGTTGGCGGTTTTTTTGTTTTATTATTGTCAAAGAAATAACCTCACCACAAACAGCGCTCACACTGGCGCAACGTGGTAGTCCAGCAGGTTCAAGGTTGGTTTGAAGTTGGGGGAAAGATTCAAGCAAGAATTCCTATAAGTACTGTACCCACCAGCCAAATAAATCCATCGGCGGTTTCGGGCTGTGGGGTAGGGCAGCCCCGAAAGCACTCAGCCTCATCCAAGGCGCCAATCAACGAATCAACTCTCGCCCCAACATGACGTTGTGTGGTCTGGACCATGCAACAACTAATCCAAAACCTTGGGGATCGGAGTCATCCGGCAAGTCCTCGCACATTGCACACCTACACCTTGGGCTTGCCCGGCTAAGGGAACTCCGGTGTTTGCGGATCCGCATCACTGCCATCGTGAATATCAGCCTTCATCGACGCACAGCAAAAGGGGTTGTCTGCCCACTAGGCAATGGCGCCCCACGCGGGAAAGAGATTCCTAGAGCTTCGAGATAACGGCTGCCCGCATTTTCCATCAGCCTCGCCGACTTTGATTTTCCAAATCCTCAAGGGGCCACGCTTGATTAAAATTAGTATTAGACCATTATATGTATATCCTTTTGTACAAAGTCCCCGCCACCTTCTGGCGGTCCCCGACCTCCTGCAAACATGCTTTCGTGACTCATGGTAGACATAACGGCATCTCCAGTTGCCTTCATTGGGTATGTGGATGCATCAGCACGTATGGCAGGTCCGTGTCATCCTCGCTCCCAGCAAGCCGAATCACGGAGCCGCCCGTGCTCGATCGTAGGCTTCCACTCGATGCCTGGCTGATTGGGTACGGGTGTCTGGTCTGCGCAAAACTGTCAGGGCTAGACGCCCGCGAGATGCCCGTATGCCGGCTCTTCGGCGTCGTCGGCGCCGTCCGATACTGCCACGTATTGGCTGACGAGTTCCGCACCGGCATCACTGGCCGCAGCCGGCCCGAGCTGGCGATGCTCGAGCTAACTCGGCCCGGCGGGCTGCCTCCGCGCTCGCTTTGCACAGTGCTGCTCGACGCCGATGAGCTCGTACCCCTTCTTGGCGCATCGTTGTCAATATCGCTCTCGGAAGGCGCATGGCTAGACGAATCGTCGCCGTCGCCGTCGCCGTCATCATCATCGTCATCGTATTGCGCCAGAACTGTGGGGTTGAGAGGATACATATTTCGCAATATCTCGGCAAAAAGGTGCATCAGCGCGCGGAATTGTTCGTTAGAGATGGCCCGCACAGAGAATCGCGCGCCCTCGAATTTGGAGATAAACTCGCTGATCAAGGGTAGTGGCGCAAGGACACTTAGTTCGGTCAAGTGTGTGAGATATTCGCGAAGCCCCATGCTCTCTGGCCGCTGAAGAAGAGCGACTGCCTCCGGATCCAGTAAGGGCGGGTCAGCCTGGGATTCGGGGTCGGGAGGGGCGAGGGTAAGGGCCTTTGCCTCTATCAAATTTGGTAGTTCCAAAACGACGGTATCGTACTGCAGATTGGGCAAGTCAAGCGACGTGGGCGATGCCCAGCCTGGGTGTTCGATCTCGCCCCAGACCGCCCTGTGGCGCGGTGGAAGATCGATACCAATACTGTCATCCGAGACGGCATTCTTCCTCAGCTTCAGCATCCAAGACGGTCGTTTCTCGGCACCAATCGGCACCTCTGGGCCTTCTCCGACATCTGGCTCTTGTTGCGCCTGCGCCTGCGCCTGCTGCTGCTGCTGCTGCTGCTGAACCAGGGCAACAGGCGGCACGCGCGGTCTCGCCTCATACGCAACAGCGGCGCTCTTGCTTATGCCCTCTGCGATCATCTGCAACACGTCGCCATTGACGTCGCCCTTCTCGACCGGGATCCATGCTTTCGGAATAGACGCGAGGACGGAGCGATTGATGTAGAGTCGCGTGGCGTAGATGAAGGAGATGACGAGGATAGTGACAAGGTAGCAGATAGCGATGATGAGGATGTTGTAATTTTGCTTTCGCTGGATGGCCTGGTTGATCAAGTCGGCTGGGGTGACGAGGAGGAAGACAAGCAGGACGAGGTAAAGAAAATAGTAGAAGAAATTGTAGACGATCCGGAACGCAAGCGACGCTGCAGACATGCTGCCCGTACGCGTAGTCTGTACTACTATTGCCCTTTTCGCTGGTTGGAGGCCGAGCTGGAAGTCGGCGATGCTGGGAGCTGGAAACACACAACGCAGGACGACAAGCGAGCGTCGGGGAGGGTCATGGCTGCGCAGGCAAGATTGCGGGTTCGAGGGAAGCTGCAAGACACCCTTATCATCTATGGCAGGCCTGCGAGGTTGGAGAGAGGTCAAGGCCGTTTAGGTTCGCCGTTGAGTACATGGCGGGGAGCTTGATGAAATCTGGGGTTGGGAAGTCGCGCCGGAAATTGCAGCGTGGGAAGCTAAGGTAACCAACCGTAGGCTTATTAGAACCCTAACCCTACCATCTCGAATCTGACCTAACAAGACAACCCCCATCAGTGTTACTGAGGCATATGCTATCCGCATCTCTGTCCAAGTCAACAACACTGAAGAATCTTATCAAAGAAATTTAACAAGTATCTGGCTTGTTTTGGCCTCATCATATCCATAACTGTTAAAAACCACATCTGCATATTTTCTTGTTGCAACTGAGCTCTACAAAGTCAATAGCCTACTACATACATAGAATACAACAACTACCTGCCCTCATCATCATCATCTATTTTCATGATCTATGGAGTTGACTTCGGCGGCGGCGGTGTAGCTGCCTCCCTCGCCACCCTAATATCCGCCAGACTCAGTCTCAAATCCAGCGCATAGGGCCCGAACTCTGCCACAAGCTCAGTGAGCGCAGCTCTCAGTGCCTTCAGCACCGTGTCCACCTCGGGACACTCTCTTTTAGCCTCCACATCTGTCCAGTGCGTGGGGAGATTCTCGGTAAAGGCCTGTAGCTTTTTCGTAATGGTGGTCAATGTCCGTATAATCGCCGCAACATCTCGTTGGACGTTGCCATACTTGTCATCCCGCAGACTGTGCACGGCAAGCTGGCTCAATGCAGATATAGCGTTGATATAGAGACTCGGCTCGCCGTAGGGCTCCCCTAGAACAGCACTGGCTAGCTGTCTAGAGTATTCGCGACGGAACGGCCAGCCAAGGGCAGAATGGAGCACCTTCAAGGCGACAGTAGTGTAATAACTTTGCAGGTCGCTGGAGCCGGTAACCCCTTTATGGGCACTAAGGAGTCCGCTTTTTGCTGTCGCCACCGTCCTCTTCGCCAGGGGGCTGAGCTGGGAACCTTGGCCTGGTGAAACAGTCACATGGCTGACGACTTTCTCTACTTCAGCTCGCAAGTTCTTCTTTTGCGGAGTCGGCTGGAAGATGTCGTCATCTTCTTTTGGGGGCTGCGTGGTTCGCTGTCTCGGCTGAACAGGGGCCGCGGCAGGAACTTCGGGCTCTGGTGCCTTGCCGTAGAAATCAATACGCGTCTCCATGCCCTTCAGCACATCCAAACAGATAGCATAGGCTTGCGACCACATAGGCCCGTCCTTGCGGTCAATGTCCTCGTAAATCGCCTTTCGTCTGTCCGGGAAATCACGCGCAATGTACGCCAACTCCCACATGGCAAAGCACTTCGTTTTGGTTAGCTTTGTGTGACGAGACGAGTATATATGGGGCAAACATACCCGGATAGGAAGCTTTTTGCTCTTAAGCCCGTTCAGCAGACTGCCGTTCGGATCTTTCGACTCGGACGTCAAAGGCTTCTGGTTCTTCAGAGGCTTCCTTACTAAAAAGACCGAAAAAGCCGTGTTACCTATGTTCCAAACAGACACAAGCATAATAGTCGCGATAAAACAGCGGCCAAGGCCCTTAAAGGAGAACGGCAGCGCATTAGGTACCATGTTGGTCCTTGGGAGACTGTAGACGGGCCGCAGGAGGGTCATCAACACCCGCCATACGGACGACCGCAAGAAAATGGGGTAGATGATGGAACTCAGCAGCAGCCCAAAGAACGACCTGTTAAGAGTCGATATCACGATCCCGGGCAGTTGGTCCGTGAACAGCTTCCACTGCGACGTTGCGGGGGCTCCAGACGGGGCTCCCTTCTCGGCAACGCCAAGAGACAGACGATCGGTGTCGGTAAAGAGGTGGAGGACTGCTTGGTAGAAGCCCAGTATGACAAAGTGAACTGTGAAGAAGACAACCTTCTCGTTCAGCCGCGCCCGGTCGGGCAAGAAGTACGTGATCCATTCGAGGTGGGCAGTGTCGGGGATAGACCAAAGGTAGACCTGGCTGAACAAGAAGGCCGAGGCCACATAGACGAGAATGGTCCAGCCCGTGGCAAGCGAGAAGGCATAACGTTTCAAGGTGTCGAAGGGAGAGTACGAGGCGCGCAGGCCCACATGGTAGTAGCCGATGCGAAGGATGATGATGGCGATGCTGCAAGCACCAAGGAAGAGGGCGCGGATGCCGGTAGGACCAATGGGGAACCAAGCCCAGAGCCCTGCAATACAGTTATTTCTGTCAGTTACCGCCGCACAGGTGAGTGGGAGTCCTCGTCAAACACTCACAGGAGTTCCAGCTGGCCAAGAGGAAGGACTGGAAGTACGCGACAGCGAGGAGGATCGAGGCAGTGGTCGAGAAGCGGCGATGCAGCGCAGGTTGAAGAAAGTCCTTATAAGGGGACCTTCTGACAGTTGCCGTGGCCATTGTTGCTGAGCATTGTCGACTAGCCGGCTGCCTGTCGGTCGGTGGTGCGGTTTGCCGAATCGTCAAGTCGAGTGGTGCTGGTGGTGGGTGGTGGGTGGTGGTCACTAATGTCCGTACTGGGCAGTAAGTTGCAGCCCACTTTTACCTTTCCATGTAAATAAAAAAAATTACGGCTAGCTTTTAGCTCTCTCTATTGGAGAAGACGCGGCAACGCGCTGGCAGCTGCCAGCGTGAAGTGCCCCACTTGGGATTATCTAATTGGCTAAATGCTCCAATTACGTCTTCGCAGTGACGACGGCGCGAGGCACCGGGGAATTCCAGGCAGACAGGGCAGGGGTCAGAGTTACAGGGCCGTAGTCACAGGCCAACCTCCAACTTGCCTCCGATAAGAACCTCTGTCAATCAATCAATCACTCGCCAGTCACTCCTTCACCAGTCGCTTCCTGCTTTGCTTTCTTAGCTCCATCATTATAATCGACGACAGAGAATTACAATCTCACAGCCTTGAGCCCGCCCAACGCCCGCCATGTCGTTCGACCAGCTCTCGTCGATGGAGGCGGGGAACCGCCGCGGCAGCCCCAGCTTCACCGACGATCCCGAGTTCCAGCGCCTGTCGCAAGACTTGATGAACAAGCTGTTCAAGCTCAACGGCAACAACCAGCGACTCAACGGTGAAATCGGGAATTTGGGAACACGGCGGGACACTCCGCGAGTCCGCGAGCGGGTGCACGAGCTGCTCGAGGAGTCGCGGGACCTGTTCAAGGAGGTCGGCGAAGGCGTCAAGAAGATCCAGACTTGGGAGGATGTCACGGTATGGACCCCCCCCCCCCCGTCCCCTCCCTTTCCGCTGTCATACAGCCATAACAGCAACAAGATGCTAACTACCTACTCTTCAACGCCTGCAGCCAACGCAAAAGTACATGCAACAAAAACTCTCGCGCGAATTCCAAACATCCCTCTCCGAGTTCCAAAACCTCCAACGACAAGCCCTCGAGAAGCAAAAGGCATCCGTCACAGCCGCACGAGCCACGATCGAGGGCGAAGAAGGGGGTCTCTCCAGCCCACAGCTGCTCGACCAGCAACAGCTCCAGCAGCAGCAGGAGCTGGCGCGGCTTGCGCCTCAAGACGATGTCGACTTCCAAGAAGCACTCATCATCGAACGCGAAGAGGAGATCCGCAATATCGAGCAGGGCGTGGGCGACCTCAACGTCCTGTTCCAGCAGGTGGCACAGATTGTGACCGAGCAGGGCGAGGTGCTCGACACGATTGCCAACAACGTCGAGAATGTTCATGATGACACTAGGGGTGCCGATCGCGAGCTGCGCAGTGCCGCGAGATACCAGAAGAATGCGCGGAGCAAGGCGTGTTGTTTGCTGCTTATTCTAGCTGTCATTCTGACGATTGTCCTGCTTGCCATTTTCTTGGGTTGAGATGAGAGAGAGAGGTTGGCTGGACGAGGCGGGAAAGTTGTAATGCTATATTCTTCTACTACTACATGGAGGAGTTACAGGAGTTGTACAACCCCTTTTGGGTGTTTATATCTAGGTGCTTTTATTTCTTATTTGTACAATCCGGAGCGGGGGTCCCTTTGGGTTTATTGTCTCTTCCGGTTGAGAAACAACCACGTGGGGCACAATGCTCGCCTTCCGGTGCAATTCTCGAGCCCTTGACTTTGTTTCCAGTTTATATGCGGTCCCAGCTGTGGTTTGAAAATGGAATTATTCCTGATAGCTTTTTTGTTTTTGCCTTCGGCTGGGTCCCCGCCCCCACGACTGAATTGCAGAGGGGTGATCGATAATGCGAGCATTTATTATTTATTCAAAAATACCGAGACGCCAGATTTCCACAGACAACAGGCCCAGAGGTGTAATTATCTTCAATCTGTCTTTGGTGGAGGCGGCCGGATCAGGAAAGTCTCGCTCCCTCTGCAAGGGCTTGTGGTCTTGGGCATGGGCATGAACCGGTGTATGAGCTCGGTCTGAGTGTAGGTTATTGCCGCCGAAGAGATCCAGTAGAGGTGAAGCGCAGCTGGTAGACCCATCGTTGCAGGTCCAACGCACAGGGCTACGGCGATGAGCGCCCTCTGCAGGCGTAGGCGCCCCTTATTCTCGACCACTGTGACTGTTGCCTTGTTAGGGCTGCCGGGTGTTGACTGCTGGCCCTGAAGCCCAAACAGAGACCGTATCCCAAGTTCAGTCTTTGGCAGAATATTGGCCACAAGGATTCCGGAGAGTACGAAGGGAAGTATATATAGAGGATCTGGTACCATGAGGTCAGGGAACCAGAGGCCTCCTCCGGTCGCCAGAGAGAAGTCAGCTCCAAGAGAGAGAACTTCCTGGCCCGTCGTTGCTACGGCATCTGTGGCCAGAATAGCGCCACTCGGGTCCACCGACGCAGCTGCTACAGCATGTCCTGCAGCCTCTCCTGCCGGAATAGCTTCTCCAGACTTGGGTCCAAAGACGAGCGTTCCCAGTAGACCTCGGGGGCCGCCGCAGAGCCGCCGCAAAGACTCGATGGCGGTAATCCAGAGTGGAAAGACAGCCAAGCTGGAGTAGTCCTTCCATTCCTGGACGTGAAAGGCCTTGTATACCCTCTTGCACGTCCTCTTGTAGCGGGTTTCTGTCTCCTTGGCAGACGCTTTTGGAGACATGGGGATCGGCGTGACTTCCTTCCGCACATCCTGCGCATGCCGTGCGTACCAAGCCCGGAGAATTGGCGTGAGCTCGCCGCGGCGCTGGGCTACCCTACGGCAGTAGATGGTGAGAGGCACTCGGGCGACAAGGTTGACTGAAAGCGCGACCAGCGGGATAACCACCCACCACGGGGTCCCTGTGACGACGTGTAGCTCAGATAATAGGTGCTGACTGGTGGCGAGCGTGGTCTCTACCGCCGAGACAACTGAGAAGGCTCGTCTTGGATTCCCAACTCCCTTCCATTGTGACGAGCGTTGAAAGTTCCATGTTTTGCCTGGTCTGGACGCTGCCTGGAACAAGATAGATGGTGTTTGTGAGTCGAGGGCTTGACTCTGGCGGTAGAGGGGGGTTGTGCTGCTGGAGGAATATGAACGCCCTACTGTTGCTGCTATTGCGGGCGCATGACTGACACTGCCCAAATGTCGGACATAAGAAGCAGCAGTCGCCTGCAGTCTCATGTTGGAGCAGCTTATGTGTCTGAAGGCAGCCATAATAGTGTATATCACCTGCCGAGCATTGTTATTTCCAATGGCCAACAAGTCCCGGCTGACTTGCGCACAGAACGATTGATTGTTACTGTTACTGGCTTCTGACAGCTAGTAACTGGTTTTAATGAGTTTGCTGTGATCACGCATCCATCACGACTGCGTTCAAAGCTTTGCCACTTTTCCACGCGACGAAGGACAGGGGGCCGAGCAGTAGTTAATCCCTGTCATTGCCATCCAGTCAAACTGGCCCGTGCTCACAATGCTTGGCCGGCAGGCACTCGCCATCGTTACCTGCAGTGTGCCTGCCAGTGCCTGCCTGGACAAAAAGGCGAATGTGGCTTTTCTGCACATCAGTGGATCATGCGGTAAATGGTGGGGGGGTGACCCTCCCGCAAGGATGACGGTTGCTGTCCACGTCTTTTCCAACGAAAGTCACGGACATTTACATTTCCCATCAACCCAATCCCTACCCGTGCCGGCAAACTCTTGGAATATCTGAACGACGATAAGCAGATGGCCAGGCCAGACCATTGCCCTCCCTCCTCACCAGTTATAACGCTCCAATCATATTTCTTCCCTTAGACAACCTCTATAAACTAAGCCCGCAGTGGTACCTTCGATATCGTGTATCCTTAGTCAACGGTTTCTCTTTGGGGGTTACTGGCATATTCTTTCGTTGCCGCTGTCGCAAACCTTCATACCATCTCCTCTTCTTTCTCTTACCGTGACGTCCGGGGATGGCCGAAACGTGCGCGGCGCCATCGGGGCGCAAACTTTTCAGCTTAGGCATCGACCCTAAGATTCTGGCTTTCGTCATCGTGCCCCTCGTGGCCATAGCACCTCTCGCTACTCTCTTCTTGATCCCGTTACTGTGGCGCACGCTTGGCTCCATTCTGGGATGGTATCTCCGGAGGACGACGGACGGCCGGCGAGGCCAGATCCTGGACCTCGTGGAGGCAGACGAGAAAAAGTATCAAGAGGAGGGGCGGAGGAGAAGCCGGGATGGGGAGGACGGCGGCGATGAGGAATGGGAAAACGTGGACGCCTACGCCGTCGGTACCTCGCAGAACGGAGACAAGGGCGAGAAGGAGTGGGATGGTATCGTCGGCTTCTTCCATCCTTTCTGGTATGTCTTTTCGGTTGTCTAGGCGTATTAAAGGAGTGATTTGCTGACCAAAGATAGCAATGCTGGTGGAGGTGGAGAGAGAGTTCTCTGGGCTGCGATCCGAGCTACACAGAAACGATGGCCTAGAGCCAAGTGCATCGTATACACCGGGGACCACGATGTCAACAAGGAGGCCATCTTGGCTAGAGTGGAGGTAAGCCACTGTCCCACGATATGCTACCATTAGCAAGCACTTACGCGCAGGTGTCTTAAAGAACCGATTTAACATTCACCTCCACCCGCCGACCGTAAACTTCCTTTACCTCTCGACAAGAAACTGGGTGCTGGCGTCAACATGGCCACACTTCACGCTCGCTGGACAGTCGCTCGGCTCCATTGTCCTCGCGTGGGACGCATTCTCCCTCCTTGTCCCCGACATCTTTGTCGATACAATGGGCTATGCGTTTGCGCTTGGCCTGTCCAAATTCCTCTTCCACGACGTTCCCACCGCCGCCTACGTACACTACCCGACCATCTCGACGGATATGCTGGAATCGCTGGATCCGAGTTCGGCAGTGGGCAGCCAGGGCGTCAACGCCGGCAAGGGGACAGGGCCGAAGGGGACTATCAAAAAAGTCTACTGGAATTTGTTTGCAAAAGTATACTCGTGGATGGGTGCGTCAGTGGACGTGGTCATGACCAACTCGACCTGGACTCAAGATCACATTCAGAAGCTATGGGGCCCTCTGCGCCGCGAGGCGCAAAAGACGAACCCCATTGCCGTTGTGTACCCACCTGTCGCGGTGCGTGAGCTGGAGCAGGAGATCGAGGTGTCGGCAGCCTCCGAGAGCAAGCGCGAAAACGTGTTGCTCTACATCGCACAGTTCCGACCTGAGAAGAACCACCAGCTCATCTTGCAGTCCTTTGCGGAATTCGTCAAGACTGGCACCAAAGCTGCACAAGACGCACGGCTGGTCTTGGTTGGCAGCGTCCGTGACGACTCGGACTCGAAGCGTGTGTACAAGCTGCGGCTTTTGGTCAATGAGTTGCATATCCGTGACCGCGTAGAGTTCCACCTAGATGCGTCGTGGCCCGAAATCCTCGAGTGGCTGCGCAAAGCCTCGGTTGGCGTCAACGGCATGTGGAACGAACACTTTGGCATTGGTGTTGTCGAGTACCAGGCCGCCGGTCTGATCTCGGTAGTACACAACAGTGGCGGCCCGAAGCTCGATATTGTTGTGGATATCGACGGCGAACCGACTGGTAAAGACCGCACATATTTCCCCTTTTCATAAACTGATTTTCGACTAACATTTCTCTAGGCTTCCACGCAACCACATCGACTGAGTTCGCAGAGGGTTTCGAAAAGGCCCTTTCACTTGCAAACCCCCGCGCTGTTCGGCTGCGGGCTCGACGGTCAGCCAAGAGGTTCACAGAGGAGGAGTTTGCCAAAAGATGGATATCGCAGATGGAGAAGCTAGTGACGACGAGGGAAAACACTGAGCCATGATCTGATGTGTGCGTGTTTTGGTTTTCTTGGTTTTTCCTACTGCGTTTTGAATAGATGATAACCGATACCCACTTGCTTCATTTTTCTTTTGACTATTTTTGCCATGCCAGCTGGTCGATGACGTGGAGCCCTAGGCTTTGTTTCACACTTGCGCATTCATAAAGATGCATCATAGTTCATGATATCAATATTCGGAGGTACACTTGAATATGCATATGCCAGGAAAAAAGAGACTGATCGAATCAATCTCCTCCTAGGTTGAAAGTATGTATCATATGGGCCTAAAAGAATTTGACCTGATCTACTAACTATAATTAACACAAAACAAAACAATTAAATAGGTGTATCAATCTAGTTTTCCGCCACCACCATTTATATTTGTCATACATTGACCCTATTCAAGATAGCCACGCCTTCGACATGGCTCGTCTGTGGGAAGAAATCGAACCCCCGAATACTTTCAATTTCATACCCGACTTTCTTCGGCCCCTTTCCCCCCGAGAACGCCGCCTCAAACACATCCATCCCCTCCTGGCCCTTGACTAAAAGACCCACGTCTCGCGCCTGCGTGTGTACATTGCAGCTGACATAGACGATGCGCCGCGGCGCAAACTCGAGAAGCTGCGACAGGAACGATGCATCACAGCCCTTGCGTGGCGGGTCAAGCACCACGACTGTCTCGTCCGGGTCGTACTCCGACACGCGCTTGAATAGCTCTGGGGCATCGGCTGCGATGAACTTGCAGACGGGCTTGCCGTCGTTGGACGAGCCGTCGGACAGGCCGTTGAGCGCGGCGTTTTTCCGCGCGTAGTCGATCGACTTGTCGGCAATGTCGATGCCGACGCTACCACCGGGGAATACAGATGCTTGCGTGATGGTGAAAAGCCCGGACCCGGAGTACGCGTCGATCAGGTTGCGGATCGGCTTTTCCGTGGAAGACTCCGCGGGGAGAATGTGTTCCCGGATGTATGCTGTGAAAGGCGACAGGATCGAGTTGTTGTTCTGGAAGAAGGCCCCGGCTGGGTTGGTGAAGACGAAGTCGTCGATATATTCGACGCTGGTAGCATTGTTGTCGGTGATACACGTCTTATAGTCGGTGTAGGACTCTGCCTCGTACGCGACGGGTGGGATGATGCCATATTTTTGCTCCGTGTGGGCGACGGCACCGGTAGCCCCTTTAGGCACCCGCTTGGTGCTCTCACGCAGCAATGAGGTCGAACCCTTACTGTAGTTCCCATAATCGACCGCCAGCCGCTTCCGCTCCGCAGTCAGCCCCTTGCGCACTGCGTCGGTGGCGATGGGACAGTCCTCGATGTCCAGCACTCTCCTCGTCGTCTTGGGCGTGAAGCCAAACGCCGGGACTTCGCTATGGAAAACCTCGGGCCCGCGCCGTTTGGCACCGGGAGGGGTGTCAAAGTGTGGCGTCAGCTTGGTGCGGTAGCCGTATTGAAGCGGGCTGGCCATCGTGTCGATGATGTCGGGCACCTGCTCAGGCGCCAGTTTGGAGAAGTTGCGGTACGCCTTGACCACAATCTCCCGCTTGCGCCGCAGCTGCTCGTCATAGTCCAACATCTGGAACTGACACCCGGCGCATGTGCTAAAGTACTTACACTTGACGCGGCTATCATCGCGCAGCGGCGACGGCGTGACCACCGAGATGAAGTCGCCCACTGAATGGTCCTCGTTGTGCCGGTACACCTTGATCTTGACCGTGTCGCCGGGCATGGAGAATGGTACCACGTAGATCTGGTCGGATCCCTGCCGCACGGCCAGCCCCTCGCCTGTCGACGACAGCTCTACGACGTCGACGTCGGTCTCACTTTGTTCGGCTGGGAGTGAAAGCTGAGCAGCTATTGAGGCATCGTCGAGACCATCATTGGCGACAACATTGTCCGAGAGCTTTTGGGCCGCGAGCTTGGCTTGGAGCTCTTGGATGTCTAGCATGAGGACCTCATCATGCGACCCCTCCACAACCTTCTTCTCCTTCACCTTTTGTGTCTTAGACTTCTTGGACCACTTGTTCTTGCGAGCGGTGCCAGAAAACGGCCTCTTGACCCCCGGCACAAGGCCATTGCTGATGGTTGCTGGCTTCACGCCTCCATCTGCCCCTGTCGATGCCATGGCGAAATAGTTTCTGGCCCAAAGCCTAGGTGCTCCTCTGATTTGGTGGTTGCGGCTGATGACACTGAGACCAAGCGATTGCGATAAATATTTGATGCTCGTCATCCGCATTGGCGACAAAGCAAAAATAATTCAAAAGAGTGACTGACAAGTCCCAAAGTTCAGAATCTGTGAGAGCTGGGAATAGGGCTGCTTGTTTTGTCGCTTTTGACTTGCAGCTGCTTACGCTTGCGGGTATGGGACGAACTTGGTTGGCCAGTTTTTCTTTCCTGTCTGAATCAGTGAGAGATAGATGCAGGTGAGAATTCCGAGTTGGCAGCCGCCTGCAGGGTCCTACCTATGTGCACGGACCAGTGCCCGTTTTTAGGACGACTCCAGGGACAACTGCTGCTTGGATCAAATCATTCAGTCCCACCCAGCCTCCATCACTGGCAAAATAACCTTAGGTACCTTGGTTGCTTGTGTAAATTATTATAGTATACCTAATTATGGACTTGAACAAGCACTGATTGTGGAAATTCTACAGCACCTTAGGCATCCACCTATCGTTAAACTCAATTTCTTATAAAATATCCCTATTAATACCATGTCAAATCTGCGTCTATCATAATCCTTGACAACCCCTATTCACTGCTTTCTCATGATTGTGGAAGCAAAATATCCCAAACCATATACAGTATCGTTGTCTGTGTATGCACCAACGCCCACACCAACCTATAAAGCAACCAACCGTTTTCCTCATACAAATCATCCGTGGGGTATATTATCCATTTTGTTCGCCAGCGCCCAGTCCAACAAGAAAACCCAATGGACAAACCGATTCCCAAACATCCAAGCGCCTTTAACACCCATCCTCAACCAAGCAGCACCTGGTCATACTGCTGAGCATCAAAGTGCCGGTGCAGCACCCCTTGCAGAGCGGCCTTGCTTTTTGCAATAGAAGGCAGGATTCCATCGATCTGCTGGAGATTGCCCTTCATACTCTCCATGTGGCTGCCAATTTGTTGGGATAGGGCCAGCAGCTCCTTTTCCTCTTGGAGGTCCTAGAAAAGCGTTAGCGTTAGCGTGATTTTCAACGTGATATGTGGTGGGAGGAAACAAGGAAACTCGCCTCAAAAACACCATTCGCCAAGAGATCTCCCGTTGTCTTCACCACCGTTTCCAAGGCCTTGTCAGGCACTCTATCCACCTCGTCACCTACTGGGCGAATCTCCGGCGCCAGTACATGGTCCCTCTTTCCCCGTTCCCGCCATGAGCGCGCCTCCGCTTTCGCGTTCGCCTCCAGATTTCGGAGATGGCCATACTCCTTCTCCAACTCGGCCTCTTCTTTCTCCTTCTCCGAAGTGAGTAGTGCGACTGAGTGCAGCAGGGGATCGAGCGCCTTTTCCAGAGCCTGGATTGCATCCACCGTTCGCTCAAAATCGAGCTCGTGTTCATGACTCCCTGACGCTGCTGACGCTGTGCCCCGGCTCCCTCCTTTCTTGGGTACCGTTGCCGGAGGAAACGGCATGCCTTTAACTAGCCTAGTGTGAATTCTGGAAGCAAAAGTCTGTAGAATGTTCTGTGCTTGTTGGTGGCGATGCTCGCGACCACGCAGCCGAAATAACACAGGCCGGGAGGCGTCCGATATGATGCTGTCCACGACGGCAATAGAGGGTGAGTCGAGAGTTGTCCACTTTGAAGCGATGGTAGAGCGAGATATTTGCAGTGTACGAGATGCGAGATGGCAGTATTTAGGGGCAGGGGGCCTTGCTGTTCGCTCAGCTTGGGCTTCTTCAGTTCGGAGACTGACATCCGACTGGTCCTTAGTGCTGCCAGACCGCCGTCTCCGAGCTTTTGATACGATCTTCTCTGCGGCAGTTGTGCTGTCGGCCCCGTTGCTCCGCTGCCTTCCAGGAGCCGACTCAGATCCAGCTGCGACTGAGGACGGAGAAGGACGTCCAACTTGCCGCTTCTTCTCTGGTGCAGGCGCTGGTTTCTCATATGCCTTTTTCGCGGTCTGGGCAGTGCGCTTGGATGCAAGGCCGCCCTCCTCGTTAGAACTGGCTGGTGGCCGTTCGGATCGTTTAGTTTTTTGTCGCGAACTGGGCGGTGTCTGGTTCTGCGCTTCCGAGACGGACACTTCTCTTAATGACGGTCGGCCGCGGCTCATTTTCTTAAAAGAGCCATGGGATTCTCGCTCGCCTTCTCGAGTAGCCCGTAGGGATTCCTCGTTGGAGTTAGAGTTCCACCAACGATTATCGTCCGTCGAGCGCCGCTCTCGCGTGCTCCGACGAACTGCAGGTTCCGCGGCCTCGTCGTGGCTCCTCTGTGCACGGGTGAGCTTTTGGGTTGGCGGGTCCGCCGGAGCCTTGTCCAGATTAGTTCCGCTTCGAATGGACTCGTCGAGTTTCTCCTCTGTTCCTAGGGCTGATGTCGCGTACGGTTTTATTCGTTTGCGCTGTCGTGGTTCTTCTGCGAGGGGTTCCTCAACCTCGGGCTCGACTTCATGGTCCTTTCCAGGCCGTCCTCTCTTTTTAGGGATCAAGATTTGGGCACCCTCTGCAAGCTCGACGGTACGAGGACGCTGCTCCGTGACTGATTCTGTTTCTTCAGCTAGGTGTTGGTCGAGGCTATGCTCGACGACGCGACTCTTCCCCGGCCTCCCTCTCCTTTTCGGTTTCAAGGTTTCCGCAAAGCGTACTGCGGAACCGGGGTCCTGTTCGGTCACGGGCTCTGCTTCTGCCTCCTGGGGGCTTTCCTCCCGATTCCCCCTAAGCCGCCCCCTCCCTTTCGGTATAGGGTCTGAAGGTTCGGCACGGCGACGTCGCTCCATCACCAGTGCAGGTTCCTCTTCTTGAGCAGCTTCGTCCAAGCTTTTTCGCGGCCGCCCTCGTTTCTTGGGTATCGAGTTGTTTGCTGTCTCTGAAGACTCGGCAGCAAGGCCGTTTTGGGACCTGTCGAGGGCCACTTTTGTCTCCTGTAGAGCTGCGTCCAAGCTCTTTCGTGGTCGCCTTCGTTTTTTGAGGCCTGTAGTCGTCTCCATGGATTCGTCGGTAGTGATACGTGTTGGGTCGCTGGGTGCTTGTAACTGTGGCCCCTCTGCAAGTTCGCGACTCGGCTCGATTTCTGACGCGTCCTCGAGATTCTTTGACGCGCCTGACGGACGTCCGCGTTTCCGCTTCTGATTTGGAATTTGGGGCGCCTAAAAATGCGTGTCAATGGGAAATCCTCGTATATGTACGGTCTGCAGTGACATAGCTTACCATATTAATAAGATCTAAACATGCGCCGGCCAAAACGACCTTGATGTCGTGAAGATGGGAGCTTGGTCTCAGTGCCCCTCGTAAGGTATTAGTTCTAGTTCTACTGTGTAGGTAGGCCCATGACGGTCGTGAATATCAGCCACAATTGGGCCCATCTTTCTCCTGTTCTGGACCCCTCATCCCTGTCCCCCAAACTGTGGCTGAAGATTCCAACGTTCTGCTGAGCCACCCAGCGCACAAGCCCCTGGTGAGAATGGAGCTGGGGTTGTTTTGCGGGGCCGTGCGCTGAAAATCTGCGGACCGACGTTTCCACCGTCCTAAACTGCTTCTGGACTTTTACCGGCTCCCTGGACAACACATCGCACAAGCAAGCCCAAGCTACCCCGTACCTAGCCCGGACCGCAATCAAAGACGACAATCAATAAGAAAGCCGCTGCGCAATCCCTGATCGTGCCCATCTCCGCTTCTTCAACACTCTATACTGGCTTTTGCGACCAAGAGTTGTTGTCACCGTCACTCATTTTCCTCCCTTCCCACCGCTGTGTACCTTGATTTGTGCAGCGCGCCTCCTTGTTAAAGTTCTCGTTAGCCTTTGCGCCAGACCCCTCATTCCTTACATCATCTTAATCTGCCTAGGCTAGACTTCTGGCTTTTTCGCCCGAACGTTGTCAAAGCTCCCTTTTTGTCCCCCCTACCACCCAGGCTTCAACTATCGCACACACACACAATGCGCTTCTCTACCTCCGCCCTCCTCGCGCTGCCGCTCCTTGCGGCTGCTGCTGAGAGCCCCTTCGAGCAGTACAAGGCCAAGTTCCAGAACTTCCTCGGCAGCTTTGGCGTTGCTACCCCCAGCAGCACAGAGAAGCAGGAACCTGTTGCCGCTACGAAAGCAAAGGTTGGGAGCGCGACCAAGATTGAAACCCTCACGCTGCAGAACTGGAAGGACACCCTCTACGCCCCTGTGAAGCCCGATGCCACTCAGCCCGAGGAGTGGTTTGTCCTCGTCACGGGCGGGAACAAGACATGCTTTGGTATGTATATACACTTGCCAGTTTTGAACTTCCATCTATTCTACTCTAGTCCAGTTCTCTCGTGTGCCTGGGCTAACCAATACTGTCCCATGCAGGCCACTGTGGCAAGGTCGAAGCTGCCTTCAACGAGTCGGCAACCAAGTTCGGAACCTTGTCCAAGTCCCCCCACGTTGGAATCCTTAACTGTGATAACGAGCCGATTCTTTGCACCAGCTGGTCAGCCAGCACCGGAGCTCTCTGGGTCTTTGAGATGCTCCCGTCCCCAGCCCCTATTGATGTCTACTGGAAGCGCCTGAACCTCACGACTACCACATCGCAGGACATTCTAAACGTGGCTGGCAAGGACGGCAAGCAAGGCCTCTATCTTATCGACAGCTACTTCCACCCCTTCGACGGTGTCCTGGCAAAGAATGGCCTGTCGGTCCCTGTTGGCTATGTCCTCTGGGGCTTCAACGCCATCCCCTCGTGGGCCATGATGCTCGTTGTCTCCTTCTTCAGCAGATCCATGATGTGAGATGCCTTGCCAAACTCTCAGGAAGCCAGCGTACAATGCTGACATGTACTAGGAACCGCCAAGTTAATGGGGCCAACAGGCCTGGTAACCCAGCTGCTGCCGCGGCCGCCGCCGCGGCTGCCGCGGGTGCTCCTGCTGCTGGAGATGGTCGCTCTTAAGTGTGCTTGGTTGCGTCTTATATATGACTGAGACTTTCTCATGTATGTCGGAGGCTGTTTAGCTCGAATTTCTTTGCTAGGGAATTTAGCGACTTATCTGGGAGGATTGAAAGGCGGGAACTGGTGCTTCTTGTGCATAGGTAGTTACTGCCCCGGAACTGGGAATTTCAAGCGCAAACAAGGGTATGGGGCGCTTTCATAGTCGAGATCAATGCTTTCCCTTACAAGTCTCTTGCAGATCAGCTAGTCCTTCGAGAACTTGCTCGCGCAGTCGGTTGTTGGCCAGGCGGCCGTAGCGAAGGTCGCTCATGCCCCCAACTGTCCGTCGGACAGAGGCGAGGAGGGCTTCTTCTTCAGCGCGCAAGCGTTGAATCTCAGTTTGAAGCTCACCAATGGCACCTTCTATATCCGGAATGATGGTATTTATATTGTGCTTAGGGTTATGCGCATTTGACGCAGCTCCAAACAGCTTTTATAGGTAGAATCATGTCAGTTTATGAACTGTGGATGTTCTCCTGTTGATCGGCAGCAACTAGTAATGAGACCGACTAAAACTCACCATTCTCTCGATTTCCATCTCATCGTCGTCCTCTTGAGACTCTGCCTCGTATCTCCTCTTGATGACATGGCGACGGAGCGCTTTCCCCTGCTTAGCTTCCGACTCTATGTTTTCGGCGACGAAATCGACAGCCGCGTTTCGCTGGCTCTGAAGGTCGCGATACAGAGTGCGAATGTGTGGCGATGACTGAAGTGGGCGTGGAAAAAGACCAATGAACTCTTGTAGCGAGATGATGGCAGGCAACTGAGCAGAAACCAAGAGGTAGTTGCTCAGTATCTTGGACTCGCTTGGCGCCATTGCAGGAAACTTCAGACAATATAGAGGTTTCGAATCTTGAGCCGAGGGTGGGGAAAAGGCAGTCGATTGACGAGAAGAAGAAATTAAACTAAAGAATAAACTCTCCAAAAGAGGTTCGGGATTGGCTGATGTTGGTTAAAACGCCCTGGGACCTGGGACGCGACTTCCACGCTAGTTGGCGCGCACACGTGTTCCCGTGATCCGTGCTATCGGTCTCATCTCAGTCTCAGTCTCTCATCACATTCTCGCCCATTTTGACCTCCAACTCACTTAACCGGGCCCACCCTTCACCCAGAACACACTTCATAATCGAGGTTTCGTGAAGCTTCGGGAACAACAGCGCCATCGGTCTACAGTAATCTGGGATATCAAGAACTCAAAGTTGCCACGCATATTTGCCCCCACCAGGTCTGAGCAACAACAGCAGGCAAGGCAAGACACGGGAAATCAACAACGCGACACCAAGGGCCTATATCACCATATATATCCCACTAACAATGGCGCCGCCCAAACAGCCGCAGCCGCCATTCTCCAAGGATGAGCGCGTGCTTTGCTTTCACATGGAGATGTTGTACGAGGCCAAGATTCTCGACGTGCAGCCAGGCGAGAATGGCGACAACTGGCAGTACAAAATCCACTACAAGGGCTGGAAGAGCAGTTGGGACGACTGGGTGCCCCAGGACCGCGTCCGCAAGTTCACTGACGAAAACAAGGATCTCGCTCAACAGCTGGTCGCCCAATCTCGGATGCTGCAGCAGGGTAAGACCGCCAAGCAGCCCAAGAAGGGCGGCCGTGCAAACGGCTCCGATCTCAGCTCGGCCCGTGGAAGCGAGGAGCGCACCGCTGGGACAACGACGCAGAGCGGCCGTGGCCCCCGTAGAGCGAGAGACTTTGAAATGGAACACGTAAGTAGCTGGTTTCTTTTTCTGTTTTCCTCTTTATTTTTTTTAATTTTTTTTTTCTTTCTTTTTCTCTCGCCTCCTTTTTATTGCCATGTTCCTGGCTCGAATTTGCCTTGCCTTGCCTTTCCTCGACCAACAACTGCCGCCCACAGGCGGGTGTGGGCTGGAGGTACATGTATTCGTCTGGAGCACGATTCTCGTCCCTTGCACACCAAGCTGGGAGGTGAAGGGTGTAATTCTTAGGTCATGCAAGTTGCCTGGCGAAAGGAAAAGAAAGAGAAACACAATTGCTCTTTGTGATACGGGCACTGGGTGTCCCCCAAGGCTCGGGTGAGGCGCAATCCTGGTCGAGGCGAGTGCTGTGCTTTCATGTATAATTGGGGGAGAAAGTCGGTGATGGAGGCAGGAGGTGCGGGAGATGTAAAGAGCCCAGTGTTTTAGTGGGCGGGCGCAGAGCTCGCGTCGGAAATACAAGAAGGGATCAAGCAGCGGGGCAGGGCAGCAAACATGAGGTGTGCAAAAGGAGAAGCAAAAAAGAAGCTTTTCGATTAAGACCCAAGTCCAGAGGTTTTGAGCCTTTGCACGCCGGAGAGACCCTGGACACCTTCTCGTCCTCCCCAGTGCCAAACCACACCCCGAAACTCGACCAGCACCGCCAAACATCCAAGGCGGTGAATATTCCCCAATTTGGACCGACAGAAAAACGATAAAGGCACTGAGCCAGAAAAAAAACTTGCAAGCCGCTTCTCCTGAGGGTATTTCCAGCTCTTGGCTTCCCTCCTGCCACTTCACTTCCAACCCCGTCATCCCCTATCACACGCCACTAGCGAAGCAACCTCTGCCCAAAATCATCCAAGCACTTGAACTCAGGAGCAGCAACAAATCTGGGAAAAGTCGACAACAACGACACAATTACAAAAGCAAATCACATCGAAGCATCCACAGTCCTCCATTTCTCGCAATATTCTTTTCCCGTATCACTCCTCTATTTGCCTGCTCCCACCACACCTCAAGCCGCCCTCGGCTTGCATCCCCTCCACCCACCATGGCGCTCACCACGCGCAGCCAGGTGCGTAATATACGCACTCGGCGTCGAAAACCGCAGGCCCCCCTTTCCACCGACCCACCCGCCGGTTCATTTACAGCCCTAGAGGCCATCTGGTGCGACAACGTCGAAGGGGCTGATACACTGCTCGCCCTCCCGACCAAGGCGACATCGGTCTATGTGAAGCGATCAGGCCAAGAAATGACCTTCGACGACCGCTTTACTTTCCGCAGTGAGCTTCCCAAACTCGCCTCATGGGGCAAGGAGCACCCTAAGATCACTGAGGCAAAGTTTTTGGGGACCGTAACAGACAAGCTCATCGCATATTTCAATGAGCTGGATCACAACATCAACATCCCACTTGCCGGTGTCCCCCGAAAACATAGGACTTGTGCCCCCCGACCCAAGGCCCAGTTAGTCCCGTCAGCCCCTAGCCTGGAAGCACAAGCAGAGCAACCAGAGCTCCCGATTTTTGACAAGAACAAGGTTGGTATAGTACGACACAGATCACATAGGCGGCCGCTTGTGGTGCTTGCTGTGACCGCTTAGGATACAGCTCCAAGAAATTGCCACCGGCAACTTGCGCCCATACCAACACCTCCCAAGTGGCAGGCTGTTACCAAGCCATATTTCCCATTTCACCCGCCATCCATGGTGGCCTGGATAGAAGGATACCGCTTCTTTTGTGTCAAGTGACCCGGACTCACCCTGAGCTCACTTCGGTCTCAGCACTGGTTTTCAACGTAGGCAATCATGTCCTGCTGAAGGCACGCTAACAACCAGCACAGGAGGACAATTTCCACAACCGACCATCCATCAAGCTCCCTATGCCCGATCATCTGAAGGCGATGCTGGTGGATGACTGGGAGAACGTCACAAAGAACCAACAGCTCGTCCCCCTCCCACATCCGCATCCAGTGGATCGGATCCTTGATGACTACCTCAAACACGAGCGGCCGAATCGCCAACCAGGCTCCGCGAGCTTTGAGATCCTGGAAGAGATTATTGCCGGCATTCGCGAGTACTTCGACAAATGCCTTGGTCGCATTCTCCTCTACAGGTATGTCCCTTTGATCTACATCACCGCTTTGTGTACTTGGGTAGATGGCACAATCCCCGCCTTCTGGCGCACCCATCAACAAACTTCCTTCCGGCCCGTCCACCCGTCCGTCTATCACTGACAGTCATCAACCACAGATTTGAGCGCGCACAATTTCACGAGATGCATCAGCAGTGGAACGAGGCCGATAGCAAACACAAGGGCCCTTGTGATACATACGGCGCAGAGCATCTGTCTCGCCTTCTCGGTAAGACCCGACAAACCATGTTTTTTTTGTCCGCTTGTCATGTATCTAAAATTAACACCACATGGCGAATAGTGTCACTTCCTGAGCTTGTCGCGCAAACCAACATGGACCAACAGTCCGTGAACCGCCTCCGTGAGGAGATCCTCAAGTTCACGACGTGGTTCGGCCGCCATGCCACCACGTACTTTGTCAACGAGTACGAGCAGCCCGGTCAGGAGTATATTGACCAGGCCCGGAGCGCGTGATTTGGTGGCTTGCCTGGGATTTACTTGACACCATATAATGGTTCAGTCATCGGCCTCAGCCCTACGCATAAAACATCTGTTTTCCGAATATGGAAATGCAGCAGACTTCACTCCTCGTCGTCGTCCGGGGCCGCGAAGGCTGAGAAGGTCTTAATATTTACCCCTATTGCTACAGAAGCCCGTCTCCAACAAACGTGGTTGTCTTCAGGGGGGCATTAGCCGCGGGTGTCTCAATTCAACGGATGAGCAGCATTTTTCTTTAGGGTTATGGGAATCTCGGCATGGGACGGATGGATGGTCTCTCCCGCATATCACTTGATTTTATTCGGGAGGTTTATTTTCTTTTATATTAGCGGACGGCGGGAGTTGTTCTTTGACATACCAAGCGCTTAGTGGCCAGTACAAAAGGGCAGTATCACATTTGGTTTTCTCCCTGTGGTTATTGGAGGACAGCCAAAGTGAACAAGTGGAATCGACGGAGAAAAAAAAGGAGTCGTTCTACTTTGACCTCGGTCTTCGAGGGACGATTATCCACAGTCATCCATCCACTGCCCATACATAGTCTTACCTGTACAATACATTACATCACTTACTCTGAGATTCTTTACTTTGCCACATGTTTCTGACTACGAGCCAGTTAGAACATTCATATAACATGCGAAGAGGCAACCAAGCTAACCTTTTGAATTCTTATCTCCCTTGATTGACATGATTCTTCACTTGCTTGCTGGCGGTTTTATTGTTCCGACTGGTAATAGTAGACATACAAATAATAGTGTTACAAACGTCCCCCGTTCTTGACGTACGCCAATTTGCAGGAATTGGGGTTTCCGTCTTCTCCTTGCTGCTGTGCAAAAAGATGTGGAGGGAAAAAAAAAAAAAAACACAGAAGTCATCCCTCTGTTAGCTGCTGTTGTGTTTCCTTTCCCCCTCGAGACCGCCCTTCCTCTTTCCCGCTTGGGTATTGTTTCCCCTCCTACCGTTCCCCCTATCCCTTTATATCCTCTCCCTCCCTCACTGCTAAACTCATAACACTATTCTCCCACCCTTCTTCTCCTCCCTGACGACCGCATCCTCCTGCGCCACAACTGCCCTCAACAAGCCGCCCTGCTCCCTCGTGGTCGTCGCCGTCCCCCTCTTCTCGACGAAAAAACCGGCGTCCGGCGTCCGCTCCGCCTTGACCTCGGCGTTGCTCAGCGCCCGGTCCACCTCCTCGACGCGCACCAGCTCCTTGACCTTGAGGATCATGCCCGCGAACTGCGCGCTGACGGGGTGGAACACGGTCTGCGAGCGCCGGCGGAGGCCAAGTGCCATGAGCACGCCGCGGGTGCGCTGCGGCAGGCCGATGGCGGAGCGGTGCAGCGTGATGCGGAAGAAGGACATTTTGGTTGGTTGGTGGCTGGCTTATTCTCCGGCTTATTGTTGTTGGGGTTCGGTCCAACAGGACAAGGAACTGTGTCTGTCTGTATCGAGGTCCCGCGGGGGCTTCGCAACTATTTCGTAAAAGGACGTTTATTTGTTCGTAGCTAAAGATGGGCGAACAGATCAGATCAGCTCGGGTGTTCAGCTCAGTTCAGCTTCGCTCAGATTCTCTTCTCCTAGTTTTCTACCGCTGTATAGCGAAAGAATAAAAACTTACCACACCCAGATCACACCCACTCAGGAATTGGCCTCCAAGCTTGTCGTGGAACCGAGGAATTCACGACGGCGGGTTGGGGGTTCGCAAGGTATGTTTGTCTGGTCTGTCAGTCATGCGTGTGATGCCAGTCGGCAGCGCGCGGCGCGGAGTGGGAAGTCGCTGGAAAATATTCTGCCGCTTCTGTCCGCCTACCGACTTCAAGCTGCCCACCTTACCTACCCCCAAGGCGCACGTACCCTGTAAATATGGGTGTATCGGTAGTGCTCCGTCCAGGTTACAGGTTACACCCCGGACTTTTACTTGCACCCAGTCCATTCAAACCTCATGTAATTCTCAATTCGTCTTGTTTCCAGTATGACGAGGAAAGAGTAGTTTAACGTCAATTATGTAGCTAGCTATGGATTGGCCAGAACAGACTTGATGATAAAGTCCTAGGATCTATCGAGGAAATATAAGCTCGACGTCACATTCCTTCCTTCTGTCAAATCATCACGTTGACTTATACAAAAATAACAGCTCAGTCACCTCGGTTGGCCAGCCTGACACGCCGAATCAAAGCTTAAACTCATCATCACAGACTCGGTCACTCATGGTTGAATTAAAGTGCTTTACTATGTAACCGATCCATTGTCATACAGCTTTCTCTACCCGTCTTCTTTCTTTCCCAATCGAAAAGGGTTCATAACAAAAGGTCAAGCGGGCTAGGTGTATTGATCTCGCGGGAAAAAGCAAAGGGCTACCCCTTTCGTTGCAGTATAGTAGCAGCAGAGACATGACCCTCTATTTGTCCCACCCATCATAGGCCAATTAAAAAAAGGGGAATCTAAATCTGCACCTCGACACGGCCCTCGACGCCCGGCTGGCCCGCCTGCTGAAGGCTGGGGAGCAGGTACGTGATGTCGTCCCAGGGGTGGCGGTAGAGGCCAGTCCGCAGTCTCTTCTGGTCGAGGTAATGCGCAATGAGACCGATGCTTCGCCCGAGAACAAAAAGACCGTTCAACACACCCATAGAAAGGTAGTCCTCGGCCTCCTCGGCGCTGAAGGCACCGCAGTTCCGGAGAAGATCAACAAAGCACACAGCGACGCACCCGTCTACGTTCAGAATCAGGTTGTCCTTCTTCGACGTCGTGACAGACTCCACCGCCAAGGCATAGTCAAGCAGCTTGTGGCTGGGGAACTTGGCCTTGACATACTCCTTGACAAGCTCGACGCGCAGATCCGGGTTGTTCCGCGACTTCACGCGGTGGCCAATTCCGGGAATCAGCTTGTTCTGCTTGCGCATGCTGTCCACAAACTCACGCGGGCTCAGACCCTTGTCCGATGCTTTGGTGAACTCCTCGGCAGCACCGTCCAGAGCACCACCGAACCGCGAACCGATCGTGAGCAGACCGCTGACCAGCGCGCTGATGAGATCCTTGCCGGCACGTGTGGTGATGATGGTGTTCATGGCGCCCGACACAGCCGGACCGTGATCGGCCGTCAACATGAGCACCATCTCGAGGAACTTGGATGCGTAGTCAGGCAGGCGGCGGCGGAACCAGAGGAGCGACATGACACCGCCAATGCCAATATCCTCCCTGAACACATCCGAAATGGGCATACCAGCATAGAGCAGTTCCTGACCACGGTCATCGGAGATGGTGGAGATGAAGGCAGCCGGCTTGCGGATGAGGCCAAGCTCTTGCGCCCACGAGTAGTCGATGGGGATCTTGGGGACAATGGGCTCCGGCTGGGGTACAATGGTGCCGGCCTTGACAAGCTTGTCGTAGACTGACTTGAGGAGAGCAGGCATGTCCTCGAAGGTGTCGGGGACGTAGAAGCCGGCGTCACGCATAGACTTATTCTTAGTGTCCGCCGTCTCAAGCTGCGAGTTGGCGAAAGCACCAGCGTGGCCGAACTGAACCTCGGTCTTGAACATGCTCGCGCAAGTACCAATAGCCCAGGCGACAATGGGCTTGTTGATCACGCCCTGCTTGACCGCCTCAATCACCTTGTACTCTTCAACACCACCAACCTCTCCGAGCAGGACGAGAATCTTGCACGAGGGATCGGCCTGGTACCGCAGAAGATGGTCGATAAAGGTTGTGCCGGGATACCGATCACCACCAATAGCGACACCCTCGTAAACGCCATCTGTGTTCTGGGAGATAATGTTGTTCAGCTCGTTGGACATGCCTCCGGACTTGGAGACGTAGCCGACAGAGCCCTTGCGGTACAGCTTGGAGGCAACAATATTGTCCATCATGCCTCCCGTGTTGCCAATCTTGAAGCAGCCGGGCTTGATACCGCCGACAGTGGCGGGACCAATGATGGTCACGCCCTTCTTCTTTGCGACATGTGCAATTTCTCTAGCTCTCTATTCACAAGAACAAGTAGAAAAGGTCAGCTTTCTGTCGTTTTCCACAGCAGCGAAGAATGCAGGAAATAATCTTACACGCTCGGGAACGCCCTCGGCAATAATGGCGATGGTCTTGATTTGGGGGAACTCCATCAGCTCCATAGTGGAGCTGTAGACACTTCGGGACGAGGCAAAGTTGACCACGACATCAACGTCGGGATGCTTGGCCACCGCCTTGGACACCTCCTGGTAGACGGGGAGCAGCGTCTCGCTAGTGCCCCAGTACATCTTGCTGACGAACTGGCCGCCGAATGTGTAGACGATGCCAGCAACCGAGGGCGTGGCACGCTTGCAGATGAAGTCGAAATCGAGCATGCCCTGCACGGCACGCGGCTGCAGACCGTAGACAAGGCATCTTGTCTTGTCGTTGAAAAGGGCATGAGCGGGGAGGGGGCTCAGGGGCCGGCTGGGAGCAGCGAAACGGCGGATGTTGTCGTTAGCAGACAGGCCACCTGTTGGATTATTGGTGCCATTGACACCATTGGTGCTGGAAGAAGCGGCAGCAGGCATCGTGAAGGACTCGCCCTGGGCAGAGGACAACAAACACAGCGTCTAGATCTGGAGCACAAAGAGGAGCAGAGCGACAATAGAAGGTGAATAGAGCACGATTGACTGAAGTGCTGAGGACGAGGACGGGGTGGGATGGATGGTGGTGGTGGGTGCGAGTCTGGGGGGAGGTTTTTTGTCGGCGCCTTCTATTTCGGTCAAGGGGGGTGAGGAGCAGAAAGTCGAGATCGCAGTCTCTAGCAGGCAGGGAGGAGTGGGAGTGGCACAAGCTCCGCAATAAGGTAAGGTAAGGTATAGGCTTAGGTTCAGTGATTGCCGCTGCTGTCAGGGACCCGGGAAGTCTGCTTGCTGGCTGGAATCCCTGAAGAATGTTGCGGCTTGCAATTGGCTGGGCGGTCAGTCAACATCCAACAAAGCCAGAGAAATTTCCCCAACTCTTTTGCATCCTTGTCCGATCGCCGAGCGGACTTTCACCAATTCGAGCCACTTATGAACTTTTTTTCTCTTGCATTGCTGACAGCGGTGGGGCCATGCCAGCCTTTGGCAGCCCATGTACCGGTACCCGACCCCAAGCCACCATCTCATCCGATCCTCCACATCCTCACCAAACTTTTGGCCCTTGGACACTTTGAGCAAGAGCCAAGTTGGATTGGGTGAACACGACTAGCACTCTAGTCTTGAGTTCTTTGTTGATTGGAAGACGATCTTTTTTTTATCACTTCTGATATGTTACCACCAGTGGCCACACGCAATTTACGAGCCTGGAAGCAATATGAAGCAGGACTGAGGAGACGGGATGACGTGGAGGCCAAATTGCCCACACATACCACACATTCATCCACACATCCACAATTCCACATCGCGCAGGCGACGTGGGAACTTGGAAGCCCAGAGGATTGCTGCCCCAGAATCAGATAGAAAAGGAAACACGCCGAAGCCCATCCAATCCCACACCCACACCTCGGCGCATCCCGTTTTCCGCTCCGTTGTTCGGACCGGAATGATGCCAAGAATTGCAGCTGCTGGTGTGCAGGACGATGCCCGCTTCTGGCGAAGTCGACGAAGGCTCGGGGAAACCGTTCGGGAGAGACGGGAAGGAAAAGATCTGCCCCGGGACGGGCAACAGAAAAGGCTCAGACAAGAATCTCTCAAGGTTCTGCCATTCCCGTCGGCTGGGCCTTCTTTTGACATGGCAGTCGGTCGGTCGCAGTGTCTGTCTGTCTGCCATCAAGGCTGCCAGTCCCGGACGATCCCCAATCCACACTCCGCCTTACGGAGCGACCCGAGGTACCCGAGGATCATTCATGAGGAGCCAAGGGAAGGCAGACGTATGTCAATGAAGCTCGCCGTTGCACAAGTGGCCAGCCGTGGGAGAGCCAGAAAGCAGCCGCCGCCGCTGGTCAGCACGGGCAACGAAGGAGGCGATCAAGGAAACACGGCCGTGATAAATTAAATAGAACAATCAACGAACGGCAAGCTGAGGAATGAACGCTCAATGCACCACCATCCGCACCAATGACCAGTGACCAGTACCACAGCAGCAGCTCTCGGACACCGACCACGTAATCCGTCGATGGGTGTGCTTAAGCGAAGCTCGCTATGGTGAGAGAGCACGCGAGAGTCCCGTCGTGAGGGACATTCAATCTTGGGTGGGTTCCATCCAATTCGGTGGTTTAGGTTCAGTTATCCGTACTCCGCCGAGTTTCCCAACCTGCAGTTGTCCGAGCGGGCACTGGCTCAATGGCTACTGCTCCGCTGGAGTCTGGCTGCTCGGTGCTCTGGCTGCGTGGGCGTCTGCAAGTACCGGTACTTCGGTTTTCAGACCGCCCCCATGCACAGATGCCCCGCTTGGGTCAACCCCAAAGGTTTCTGTGGAGGATGGAGGGGACGCCGAGTCCCGCCAGTACCTTTTTTTCTGGCCATCGCCCCAACACCCAAAGAAGCTACTAGCCCCTTGCCGTCTGCCCCAGGAGTGTCTGTCTGGTCTGCACTCTGCCAAAAGGCCGACTCGACTTTTTGTTAGGGACCATCTCCCTCGAAAGCAAAGCCCAGACAGCGCCCCAAACTTATCCCACATTCCTCGTTTTTTTTTCGTCTGCCTCCATTCCTCTCTGATCTCTTCCCTCCTGACAGCTGTCGGTTTGCATTGCGTTCATTGCTTCGCCCTCGCTTGAGAACTTGAGCAGCCGCAATCCCACCAAACCCACTTGGGTGCCTGTAATCGTCGTTTGACCATTGAGTGAGCCAGCCAGCGCCTGTCTTTGCCTGCCGCACCCACACCCACCATCACTTTACCACCACAGCTTCTCTGGTCCCGATTTCTGACGTTTGTGAGGATATAGAGACAAGGAAAAACGAGCAGACAGGAAGAAAGCTCTCGACTTACCTGCCTTTTCCCCCCATACCTATACCCACAGCCCACCACCAGCACCATGTCTGCGAAGAGCATTCTCGAGGCCGATGGCAAGGCCATCCTCAACTACCACCTCACCCGCGCCCCGGTGATTAAGCCGAGCACGCTCCCAACTCCCACCAAGCACAGCCCGCCCCCCAGGCTCGCGTCTCTCTACTTCCCTGAGGATGCCAGCCCGAACGACATCCTCGACCAGGCCGAGATCACATACCCATGGCTCCTCCACCAGGGCGCTAAGTTCGTGGCGAAGCCCGATCAGCTCATCAAGCGTCGAGGCAAGAGCGGTCTCCTTGCTCTTAACAAGTCGTGGCCCGAGGCCAAGGCCTGGGTAGCTGAGCGCGCCGGCAAGGCCCAGAAGGTCGAGCACACAGAGGGCGTCCTCCGCCAATTCCTGGTCGAGCCCTTCGTACCGCACCCTTCCAACACCGAGTACTACATTAACGTATGTCTGCACCCAAGTTCTGCTTGAACAACTTTGGAAGGGAATTGTCGCGCTAACTTGGTCGTCCTAGATCAATTCTGTTAGAGATGTAAGTTGAATGCTTTTTCCTTTGCGCTTTCAAATTGCTTGGCGAACTGTTGAGACAATGGCCCCCTATTTGCAAGCGCAAGCTGTGGAGGCAACGGGGAGGAAGAAAAAAAAAACCCCTGTAGTGAGGGAAAGGGGGAAAATCCTCTTCTCTTTCAGCAAGAGGGTTCTCCTTCTTTATACTCGGAGGGGGATATGTCGCAGTGCAGGTTGGCGATTAGAGCCGGGCTTGGTGTCCCCGCGCTGGTAAAAGCTGCCTACGGACGAACGGAGACTAAGCCGCATTGCGCTGTGGATCTGTTCCAGCGGTCACTCACGGACCCTACCACACACACCCTACCACTGCACATACAAACCTTGCGGTGCATCCGTTGTGCAGAAACAACCGAGACGCCTTGAAACAGCGTTCCAAAAGAATCTCAACTAACTTGTCAAACCAGGGTGACTGGATCCTGTTCACGCACGAAGGCGGTGTCGATGTTGGCGATGTCGACACCAAGGCCGAGAAGATCCTCATTCCCGTCGACCTTACAGAATACCCTTCCAACGAGGAGCTCGCCAGCACACTCTTGAAGAAGGTGCCCAAGGGCATCCATAACGTCCTGGTTGACTTCAGTAAGCCCCCCCCCCCCCCCCCCCACCCGCTCTGTGAAATAATACTCAAGTCGGTCTCGCTCAGCGACTAACCAAACTTCAAAGTCACCCGTCTATATGCGGTTTACGTGGACTGCCAGTTCACCTACCTCGAGATTAACCCTCTGGTCGTCATCCCCAACGAGGATGCCACCTCTGCTGCTGTTCACTTCTTAGATCTGGCTGCCAAGCTGGACCAGACAGCTGACTTCGAGTGCGGTGTCAAGTGGGCTATTGCAAGGTCTCCGGCAGCGCTGGGCATCGCTGCCCCGACTTCTGCGAACGGCTCCGTCAGCATCGATGCCGGCCCGCCAATTGAATTCCCGGCCCCCTTCGGCCGTGAACTCACTAAGGAGGAGGCTTACATCGCCGAGCTCGATGCTAAGACTGGTGCCTCTCTCAAGCTGACTGTCCTGAACCCCACTGGGCGCATCTGGACCCTCGTGGCCGGTGGTGGTGCCTCGGTCGTCTACGCTGACGCCATCGCCTCGGCGGGCTTCGCTGACGAGCTGGCTAACTATGGCGAGTACTCCGGTGCCCCCACCGAGTCGCAAACTTACCACTATGCCCGGACTGTCCTCGATCTGATGCTGCGCGCGCCTGTCAGCCCCAAGGGCAAGGTCCTGTTCATCGGCGGTGGTATTGCCAACTTCACCAACGTGGCCAGCACCTTCAAGGGTGTCATCAAGGCCCTGCGCGAGTATGCCAAGGCCCTCACCGAGCACAAGGTCCAGATCTGGGTCCGCCGTGCCGGCCCCAACTACCAGGAGGGTCTCAAGAACCTCAAAGCCGCCACCCAGGAGCTCGGCCTCAACGCAAAGATTTTCGGCCCCGAGATGCACGTCAGCGGTATCGTGCCTCTGGCGCTCGTCTCCGGCAAGTGGGAGGAGAGCAAGGCTGTGGAGTTTAACGGTTAGAGAAATTAGATACAGTCGGTCTTTGTTCCCCAGTTCTATCTTCCTCAAAATAAATAGGGTGTGGCGCATGGGAAGAAACTACGGGGCTAGGGCGCCTTCCCACTGTTATAGAACTACGTATAAACCTGCCGTGGAGCTTGTGTGGTCCTTGTTTCAAACCCTCTACTATCTATCTAGTTTAATCCTGTCTTGTACAACGTGGATGGAAGTTCATAACTCGACGATGACATGAGCAATACGATCCTGTGCAACGTGCAAATAACGGCTCGTGAAAGAATGCACGAGCGAGCTGCCCCGTATTTTCGGCCTCAAAAACAGGCTGAATGAGATACTTGAAAACGATGAGTGATTCATGAATTAAATCAATCACCTAACGTCCATGTACTACGAGAATATTACGATAACTTTCATGACAAATTCATGACTCGAATGACCGAGAGATGTGAGCCCGCCGGTCAGCGGCGGAACTTCGTTCAAAGAATCACTGCCGGCTTAGTGTGTCCATCATACAAGCAGTCTCGGAAGGAAGGTCCTGAAGGCAAGAACTTTGAAAGCAAGACCATCGTCAATTAAAGTACGGCTATAAAAGTAGCTGAGAAAGTGGTATCATTACATAAGAGAAAAAAGAAAATGCAATGATGCCGGGCTGTAGAGCAAACAGCATAATCGAAAAGGCAGCAGTAGCAAATACCTACCCTCAACGTCCCGTCCGCAGGGCAAACAGATTTTATCTCTAGTCTTCCAGTCCAGAACGGCGAGGCGATTGTGAGTATCGTGCTAACGGATGTTGGCGTCCTAGAAGTATTTCTGTTGCCAAATGCCGGCGCCTGATCTAGATGGCGATTCCGGCTATGACTGCGAAGGCCCCCATCGCCACAGCAGGAAGTACAACTCCCACAGGTTTGCCGCCAGCGTGGTTGGATGAGCTGGGAGTTGAGGCCGTCGTTGTCGTTGTCGTTGTCGCCGTCGGGGTGCTGGTTGCAACAGAGGCGGTGTTAAGGCCGGGCACTGCACGGGTTGGCGGAGTCAGTATCCGTATATCACGGTATTAGGGCATTTTGAGTTTGAACAAGAATAGGTACGCACTGTTGAATTGGTCATCCGCCAGCGGCTTAACCGCAAGACCAGTGATGAGGCTTCCGTCGGGGTTGGTCACAGCGTATTTGACCGTGAAGTTACTGATGGACACAATTTTCCCAACCGGAGCAGGTTTCACACCATTTTCGATGATTTCCGCGGTGTTAGGCGGAAGCACGGGTAGAGTGAAGTTGGAGTCGAAGTTCTTTCCGGTAATCAAGTTCGATTTGCAAACGGGCGGTTTCGGGGCGGACTTCGGGGGCTTGACGCTCTGGATTTCGGTGAAGTTAAGTTTTGCGAACTGGTTCTTGAGAGCAATGAAATCAGGCAAGAGGCTGAGAGAGCCACTGCTGCTCAAGTTGACGAGTCCGAAGTTGTTGTCCTCTTGCGTGTACTGGTAGACGACGCCACCAGAAAACACGCCGGTCATATTCGACGAATAGATGGTGGGAACCTCTGTGAAAATACGGGGTGACACCTTGTTGCACCCATACTCGGAGTAGAACACCGGCACCGAGCTGCCTGAAAAGCCTTTGACCAAGGTGTCATATCCAGAGTCGACAAAGTTGCTGTTGCCACACCAACTGTAGCTGTTGAGTGCGAACAAGTCCACGCGGCTCATGTCTAATGCCAAGTTCACCATTAGCAAAGTCTTTCTCATTCTCGTAACTCCATTCTCGACAGATTTCTTACCATTCGCAATGCCTTCCTCGGCGCACTGGAAGTAGTTGAACGAATCATACAAGATGTCGCGCACGTCAGCAGCGGAGTATCCAACAGGAATGCGACGAGTGCTATGCTTGGCGATGTACGTCTTGATATCGCGCGTGACGGCTCTCGAATACGGGGGAACGGCAGTGGCTGTGTCAGGATTGTTCATAACCTCGTTCCCCGAAAAGAAGGCCAGGGTGTTGGGGTAGCTCTTGAACGCCTCGACAATTGCAAAGGTCCTGTTCAAGTAGGTGTCATAGTATGATTCCCAGGGGTTGAAGCTGGTCAAGGCTTCGCCGGGGAGGGGTGAGTTGACATCGATGAGCATATACATGCCGGCTGCGTTGAAGATGCTTGCGCACTCATCGTGGTTCAGGTTGGGGTCGAGGTTATAAACACGAATCGTGTTGACGCCCATGATCTGCAGAAGAGCCGCGTCACGAAGGCAGTTATTCTTATTACTAAGTGGATCGAGCCCCAACGCCGGTTTGTATCCCGACTCGCCACCGGGCTGGTATGCTACACCCACGATCTGGAACCGATTGCCGGTCTTGTTGTTGACGAAATAGTTATCTACAGCGTCCAGAGTCGGGACCGCGGCAGCAAGGCCCGCACCCAGAGCTACGAGTGCTGATTGGATCTACAAGTCCACGTAGGTTAGCAAGACAATCAGACACATCAAAGACATCAGAGAGATGCGGCAGATTCGGGACTGGCGGAGCCCCTCGAAGGCGGCCCTCGCCCAGTTTAGGTAACCTCCGAAAGAGAGAAAATGCAACGTACAAGCATTGTTCCGGCGCAACGGAAAAGTGGCAGTAACTCTGAATAATTGAGAAAATGACAGTTGGTGATCGAATACTGGTGATGTTGTTTTTTTGCAACACCCAAGATGAGGTCGGTGGTGCTCAAATGCAACAATAATATCGAAGGAGCGACAAGAAATTGGTGGGAAAAGAAGGGGAAAGAAAATGCGCTGAGCGGACAGTTCCTGGCTCACTTCATAGGGTGGATTTGCGAGGAGGGAGAGGAGAGGAGAGGAGGAGCCAACACCAAACACGAAACCGGATGACTGAGGGAAAGAGCAAAAAAGAGGCAACTCGAAGGAAGGTGGGAGAGGAGCAATTGGACAATTGGATTGCTCGGCTGCCAAGCAGGGGTGCGGTTCGTGCCTGCCGTAGCGGTCCCCAGAAATACGGGATGGCTGTGGCGCCAAGGATGTTGGCAGAAACGTCCCGGCGGCCGTTGCTCCTCCCTGTCTCACTCGCCGCGCTCTTGGCTTAAAACACGATGCGCTTTGTCATCCTGGGAGCTCTCTTTTGTGACGCTAGGCCTGTTCCTGACAAGGATGCCATCGAATGAGCCAAAGTACGGATCTGAACAGGAGGGGGCACTGCCTGTGTGATGGTTCTTTGAGGGTGGTGATACAAATACATGAAAGATCACGTTGGCCGTTACTTGGAAGAGCTTGAGGCGTGAGCTGATTCGTCAGTCCTCGAAACACCGTTGGCAGGTATATATATATATATATATACATACCTGGTTGTCAACGGCCTCCCGCAGTGATTTGCAGGGTCCCACCATTGCGATCTGACGCCACATGTCCGGGAGAAGGGGCCCAATCCGCCAATCCCAGGCAGCAAAAGGCCCCCGGTGACGTCTTCAACGGACAAAATAAAATTGGTTGGAGAGCGCGCCCCTCGAAACACGGTGTGGAATTACAGTTTAGAAGGGGCTCCCCTGTTTATCCATACAGCGGTTGACGATGGCAAAGGTGGAAGTCGAATTAATTATGCTCTATACAGCAGACCAGGCAGGTATCTTCGGTTGGGCAAGATGGAAGGCATCGCTGTGGGCGCCAGCCGCGAGTGCCACGGCGGGCGCGGCCTGGGATGACAAAGCAGATCATCTGACAAACCAGACGACTTCCAGATCGTCATCGAACATTCCCCCAAACCGCATCGCCTTCCCAAGCGCAGATATACTACCTAAAGACTCGAAGTCTACACGTGTAGACGACAATCCCGTCAACATTTTCGTAAAATATAATTCCTTTTTCCTCGCTCCCGGTGCACCGCCTCTTGCGTCAATATACCATTCTCCTCTCGACTTACTCGCCTTCCCCAACAAACCGCCTGGGTAATTGCGCATTTGAGTTCTCAAAAGCGCACGTTCCCCCGTCGATCACATCGTTCGCTCAAACAATCGAACGAGCTATACACATGTTTCAAGGTTTTTTCTTTCCTTTTTGAAAGAAAAAGGGGAAACCATCGAGAGACGGGCTTCTTACTGCCTCCCTAGCCAGCTTCGCTATGGATTCACTGCCCGTGCCCCCGGACGCAACGTCCGACCCGGCAACCCATGTTGAGCCGCAGGTCTCTCCATCAACAGAAACTGTCGACGAAGAAAGTGAGACCTTGAAACTCGTACTCAAATTCACGCCAGAGGCATATTCAGAAACCTGGACCTTGAACAAAGACCAGACATTTGGGGATCTCGTTCTCAAGCTCTGGGAATACCCATTCAAGACAAAATACGACTGGTCGAAAGCCAAGGCCATAGTAGAGAAGCGGCTGCCAGGCGTGAGGTCGCTGCTCAAAGCCCACGACGATGACGAGTTCATGCTCGCTCCCCTCGCTGGCAACTCGCTCAAGGTCATGGCACCCAAAATATCGGACATCGAGGCGCTACATGAGGCGCGGCAGGTGGCTTTGGCCCGGCAGGATGCGAGACGCCTCGCCGCTAAGAACGGATTTAAGAGTACCGGTAACCCAAGGGTCACGCGTATTGGTGAATTCGATTTCACCTTCCATTCGATTCGTCCTCTGCCCAACCTCCCCAACCCGGAGCGTAGCCGCTCGTTTCTCGAGCGGCTCAGTGCAGACCCCGGGATCAAGGCGGTCATGACCAAGCATAAGTTGATTGTGGGTCTGCTGACCGAGATGGATCCGGGGCAGTACACGGAGGCGAACCACGAGGGGGTGACAAGGATTCTGGGCCTCAACCGCAATGGTGGTGAGGTCATCGAGCTGCGGCTGCGAACCGACGCCTATGATGGCTGGCGCGACTATAAAACGATTCGCAAAACGTTGTGCCACGAACTGGCCCACAATCGCCACGGCCCGCACGACAGGCAGTTCTGGGATCTATGTCACCAAATCGAGCGGGAGGTCGAGGCCGCAGACTGGACGAGGAACGGACATACACTCAGCAACCTGCAGTTTGCCCCTGCCCGTGACAATGACGAGGAAGATGTTGTGGACCACGGCGGCTGGTGGGGCGGGGAGTACGTTTTGGGCGGCAAAGACGGCTCTAGGAACGTCGGGGGCCTGGAGCGGAGGGAACTGATTGGGCGTGCGGTGGCGGAGAGGTGGCAGCGATTGCGAGATTCAAGAGAGTCCTCCGCTATGGACCAGGCTTCAGATGAGGAGAAGCAAGATCGTGGAGATGGAGCGCCAGAAGGTGAACACGGCCGTGACCCCCAGTGATCGGGGTCCAAAACGACCATTAACGATGCCATGAAAGCGATTGCTGAGAATCCACAGCGGCCAGAGCATATGTTTTTTTCATTGTTTCAAGCTTGGTAGCTTCTGTAAGCAATTTGGGCGGCTAGGTCTGTATGTCACCCTGCTCAGGGTGCCTTTATGTATCTTCAAATTGTTATGTTTGTATTTGACCATGAACCCTCCTGCGGAGAGTGTTATCACAAAGCAAAACTACTGAACTACCTTGTTCCACCCCTTTCCCAAATCCTACTATTTTGGCCGAGCCAGAGTGACGTATACATGGATAATGGCCCCGATATATTCGGTTGGCTCGACCACCGGCACCGCCCGTGGCGACCGTTGAGATGTAGACATACCCAAGTACATTCTCAACTCAACTAATACCCATATAGGAGGGTTGCGTGCTTCATTCGTTTCGTTGACGCCAAGAGTGTTCCTGCTGCTGTATTCCGCGAGATGGAGGCGGAGGAGGATCATAATCGGTGTGTGGCGTCTCGAGCAGCGGAAGGAGCGAGCTGGGCGAGAAACGAGCTCCCCTTGAGCGTAAATACGCCTGGGTAAAGCTTTTGTGGAGAGACCGTGCATCTTTCGGTAGGCCGCTTGGTCAAAGTCGTGAGGAGGCGCTTGGGGGCGTGTAGCCACGACGAGGCGACAAATCTTCTAATATGTGTTAGCCCGCGAATATCAAGATGAGAATTGGAATCACTGACTTGTGAGTTGTCTGTTAGACAATAGATACCTATTCTAGGTAGAGCCAGGCTTATCATGTCCGAGAACTAGAAAACCTTGTCCGCAACGTATACGGGCAGCGGGACGGCAAGTCGGAGAGTGCCGAGGCCAAGCGCTTTGAATATTTAGCGGCTCCCTCCATATGGTGAATTTGTGAGGCATCATGGACCGGTCGAATTGGCAAGTTGTCCCAGGGGAGGGTTCTTTACCCATTCCTTTACGCCCGGCGCCCAGTGGTGTCTGTTATGGGGTTAGTGTCACCCCTTTTCCATATAACAACGAAGAGAAAGAAAAGAAGAAGAAAAGAAAAAAAGAAGAAAGAAAAAAACAGAAAGAAACCAAAACATTGGCCCCGAGGTCAACAGTAGAAAGAAAGGGGGCTTGCTTACCCTGCCCATTCCGTCTGAATCATACTCTTGGTACCATACTCGTCCACCAGCACCCGGTTGAAACTGAACGGCACCGCAGCCAGGACACCCTCAAACTCGGTCTCGCGCAAGGGGTATAGTTCCGTAGTGAAATACCGATGGTAGTTCTTACAGCTCCACACGCCCGGCGTGCTGTCTGGGTCTCGCTCGGCCAGCCCCGTGATGTCGATGAACATGCCGTTGCTGGTATCGATCCAGCGCGCGTCAATGACGTTCATGCCCAGCAGCCGGCTGCGCTCCGCGTGCCACGGGTTGATGTCGAGCAGGTATCTTCGGGTATTCTGCGTCGAGTCGTCGTCGACAGTGTACTTGTAGTCGTGCAAGGTCATGTTGTAGCCACCTTCGGTGAGGTGGGAGAGCGCCGAAACGCTGACTTGCACGTCTAAATCAAAGTCCCAAGGCATGATCCGCCCGTTCCACCACCACCCGAGCAACGTGCCATGGGCGAGCCAGGTCTCGATGCCGAGCTGGCGGAAGACGGTGAGATAGGACCGGATGAGGTGCCGTAACGTGGTGCGGTGTTCTTCGTAGTCTATGAGCCCTTGGAAGTATCGCCCGTCATAGTGGCCGAGCTCTTCGCCGTTGCCAGCTTCGAGGAAGTATTTTGACTCGGAGATGACAGTGTAGCCTCGTGGGATGTGCGCTGCGGTAGCTACCGCTCCGGTTTTGGGGAGGGCTGAGGACGGCGTGAGAAAGCTGGATGCCAGCAGGAGTGCGGAGAAAGGTATGGAGGTGAATGGCCTCATAATGTCCCAGTGAGATAATCACTACAGTGACTTCAACGCCTTGTCTAGTTCTTGAGTAAGGGGAACCACTAATTGCGCTCAGGGGTAGAAAAAGGTAATGACTGGAAGATCGAGATCCAAATGATGGTGGTGGGTATGGAAATGGCCGTCAAAATTGGTGGTCAAGTGTGAGATAATATGAGTGAGAGAATCCGCGGCTGGTTTGTTGTAGGCCATGAATCTATGGCTCTAAACTGAAGAACGACAAGAGACCTCCTCGGCGGAGATTCAAGATACAATGCCTATACCGCAGCAAAGATTGAAAACAAATAGGTAAGAAGAAACGAAAGGAATATGTCCAATCGGCTGCAGGCACAGAGAGTAAGACCACTACGGCCCACGCGGTCTGCTCTTGAAGCAAGTCGAACCAGGCCCACAGGACTGAATCTCCATCTCGAATTGCCACGCAAGCTGGCTCCATTACGGTACATGCCAACATGCAACCACAACTCTGGATCCCCAGTCGAGGGAAATGGCGCCAGGGTATCCAGGGACCAGCTTCCCCAGGGAGCTGCGTCATCTGCTGACATTGCACCGCGCTGCCCGCCTTTGCCAAGTCACAAACGGCGACTGAGGAGCCATGTGAAGCTTTCCGCTAGTTCACCTCATGGTAGACCTGCGCTGGCGGCGTTATAACGGTCCGCGATCGCGTTGCAACGGCGGAGCAATGCTCCATTTGGTTTGGATGCCGGGTTGCATCACCCCGTAGAGATTGGCATGGTCAAGGCTGATTCAACTGCTAGCACCTTTAGGTCGAAACCAAATTTAGACTTGTGACAACTTGTTTCTCAGTTTCGTCATCTTTGGTACTTTGAGAGTTATTGCTCAGTAACAGACAAAAAGACTAAGGGGTAAAATGACATAAAATAAACTAACCAGACAAGCCAGCCCAGGTCTCTTACTTTTGTCAACTTCTCGAACAACGGCTCCTCAAGCCATCTACTTGTGGGACCTACATATACCCTACTCAGGTATTGTTCAAGCGGTGTGAACAGCCATCCCCGCTACCTTACCCCTTTTGTGTATAGATGAAATGCTTAGCTAGTACTCCACCAATGCAGGAGAGTGGCTGCGTGCCCGACATCATCTTCCCCATGCACACAAGTAACGATTTACTCCTTGAGCCAATTCCCAGAAGGGTATTGAGCGCCGGTCAGCTTGCGTCAGCTAGGTACCTTCTTCCACCTGCAACAATCTGCTAGGCCAGTTGACTAGGTTATTGGGCTATGCTGAGAACTGGAGCAATAGTATAGCATGATGATCAGTCAGTCTCTGCATGGCGTTCGCAATCAAGTAAACAAATACCTCGGCAGTCCTTGGGACCCCCCCTCCCCTAGTGGCCAAACTAATGCACCCCAGGCGGCCAACTCCTCCCTTTCTTTTTTTTTCCTTTTCTCTCAGATCGATATACGTACTGGTATACGATAATGCCACGCGGTTATTCTTTACTGCGAGACACCGAGGAAAGGCCCCCTCAGACTTTTTCACCTTCCTTACCCTTTCCCTCACTCCCCCGCACTGTCAGATCAGCTCAATTCGTCCTTTCGTCCTTTTGTTCGTTCAATGTCCCATATAAAGAAATAAATATCCCTCACCTCCCTATCAAATACGACAATAACAGACTCAAGGCTGGTGAATGAGTGCAGAAAACATGGAAGTTCCCGGCTCTTCAACTTAGTTAAGGTAGCGACGAAATTGAGCCTTTCAGAAGGTGACGCGGCCCGTGTTTGAGAGTCTGTCCGCTTCATCGCCAAGACAATTTAAAGGCGCGCCCAGGGTCCCGACTACCTGGTAAGATTCGGCAGTGGCGCCTTGCCAAGAGAGAGAAGAAGACCCTGCATCCAGGCCCAACAGGATGTTAGGTTGTTCATCCCAACGTCACCACTTTTCATCAACTCGCTACGCGTCAGGACACTGGCATTATATAAAAACACACACACACACACACACTTTCTCATCTACTCCTCCTAAATATTCAAAGCCAAACAAATAATTCAACTGTAGGTAATTAAAGCTATATATAAATATCAAATGGGTATTTTCCCAACACTCTTCTCCCCAGGCGCTTAATTCCATCAAACCAGCCCAGCTCCCAAATCTTTCAAAGAAAACAAAGTAAGGTGGACATTCACCTCGCTAGCCCCGGGGTCGGCGACCTCACCGGGCTTTTTCTAAGCGTAGCAAATGGACTCACAGTGCCTGCCCTCAACCACGTATCCAGACTCGGAAATGCGGCTCGGGACCCCCTCTGCTGCTGGGGGCTGGTCTTCCCATCGGCCTCGCTCATGGGCGACATGACGGGCATCCCGCCGTCGCCGCCGCCGATCAACTGGGGACTTGGCTCGTCTTTCGGGAACAGCGTGAACTTGCCCTTGGGCGGGTCGCGCAGCTGGAACTCTCCACCCCCATTATTACTTCCATTATTCCCAGCAGCGGTAGCAGCTGCCGCCGCCGCCGGGCCGTAGTAGCTGACTGCCTGGCCCATGGTACCGTTATTATTCCTGGTACCACTGCTGGCTTTCCTGCTCAGCGAGTTGCTTCGCACAGCCACGGGCAGCGGCGCTTTCACGTCGACGAGATACCCGTTGTCGTCGGTGCTGTAGTTGCTTTCGGCGTAGTAGTCGCTGTACCGGCCATCGCCGAGGGCGCCCTTGTTGGACGTGCCGGTCAGTGCTGGGTAGCCGATGTTGGCGCGGCTGCCGGCGCTATCACCTCCCCTCCCCTGCTGCTGTTGCCGGCGGGTCCGCTTGGACCGGCGATATCGCAGGATCAGCACGAAGGCGGCGACGGTGAGTAGAGAGGACCCGATCACACCGCCTACGACGGCCAGTGCTGTTTGGGTAACGGACAGTGCTGCCCCTTGCGCTTGCTGGACTTGGGTGTTTGCTTCGTTCTGGTTTTGGGTCTTGCGTCAGTTCAGGGGATTCAAAGGAAGAAGAAAGAAGAAAAAAAAAAAAAAGAAAAAAAAAAGGGGGGGGGGATTGTTGCTGAAAGAAGGTTGGACAAGTGTCGTGGAGCTGGGGTTCCTGACATTGTGGGATGGCGGCATGGGAGACTAAGACGCATCGTTGTCTTGGCGTCTTCCAAGCCATCCACAGCTG